>VCAZ01000043.1:0-600000 GCA_005784505.1 Bagarius yarrelli | reverse complement strand
TTTGGTCTCTTGGGCAGCCATGTTGCAGCTGTGGCTGGTGTATCTTGGGAAATTTCTCATACCCCTATGTGTGGTGTCGAAAAATCTTTGTTTAAAAAGGGTTCGCCCTTAATCAAAGGAGCTTCAAGGCAACCATACCCCTTCAGGTGAACGTGCAAAACAAAGGGGTAGAGGAAAGGGGTAGGGCGTAGGGGTAGAAATGTACAAATCAGTAGCCCAGTTTATGCTAACAGGCAAAAGTCCGCAGGATGTCATAGTGGGAAGTGGTGGCTTATGGTTAAGGTGTTGGATTACCAACCCTATGGTTGTGGGTTCGATTCCCAGCTTAACCAAGCCACCACTGTTGTGCCCCTGAGCAAGGCCCTCAACCCCAATTGCTCAGTTGTATAAAGGAGACAAAGGTAAGTCGCTCTGGACAAGAGCATCTGCCAAATGCTGTAAATGTTATTGTGTGTGTGCATTTTTTATGTAAAAACATTCCCTTTTTTGTCAACAGCCTCCGGATGATTGGTAATATTGCCCCAGAAACACAATTTATTGGTAATGAAGTATACACAATAAGAAAAAAGGGTGTGTGAATGTGTGTGTGTGTTGTTCGGTCTTTTCAGTCCAGTCCAGTGGACAGCAAATCTTTGATGAGAGCTTTTAGACAAATTGCCTTTAAAGAAACAGCGGTTCAGAAATTCGGTTCTATTTCTTTGAAAGGATTTGGAATTAACCATATAACGATAAGTGATTTCCTTGTTAATTGTGCAAAAAAATTGTGAACAAGCAAGAAAAGTTGGAAGTTTTTCTCATACCACTTCTCTCCCGCCAGTTAAAACATCAATAATAAGTGGAAGTGGTAGCACAGTGGTTAAGGTGTTGGACTGCTTATGGGAAGATCTGGGGTTTGATTCCCAGCACCACCACCACGTTGTCACTGCTGGGCCCCTGAGCAAGGCCCCCTATTGTTTAAAATAAAAGACAACTAAAATAAAAATTAACTGACTTAATTATACATTCATAAACTTTAATTTCATGAAAAAAAAGACATTTTGTCTTTGTTTTTTGTTTTTTTTATAGGAAACATCAAAGTTACAGAGGTAACAGATGGGGGCTTCCAGGGGGGGTGTCAATTAATATAAGCAGGTTCAAAGCACTCATTCAAGTCATTTATTCACATGCTCATCTGTGGTTTTTTTATCGAGCCTGCTAATTTTTTTTACCCTCTTTTTATCAAATGTGATGTAAAGATGAGTCCTACTTCTAGTAATATCTCCCTGCACTGCTGCTTTCATCTTTACTCCAGTATTATCCGAAGTCCGGCTGTAATATCAGACTGTCGACTGTCTGCACAGCGGATACGGGTTCAAAGAAAGGATCCGTCCCACTTGTCCGTGTTTCTTCTACCGAATTTCCGAATGGGAAAAAATTTCTATTAAGGATGTGGTGAATATGATTAACATCCATTAAGTCATTCAATTAAAGTCGTCTCGCACCGTAATTTGCATAATTATCAGCTACTTAATTAACCTCTGGATTCCAGGCTTTTGTGATTAAAGTGTGAAAAAGTTCATTTCTGTACAAAGCAGAAGGAACTACAGGGTGTGTATGTTAACCCACCTGTGTTACACTGGATTATTAAATAATAATAATTATTTATTTATTATTTATGCACGTTTTTGTTTTATTTATATTTTCATCTAGGTCAGGGATATGCTGCAGTCTAGAATAGCGGTGAGAAAACTGGTGAGAAAATGCAGCCAAGCTCAAGATCGAACCTGGAACTCTGGAGCTGCAAGCCACCAACGATACCAACTCTCTGCATGCTAAAGCTACCTGATGAAATCTCTGCATATGGCCACACATACCCTTCACCTTCATCAGTGCCAGTGCCAGGATGGTTCTTGGTTATAGTCGGCACCTTTTCTTGTGTTTGCAGTGGAAGGGAGCAGACCAGAGTCCCTGTATCTCTGTATCCTATGTACCCGGTTTCCACAGCCAGGTTCCCTAATTAGGCACCAGCTCGACCGCCGGTCCGAGTGACACCAAAGGACTGCAGTGTGTTTCAATACAACACACAAGAAAACAAGAATTGTCTTTGCTCTTCAGGATGGAGGGATGTTATCGCTCTGTTTCCTGTATCACAGCGATACCGCAGGCGGACATGGCTCTAATGGTTAAGGTTCTGGGTTGTTTTTTAAAGGATTTAAATTTTAGCCCCTGCACAGCAATCTGCCACTGCTGTGCTGTTAAGCAAGGCTATTATCCCTCTCTGTGCATCATGGCTGACCCCAGCTTCCAAGGCAAGAATATGCAAAGTGAGGAGTTTCACACTACTGTAATGTCAATGTGATAAAACTATAGCCATGTGCCAGCACACAGTGGACATAAGATGGCAGACAGCATTTTTGAGAGTGTGTTAGTCTATCCTGAGGTGCAGCATGTGGAGCAGTTTGTAAAGAGACTGGTTAGCTGGCCCTACGAGTGTTATTTAAAGCACATTAGCACCTAAAAAAACTTCTTAAACACAGACCTCTCTTAAATAAAGTGCCTGCATTAACACTTGCACTGAATTTACCAGTGTAAATTTATGCTGATGAGCCTGTTACCACATGTTCCGCTGTTTTTCACATCCCTCACAAGACAACAAAATGGGAAAAGATCTGTAGAAAGAATCTACTGTTATAGTCATTAGGTAATCGCACACTCACCTAAGGTCTTGGCCACCTCTAGGTCCTGTTGCATGTAGGCGGTGCTTTTCTCTGTGTTGCCCAGTGACCAGTAGGCACTGCTGAGGGCGGAGAAGACCGAGCCGCGCAATTTGAGGCTGCAAGTGCCGATCTTTAGCGCCGCTTCCAAAACCACCACCGACGCGCCGTGGTGGCCGGCGCTCAGCAGTTCCTGACCGATCACGGACACCACCACGAACGGGCTCTTGTCCAGCTTCATCTTCTGCAGCTGCTGATAGGTTGGCTCCAAAGACTCTGAGGGATCAGACCAAGAAACCAATTAGGATCGAGACATGTCATACTGACTTAACCACAAGTCACATGACTCGGTTTAAACAGCACATGTGTATAAGTTGCTGAGCATGTGCGAAGGAATTAATAGGGAAGTGATCTAGGGAAGGTCGTGGGTTTGATTCCAGGCCACTGCTACTACTGGGCCCCTGAGAAAGGCCCTTAACTCCCTAGATAAATAAAATGAATTATTAATTAATTAATGCAAGTAGCTCTGGAGTCACCAGAATTGTGACTAAAATGTAATTAGACTGTAAAATACTTATTTTTAATAAAACAATAATGGTTTCAATTACAAACATTATCTTTACATGCTAATACAAAAAATGTTAGTTATCTATCTGGAGTGTATATATATCCCCTGAGATACATTATCAGATTAGAAATATATAAATATATATCCCGATGTTTCAGTCTAAATAAAATCCCTCGTTCTTTATATACAATATGGTCATTTATCATGTCTGACTTTTTACCGTGGCTTGATTTCATTTCTTCCCTTCCCCTTTCTACAATAGATGTCTTTCTGATGTCTTTCTATGATACACAATCACACCTTGGGTGGAAGGGCAGAGCGGAGGCAGAAGGACAGCATATGTGTAGAGGTGACCTACGCCAGAGGGGCGGAAACGCAGGTAAGGTGTAAAAGTGCACAGTGTCATAAATCAGCTCATGCCACGGCCGTGTGTCCTCACGCCGCCCGCTGGGAGCCGTGACACTCCGGATTTAGCCGTCCTTCCTTATCGGCTTGTACTATCTAGCGGGAAAGGAGCGTTCCAGCTGTTCGGCTTGACTTTGTGTGGAGGTGTCTAAGTGTGTGTGTGTGTGTGTGAGATGGAGATTAGTCATTCACTTTCCTTAAAACACTCATGACTTTTTTTCAGCGTAACTACTGACCTTAGAGTATTTTATCTTTAAGTTGTGTCTGAGAAACATTGAGCTGAAAAAAAACATCTGTGTGTGTGTGTGTGTGTGTGTGTGCTTGAACGCATACATGCTCGTGTCTGCTCCATTAAATAAACTCTGTAGTGAGAGGAAACCTGTCCATCGCAGGATGTCAAATATACACACACCATTACACACCTGTAATCCTCTTCCCCACACTCTTACACATACACACACACACACACACACACGCGCTGCACTGCCACATGTGAAAGTACTTGATGGCTAAACACACACATTTAAAGATGGATTAAAGCATGAAAATGATAATCAGGTTGGGATTCAAGCTATTTTAGAATTGAAAGTAATAAGCGCTTAGGGAGTTTGACTGCTGATTAGAAGGTTGACAGTTCGATTCCCTGAACCACTAATACCGCTTTTTCGACCAACACGTGACCAGAATGACTTGCCATCTCTCTCTTTTTTAAATTTCTGCATTAATCGACGATTAAAACATTTTTTTTCGTGAAACGGTTAAACTTTGTGGTTGCCATTCCCCCGCTCACTCCTCATACATGTGCTTATTTCACTAGTTGCATGGATTTTTTTCGATGATAGATTCATCTGACACGATACTAGGGGAGCGTTCTTTGTTGTTACTCTGTCAAATTTTAAATGAGGAAACCTCACATGGAAGACCTGCCCACACGTCATCAATGTCCACCCCACACTAGTAAGGTTTTGGGGACAGTTTGGTATAAGCTGTGACTGCTGGGTGGTTTAATTGTATAATTGTTAAATTGTGTTAGCCAAATGATGCAGTTGTAAATGTGGTTTTGATCTAGTGCTGTGGGTATAGGGAAATAAATAAATAGAATAGGCATGAAGTTTGTGACCAGGACAAACCGTTGAGTATTGGTTACGTGCCGCATAAGGAAAGCTCCTGATGGGTAAATCTGATGTAGACTTAACCCGGAATTGTTTTATTTAGTCTTATTAACATAACGAGTTTGAACTAATTACCGACACAATTTCTATCAAGGTTCCCTGCTGAAATATTCATCGTGACATATTTCATTTTATAGTCATAAGACTGACTGGGTTAAGCGACGTTACTAATTAAAGTAAGCTGACTCTTTGGAAGGAAGTCAGGATTCCTTTAATGATCTGGATTGATACACATACACACACCCACACACACACTTACATAAACACAGCAACTTTATTCAGCTTGACAGCATTAACAGTTCCTAAAATAAAACTGTAAAAAAAAAATACTCTTTGGCGAGTGATGTACCATCTTCGTGTGTGTGTGTGTGTGTGTAGGTGGGTGGGTGGTCGGGTGTAAAGGGGGGCTGTCTGGAGATGGCACAAGCCTCTGGGTGCCTATTTTTCTCGCCGTTGCCTGCGCACGCTTTCCCTTCCTCCTTCGCTCGGCTTACCGAGTGTCAAACGGGAGCTTTGACGTGACTGTCTGGATCCCCGTAGGAAAGCGGCTAAATAAAGCTGTAATGACATCGCGCAACATGGCCGCCCACCTCGCCTACTTCCCTTCGCTTCTCTTTGAATTACCGTTCAAGCGACCTGCAGGTTTTTCCATTGCTGCCATGTGGCATGTGATTAGACACTCGCTGTTGAAAAGTAACAGTTGTTTTTTTAACGTTTGTCTTCCAACCCTTTCATTATTCTAAAGATCTGACGCTGTACTTAGCACGTGTTTATCCGGTGTCTGGGGCTGAATGTAAACTCTCCGTTTATTCCAGACGTTAAGAGCTGGTTCCTATTTCTTGGTTTCTAGCTCTCGGGAGTGGGCCCAGACGGATGAAGTGCTTGATGAAGAACGGTTTGATTTGACTGGATTCAATTAAATAGAGGTAATCTGCTCCATGCAAATCCCCACTTTAAAGATCAGGAGCTCAAAGTGATTAAAAAAAAAACATGATCATACCTCTGGCTGCGAAATGACAAGAAAACGATAAACAGGGACAAAAACAAGGCGTGAAATGGAAAGAGATGGAAACACAGATGGAGCAGAGAAAGAGGCAGGATGATAGAGTGTCAATGTAGTGCTGATACAGATCATCTCTCTCTCTGGGGCTGATTATAAAGAGCTGCTCTAAATAATCTCTTTCCCAGTTATACTCAAGCCTCTCGTTCTCTCTCTTTCTTTCTCACTCTTTCTCTCTCTCTCACACACGCTGTCCCTTGGTGTGTGTGTATATGTTTGGTCGAGCAGTTCGGGACAGCGGGGGAAATAAGGGATGCCATTAAGACTAAAACAGCTTCGTTTTACTCTTAATTTACTTACAAAATTTACTTACAAAATAAAATCGGCTGTTTAGTCTATACACTAACTCAAACACACACACAGAATGTAGGCAGGTAAGACGATATTTTACACACATTTTCAGCTAGTAAACAGACCTCATCCTCAGTTAACAGAGACTCTGTTGCTGCTGCGACTTTTTGTTCAAATGTTTACCCACCGTATAGACACTGCTTTAACCAGGGGTCGACCGATTATTGGCGCCGATATTAGATATTTTTATGATTATCAGATTACCGATTTATGCAATTTATTACGATAAAAGAAGTAGCAAGTTTACTGGATTGGGACTACTACCCAGTTTATTAGCCTAAAAAACTTTTCTTGTTTACTACTTTTGTTGAAGTGTAAAAAAATGTCTACAGAATGCTGCTGAATGCTACCTGCCCTTTTCATATTATTATTATTAATATTGATATTCATTTAATGTTTATTATTAATAGTTCTCAGAATTAAAGATACCTTTAAAAGCATTTAAAGTAAGTTTTTGTCAGAGCCCTTGTTATTCTTTATTTTGATATTATTTTCATTTTTACACCAGATATTTATCGGTTATCGACCTACCTGATCTATAATAATCAGTATCGGCATCAACTCTGAAAAACATATATCCTTCGACCCTTAGCTTAAACCTCTGTGATTGCCGATCGTGTGCATGTACAATTGGGTCTTGGTGTCCCCTTTGTGTACCCAATTCTTTGTTAATAACGCTAGATGAAAGTGGTGTCAAGCTAAATCACCAGTTCGTCCACTGCCAACTTTATTTACGATAAATTTACATCTCCAGCATTTGGCAGACTTTGTTGTCCAGAGCGAGTTAAATTTATCTTAATTTTTTTATACATCTGAGCATTTGAGGGTTAAGAGTCTGGCTGAGGGGCAATTCGGTGGTGCTGGGAATCAAACCCTGGTCTTCCAATTAGAAGTCCAACTCCTTAAACACTTTCTAACATGGGATACAAAATACTGTATATCTTAGAATATAAAGGTAAAAAAATTCTTTGGAATGTACAGTGTGTCCAGAAAGTAAATTATATTTAAAACAATGTTTTATTAAAACATTTTCTTTTTCCAAGTATGTACCTTAGGGATGCATACCATCGTGGTATCAGTGATTTTTTTCTATTCTTTAAAGCCTCCCTGGAAGTCTTCATGTGGGATGTCATTCAGACCCTGTGAAGTTGCTCTTTAGTTGCTATCCATACTACCAAAATGGTACCATTTTGAATCATTCTTCAAGAAGCCGAGTCAAGGTTCTATCGTACAGTACACCTGGCAACCCGCCTCAAGTGACCTCGGCCAGCTTCTCGCTTCACAGAGCCCTTCTTGAGCGTAGAACCTTTAATCTCATTACTTTCTGAATACATTTGACAAATTGTGACATCAAATTAGTGTATAAAAAAATAACACACAATAATATCAGGATAATGTCATAAATGTGACAGACTTTAATAACAGCACATGAAATGACCTTTAAGTCATGAAGTTTATTCTTTCTTTCAGGAATTGAACTATTTGTATAAATGAATAAAAAAAAAATTAGGATGAAAAAAATCTTTTTGGCATCTCCAGACACCATTAAAGCTTTATTTTTCATAACTGCTGCTGCCGAATGCATCACTAAACACCTGAATACACTAGTATTATATCTTCCATTTGGAAGTGGCTGTAAGAAAAATTCTCTTATTCAAAAGCGCACACACCTCGAAGTGGGGACTTCATGGCGGCCTCCACCATGCCGACGAGCAGCTGCAGGCTCTTGGGGTCCTGTGCGAGACCGGAGGCGAAGGCGGCCAGAGCATCTGCATGCCGGCCCAAGTACTGGAGGGCAACACCCTGTCGGAAGTATGCCTGTGGGGAGAAAAAATACACCCAAAAAAAGGTATGTTAGACCAAAGGGAAAGAATTTTTTATTGAGACACAATGCACAACATTTGTCTGAGTTACGATCTATGACGATTTCAGCAAATGACACCGACACTTGATTCTACTGCAATAAGACAGTAAAATCCTTTACAAATAACATCAGCAAATCCTCGGTGCTAAAACTGATCCAGCTCAAACTATGGAACGTGATCAGCTCTGTAATCAGTCAGAAAATCTGGGCACGCCAGAATTTTACCACTGAATGATTTTATCATCAAGCCTGAAAATCAGCTTCTGTATTATTTTAGTAAACTGTGCAGTCAAGGGTAAACACTTGCATCCTTTAGATTAGACAATATCGGATACTACAGTATCTGGAGGTTGGAACAGAATTTGTGGGTGTAAAAGTTTTTATATGGCATCCAGAAACATCCAGACCGTACGCTGTTAAAATGTTGTTTATTCGTTGGAGATAGCATACTAAATGTCAGACAACAGTTTCTATACCGTAGCACGGGTGACTTCTCAAATCTGAAGGTGTAAATTCATTTTAATAACGTAACAATGCGCTAGGTTAATATTCATATGCTCTGATCTGACATATTGGCGTTTCTATAGCAACTGCTCAGAGACTTGGTATGGGGGATAATCTGCATAATCTACAGCATTATTTGGTTAAAAAGTGCTGTTATTTAATGAGCTGTTGATCTGTTTAACATTTAGACACGCTAGTTTGACATTTAATATACGCAAGTCTCCAGGGTCAGGGCTTCGGAGCATTTTCTCTCAAGAGAGAATCTACAGTTTAGAGTCGAGAGAGCGAACAATTAGGACAATACTATAGTTTATAGCAGCTGTCGAAGCTTTGTCCAGTACATTAGACCAGGGGGGTCCCCCTAACTACAGCCAAAAATTTTAGGATTCAGAATGCAGAAACATTCAACAATCGATTAAAGGAATAGTTCACCTAAAAATAGAAATTCTGTCCTTAACTCACTCTCATGTTGTTCCAAACCCTTACGAACACAATTTAAGCTATTTTTGATTAAATCTGGAGGCTCTCTGTTCCTACCATAGACAGCAAGATAGCTACCAAGGGCCCAGAAAAGTACCAAGATGGTCGACACACATGACATCAGTAGTTCAACTGTAATATTACAAAGCTATGAGAAGCTACGCTGCATAAAAGCTATAAAAATTTACATTGGTTAAGTTTTGTTTTTTTTGTTTGGTCTTCCAAACATCCAAACTTTTAAGCATCTACAAGTGATGCAGTAGAGACGAAAATCTGGAAAAAAAAAAATTTTATTTTTTTTTTTTTTGCACAAAAAAAAATATTCTCCTGCCTTTGTAATGTTAAACTTGAACCACTGATGTCACATGGAATACTTTGTCGTTCATCTTTTTGGGACCTTGATTTTGGTAGTTACCTTGTTGTCTATGGAAGAATCAGAGAGCCTTTAAATTCCCCCCAAAATATCTGAAATTGTGTTCCAAAGATGTGAGAAAGGTCCTAAAAATTACGTTGCCCTAACAGAAAAAGATGTTTGTGGATTCCTGTTAAAAATTCATTAAAATCTGTAATGGCTGGAAAAATAGTTCCAACAAGCAAAGATAATTAGTGCTGTGAAGTTATGTGAAAATCTGATCATTTCCTCTGCTTCTGATCTTAACCATCGGTCCGTATCAGACCACCTCAGTGTGAAATGCTTTAGTAAACCAATTATGGTGTTTATTATAATCTACACTACAATATCACTCTGTGTAAGATGTGATTTGGATGAGGTGTTTACACAGAATTTGTTTCAAATCCCTAAAGAAATAAATCTGGATGGGTCCATTCCTCACGTCTCTGCTGGTGCCGGTTGTCCTATCGTATTTTTAATACTCCATTAGCTAAAGAGGTAGCTCATGCAAACAATTCAAATAATGAATGAAGGCTAATGTAGTCAGTCAGTATGGCGGCGCTTGACTGAAGTATCCCTTTAACTGCCATCGGAGCTAATCAGCAATCTGTATGCAGCTCAGCTCCCTGGACCTGCAAGGGATTGTCTTATACATAATGACTTAATTTTCACTCAGAGGCTTGTTTCATTATGCCGCTAATGTTTGACTACAGGGCTTTCCGTCTGCAGCCTCGGATAGCTACACACACACACACACACACACACACACATTACACATATATATATATATACAAAATATACTATATATACTATATACATATATATATATGTGGATAAGTGGGAAAGCCTTGAAAAAGGACGCTCTTTTTCGACTTATACACGTCTTCACCCCGGAAATTTACGATAGAGTGGAGAACTCCAGAAAGTGACACGCTGAATTTACAGAAAGCGGCTGTAATAAATTTTATGACGTGCAAGAGGGGGGTGTGACCTATTGATTACCCAGACATCATCATTTTTTTTTTCTTCATTGAAACGAATAGACAGGCAAATTAAATTTCACGCATTAACCTTTAGCCTAACCGTGTTATTATAGAACCTTGCAGGCTAGCATGCGCCACTCAGTATTAATCGCCTTTGTGTATATGTGTGCGTGTGTGTGTGGAAGGTTGAGACAAAAAATAAATAAATAAATAAATAAATAAAAATTAAACAAAAAAAACTTTGTCGCATTATGCAATTATATTTAATCTGCTGTAAGAAAAACTGTCAATTTTATTCGCAACAGGCTCTTAAAACATTATTTTGGTAAAGCGTTGGACACTAAATTCATTTTTTTGTCATTTTTCAGTGGCCTGGTTTATGCTGATAGGCGAAAGTCTGCAGGATTTCAGAGCAATGATTTATATGGTAATAAACTGACTGACCATTTCATAAAAATAAAAAAAAAAAAATGAAAAAAATGGACAGCATTAATGAGTTCCATCAATAGCAAAGTTACTAACAAAGTTATAGCTAAAGAATAATTTATCTAAGATTTAATTTTTTTCAATAATCCGACCAGATTTCAATAATCTGAAACTAACCATTTTATATAGATAATGTAACATACCTAGTAAGGGGGAAAAAGGGTAAATGCGTGTGTGAATGTGTGTATGCGTTTGGCCTTTTTTAGCACACTTCAGTGCTCCAGTGCACAGCATCTTTGATGAGAGCTTTTAGACAAATTGCCCTTAAACAAATAGCATTCACACTCTTGCCAAGATAAAGAGGAAGTGCTGTTGAGTTCAGAAATTCGATTCTATTTCTGTGGAACGACTGGAATTAATCATAACACGATAAGTGATTTCCTCCTCCGAGTACAAGCAAAAATACCACGTCTCTCCCACTAGTTAAAATCCTGACCATAGTCTTTGGTTTTCACCCAATTCCTCACACTGATATCCACTGCTTTATTAAGAGTCTGAACGCTGTTTGAGTGCCTTTAGATAAAAGCAACGGGTATTGACAGGCTACCACTCTTTGCATGTAGCCAAGCATGAACATAAACACAGTGCATAACTCCTAATCTCACACCTTTTTACACACTTTGATGCTTTGCTGCACCGCAGATATGAGCAGATGATTGGGGAAAAAGGGGTTGTCAGGCAGTGAGGAGTCAGACAGGATAAAAGTGGGTGTGTCATCTTAACACCACCCATCCATGAAGCGTGGGATTGTTGGCTTCTGCAGAGCTTTATTCATAAGACAAGAAATATTTAAGGGCTCTACAACTGTAGTAGTCTGTCTGGGCTGTATAATACACTTTGGCTTTCGGTAAACAAACAAACACGAATGAGCTTCAAACGTTTCTCTAGCTTCGGCAACCTCAATTGTCGGCTGTGTTTCTGAAGCTCGACAGGCGGTTAAATTCGGCACTTAAGTCACAATTGCTTTCTTCCGTCTTTCCAGCCGGGACTCAAATGCTGTGGTGTAAAAGTGGTCTTAAAGAAGCACTTGGAGTAAACAGCTGGATAGTATTGACAACATAACTAGTGCCACCCTGATCCATTAGGACGCTCTGCTTTGTAACTCGCTGACTGATTGTCCAGCATCAAGTTATTTACCCCCCAACAGGAGGGTAACTGTGTAGCTTCGCTCTCCTGAAAATCAAATGTGACATATGTGGCCAGATATGTCTGAGCCACTGGTGAGATGATATTAGTCATGCAGGAGCATGCGGAACTCTCCAGCCCTCCCAGAGTGCACGGTTCGATCGATAGGCTCGCATTAGGCCACAGCCAAGTGCGTGGAAAAGGTCATACTTCAGAGCATGATCAATACACGCAAATCCGAATTCATGGTCTGTAACAACTTTTAGACACAGCAGAAGCAACAACACAATCAAGAAATCTGATACCAACCTGGTCGTGAACTCAGAGAATGTGCCTCTGTGGAAGAGGAGAGGGAGCGATGAGAGATGTTGCTTTTTATGCTGAAGAGTCTGTTTTACAGCCGCCAGGAGTTGCTTAGTGATTCGGTATTATTTTGAGGGCAAAAAACTTTTTTAGTTTATAGTGTTTGATGTAAAGATTAAAGACCTGCTAAAGATTACACTTTTATATAATACCTACAAAAACAACATTATTATCTATATAATGATAATATTTCTTTTATTATTATTACTACTTTTATGTTACCCTAAATATCCCAATAAAGTAAAACACTGATGCAATACATGGCTACAAGTTAGTCCCTGATACATGGCTACAAGTTAGTCCCTGATACATGGCTACAAGTTAGTCCCTGAACTGTTGTCACAGAAAACAATGGTATAGAATATCTTCAATGAAACTAAAAGGCTTGAATCATTTCCAGCATGACAACGCCCCTGTGCACAAAGCAAACTTTATTAAGAGACTTAAGATTTATCATTAAATACCTTTAGCACTGAATGATGCACTAATTCCCAGAGTTACCCTCAAATCAGGTAAGTTTTAATATTAATGAACATGGGAATGGTATCTTTACCAAGCACATGGGAGTGATGCCTGTAGCCCAAGCATAATCAAACACACCTGGATTAGATCATCATGGTCTTGTCAGATTTACCCGAAACCTACAGGCAGGTGTGTTGAGACGAGTTGGAGCTAAACTCTACAAGACAACTTCCCTTTAGGATTGAACCTGGTGACCCCTGCTGTACTGTATTGTATAATAAATGTAGAATTGGAAACCCGATGTTGATTAAGTTACTTCGTTCCACTTGATTTCAGCTACCCTTGCCCTACCCACTGCCGCTTACCTGGTTCAGGTGTGTTTATTCAATTAGAAGCCGGAAGATACCATTACAGATAAGAGTGGAGTGGGGGAGACCCAGTGATTTGGTATCTCCTACCCTCTAATTGAGACAACACCCCTGAATAAGGTAATCAGTAGTGGGTAGGGGCAAGGGGAGCTGGAAAACAAGTGTAACCAAAAAAGAATTTGGGTTACCCAACCCTGAATAAATGTAAGCTAAACAATCAACCCTACCTCCCTTTGCAGTATAAAGTCTTTTTGGCAGTGCCTTACCTTCCGTATTTTTCCGTATAACCCTTTTACTTAGGCGCTTTTTTATGTTGCATATTGTGTTTGCACTGCCCCGTTTCTTAGCATTATATCCTATATATAATGTATTATATCCTAAAATCTCTGCCCTACTGATTACCTGCTTCACGGTGCTGGAGGATAAACCGAGCGCAATAGGAGTCTAACACTTGAGGGTGAGAGAATTAACAGATGCCTCAATTATCTTTACTTACATTAATCAAACCCAGATGGCAACTGCGCAACTGTATCCCTGGCTTGAGTTCGGGAGATAAAAAGCGTGCCTGTCTGTAAAATATTAGTACCCATCAACCACAGCAAAGCTTTACAGCTGCAATAGGCAAGTTTACCTTTCGACACATGTCTTGTGGGTGCAATGCCTAGGCGAGCGGAGATGTCCTTTATCCAGAGAATGTAAATGCAGCATGCTAACCTTTCCTGCATAGTCTATTTAGGCTCTTCGGCATGTACCTTTGAGACCTGACTATTCATCATCATGCAGAAACGTATCACGGGGGTATCTCATAATGAGTAAAGTTCCTATTTAACAAATAAATTCAGCAAGAGTGCCTTGAAGCGTGAAATGTTCCTCGTCTCTATTTAGAAAAAAACTTTAAAAAGTATCGATGGTTTATCGGTGTTTAAGAATTAAGACAGCAGCATCAGCAAAGCAGGAAAGATGAGACAGATGGGCTGAGAGCTGGAGACTACAGAGATGCTTGATTTTAGTGCATTGCTAAAAAATTCTACAAAAATCCACGTATGTTAAGCTTCTGCCAGTGATTTTTCTCTTGGAGAGTCCATCAGACACCTGATTTCTGTTTGCTGTCAGTTAAAAATTATAATAGCCTGCAGCAGTGAACAGTTATTTTTTTTTAAAAAGGGGGTTATAGCTGCCTCTTCAACCAAAGGTGACTATATTCAAGACTGTAACATTTTACATCTGTAATTGGTACTTTATTTGCTCCTGCAATAATAAAAAAAAAAATAGAAAGCCACAAATGTGACAGAATCACAACAACTGTTCAAATCTTTTGTATGGTAACAAGTAAATAAGTGACAGGTTGAGCGTAAAAGTGCGTGATAGTATGAGGAAAGAAAAGTGGACAGATGGAGTAAGGCTGGGTCCAATAATGCTCTCCTTATGGCTGGTCATTGTCCAGCATCTCTGTTTCCAGGTTGACTGGAATGCAAATGCTTAGCTCTCCCGAGAGATTGCCAGATTAATGCACTCTAATGCATAACAGATGCAGCAAGCCCAAATATAGACCTGCTAATTCCACCCAGTTCTGTTTAAGCTGCATGTTTAGAGAAAAAGTTCAACTAAACAAGACAAACATAAGTGACTGTTCAGCTGTAAGAAGGCAAGCTTGAGCCGATCAACTTAGTATCGCTGAGTAAGCGTTTGTGTACTTCAAACACAATACGCGCCTAAGTGTCATTCTGGCAAGCCCTTGAATGCAATTTTTATCAGTTAGGCTAAGCGGTACACTGTGCAAGCATGTTACAAACCGCAATGTTTTAAGACTTGCTCGTACCCACAAAGTTACCCAAAATTTGGTGACCAGCTGGAAATAGATGAAAGTTTTAAACAGGCAAACATAAAAAAAACCTTAATTGAAACTAATGTCATCATATGTTCCTAGATGAATAGCCGGGCCAAGAATAACACAGCCGAGCTTTGTGAATATTAATCTGTGCTGTTGTGGAAAGCTAATCAAGCATCATTAATCTGGACATGCATGTCTTTGTAAGCAGTCCAAAAGAGACAAACAAATTTATTTCACTGCCAGATGCAGCCAGTGAGTCACATAACCCTGTATGACTTAACCCATCCGAGAACGTGGTCCAACGTGCACAAACAATAGCAAACAACAACGGAAGTGGGGTTTGGAAAACACCTATGACTTTTACCATGGGATTATTTTATGTTTGCACCGTACTGTACTAAAAGCAGGTACTCTTTGTAAGAGAATATGACCTACTGACACACACACCATGCTAGTGAATGTCTGAATGATCTGGGTGGAAGTTCAGAGCCATTGCTTACTTACTTATACCTCTCACTGTATGTAACATTATCTTAGCAGTTTGTTAGAAGTTTGCTGATAGGATAGCCAAACTGTACTAGAATTCAGACAAGATTCCACCAAAGGCTCGGGGGTTTGCAGTACTGAGTGCGCTGGAGTACGAAATTGGAGCTGCCGCAAGTTCAGCTGTTTATTCGTTTATTTTTTTTCGTTCCCCGGAAAGAGTCTCATTTCATACAACAAGGGGTTTAGGCAATTACTTGTGACAATAGCTGGCAGGGCAACCACGGGAAGGATTGATCCGGACAAGTAGGAACCCTGTTTGCTTTATTAAAAGCCATTCATCACTGTGCTTGGGTGTAATGGTGCAGAGAGCATAGTAGGATAGGAGCAAGACAGTGTGTGTGTGCTTGTGACTGAGGAGGACGAGCACCAACACTGAGAAAACAGTGTTTCATTAGCACACACATCAGCTTCTGGTGGATGTTAAAAGAAAACTATTCAAGTGCACCACAGCTGCAGCAAGAACATCTCCTTGAGGGATCGAAGAGCCTGAGGGCTTGCATTCTCTCAGCTTCCTGCTTCCTGGTCAGAAGCACACACTGATCAATATGCTACACAAACATAGGTGCAATACACAGTAAAAAGGGGTGAAGGTCAGGAAAGTCAAGAGAAATTTTTTTTACATATATATTACCCTACTGACGAGTGAGGCATTGATAACAATTACCTCAGCACTGTCTCACCTTAATGCAGGAAAGCTGCTAGGCTGAACGCACAAGTAGCCATACAAGCAGGCAAGTTCTCCATCTTGAATAGTGCACAGAACTTCATTCTTTATCTATTTGCTAGCAGTAGTCCGTAGTTTACAGACACTGATTATTTAATGAATATGGAAAAAAGTAAAGCTAAAATATATTATCTTTTGGCAATGGACTTATGATTTTTTTTTGCGTGGCCCAAAGCACACTTGATTCTGCTGCACAGTAATGGCCACTGTTGAGCAAGGTCCCTTCTCTGCTCCAGAAGTGCCATATCATTCTGTCTCCAGCTGAAAAAAGGCAAAGAAAGAATTTAATGTGTGGCAATAATAAAGGTTTTAAAATACTGTACAGGGGGCACATAATTAAAACCTAGTCCTTATACAGTTTGCAGTGACTTGCATGAGAAGCCCAAATTTAGAGCCACAGTCCGTGTATGTTATTGCCGAAATGCTACACCCATTTTTAATTTACACTCCAGACGAACTGCCAGCAACTCCAAACAGCCTCGTGTTTGACGGAGTTGTTTCAGCCCCAACTGTTCCACCAACAACCTCTCCAAGAGGCAGGCAGGCGGAGCTCTGCACTCATAGGCAGATGATACGCAGATGACACATGAAGGAAAAACAGAGATCCAACAGAGTGCATGAACGCGTGGTCGGTCTGCGTAAATTAGTCGAGGGAAGCCTCCGGGTCTGTCAGACTGGGTTCAAAGCCTCTTTATGGCAACAGCATAGAAGAGAGCAAAATGGAGAAAGCGTGGCTGGTGGCAGCATTCCCAGCAGGCTGCTGTGCTGATGTCAGCGCAAAGGCTCGACATGGCTGCCCGCTTCCTCTGACACTAATAAAAAAAAGGAGACTTTGAAAAGCAAAGGCGTCAAATACCATGCCGCCTCTGACTGGCAGCGGGAGACTGATGAAGATGAGAGAATGGCTTCTTCTTTAATTGAAATCAAACTGCAGGGCTGGAAACTAGCAAGGCATCGGCTGGTATGCAAGAGCCGACTTTCACTCTTCTAAGAAAGGCTTCTGTTCTCGAAGGATATAAAGAAGCAGGTTTTTTCAATTAACAAGATTAACACCAAGTCAGAAATCGAAGCACACGTTGCACAGTTAGGGGAAGTGTCTATCGGTGAACTGTATGCAATACTTGAGCATCATGATAGTGAGTTAGGATGAGACAATTAGGCACCCGCTACCTTAAGGGTGGTCTGTAGCTCCATCTGCAAAGGGCTTTTGATCTTCAGCGGCTGCCGCCTTTAACAAAGGGACCTCTGCAAACTGCTTGAAGCTGTTATGATGCAATGAGATGAAGTCACGTCTGCGCACAGCTTTGCTTTACTGCCATGCTCTTTGAACATGCTGTTAATTTTACAGGTAGTGCCATAAAGCAGGGCAAAGAAAGATGGCATTGAGCGGTCCTTTGGCAAACGGGTAATCCGCTACAGCTTAGACATGGCTCTGACAAGGTTTGACCTGTGAGAAGACATGACTTCACTACTCAAACAACCAACCGCTTTCTGCCAATAATTTAACAGCAGGCACACCAGTGAACTCATGCCATGTCGTCGGCACCAGGGACTAATGTATTTTAACAGTGAGTTATAAAGCCCATTTCACATGAATTTTCGACGTATGGAATGCTACTATGGAAAAGGTAATAAACAAATTATATATTACAGTGACTCAGTAGCACTCATAGTTCTTTTCCAATTAACACTAAACAGGAGTTCGCAATCCAGGAAACATTATGACATTCTGAAAATGACAGATGAGATATGAAGCTCCCCGACCTGGCTCTGCTCCAGTTGTTCTTACCTGTATATGTCACGTTTATTGACAGTGTGTAATGGCTGACCTTTAGCTAGTACTGCACCGACACATTTCTCCGCTAATGCCTGCCCTCTGCTAGGCAAAGGTCCAATGAGCCGGCATGCGGTGTGACACCAAGCTCATTATATATCTTTGGTTTGCACAAAAAGCAGTTCATTACTGTCAGCAGCTGAGCATGCAACACTACTCCTTCCCTTGCTGAAATAAACCCAGTGACGGTCTACACTAGGACTGGGAGAACAATTAAAATTCACAGTATAAAGTAATTTTTTTTTTAAAAAACCTATAAAACACTATTCAGTTTCTTTCCCAATATCTCAGGATAAGCACCTCACCACCGGCATGTGACCAAACACCAAGTTATAAAGATATAATTGCAGATAGTTACACAGCTACAGCTTATAATGGGATATAGAGATGGCAGATATGCAAATACAGCTAGTTATTAAAATATAAAGACAGCTACTGTAGTTAAACAGATACCGCTAGTTATATTGTTACAAATAATGCTAGTTAAAAAGGTACAGTACAGCTAGTTATACAGATACTGCTAGTCAAGCAGCTACAGCCAGTTATTTGGTTACAAATGCAGCTAGTTAGATAGATATAAATAGAGATATTTAGGGAGATAATGTCATTTAAACAGGTATATAGCTACAAATACTGCTGCTTAAAACGATACAGCTAGTTATATACTGTGGATACAGGTACGGCTAATTTTAAAGATAATTCTAGTTAAGCAGGTGCAGCTAGTTATATACTGTAGATATAGATATAGCTGGATATAAAGATAATGCTAATTAAGCAGGTACAGCTAGTTATAGACAGATATAGCTAGTTATGAAGATAATGCTAATTAAGAAGGTACAGTTAGTTACATCGCTACAAATTCAGCTGATTAAACAGGTTCTGATAGATATACACTGTGGATACAAATACAGCTAGATATAAAGATAAAGCACACAGATATAGCTAGTTATTAAGATAATGCTAGTTAAGCAGGTGCAGTTAGTTATATAGCTACAAATACAGATCGTTTAAACAGGTACTGCTAGTTATATAGATACCGCTAGATAATACAGGTAATGCTAGTTAAGTAGGTACAGCTACAGATAGCTAGTTATGAAGATAATACTAGTCAAACAGGTACAGCTAGTTATATAGATACAAATAGCTACTCTGGCAGATACAGATGGTTATGCAGTTAGCTTTACCTGGTTGGTTTTTTTTTTTGTCCTTTCAGAATTTGTCTTTACCGTTTCAGCATCTGCTTTAAATAGCAATTTAAATTCTAATTTAAATAAAGAGCATCCTAAACATCGTCTGTTTAAAAGAGTATATTTCTAAAGGTGAATTTCCTTTCGCAATACTGCAGTCTGCTTACTTGCCTTCTTAAATGTGATCACGTTAAATGGTGTATAATATTCCAGCAGCTGTGTAAGCATTAAATTACTACAGTGCATCTTTTATAAGGTTTATGAAGTATGAAAGATTAATTGTGGCATGTCACACTTTTAATAAGTCTATTTAACATAGTGTTGAGATAAAGTTAAAAAACTGTATCCGAAAAAAAAGTGTGATAATAATGACCTTTTTTATTGTTGTTAAATACCAAAAACAAAAAGTGCAGTCAGCCTTTCGGAGGATCTGTGATTATAAATAGTCCTGAAACGGAAATATATTTAATTACATCCTTACATCTGTACAATACCTTGTTAGTGTGCAGCCTTTAACGAATTCAGACATGAAAAATATTTCTGGCAATTAGCAAAGATCTTCCACAAAACCAGAAGAACATCTGATGCTGCTTAAAACGTCAGATTTTCTGGCACAATTAAAAAAGATTTTCCTTACAGCTTTGAAGACTAATAATGGGATCTATACGATGTTCGTAGGAACACTACTGACTTAACCACTGTATGAAGCAATGCTAATAGGCTTTTGTGCATTTGCTGAGGCTACGGTTTACAGGACACGTCTGCATTGGTCATTGTTGTGGAAATGCCTCGCTTTCTTTTCTGTTAATGTAGAGATTCTATAAGTAGATCAGCTCCACAGAGTGGAGATAATAGAGCCAATTCCACAGTATTGAACTATAGAAGGATCATCTTAACAAAGGAAATGCATGAGAAAGCCAGTAAATTAAAGCAAATAAACAACAAGAAGATGCGAGAGGTGTGTTAATCTCCACAGCTGCCCAAAAATTATAATTAATATCATTGGCGTGTAGTCGGGGCTGGCAAACACTATCAGAAGCCCTACATTTAAACCTACATTTAAAACCTAAATTCTAATTTTTGTTCACTTAAATTGTACATAGTTATTCTTAACATTTTATTCTCTTCATTTCGTAGCGTTTTTCTTGCTTCACTGCTTCCAGTACGTGTTTTCCAGTAATCTGCCAAGGCCTTCAGAATCAGTAGTGCTGCCCATGTAACTTAAACTATATTAAATTTTTTAAACCCGTTAGCTGGCTCATGATGACGTCAGCATTTTTCCATCTTCTGATTGGTTGATCAGAGTAAATTCGTTTTATAATAATAAGTTTCTTGCTTTCATAAAACTGGTTTTTATCATCAATATGCGAAATGTTTCTCTGTCGCTGGGTTATATTGCGTTTTTGTATAGTATTGATGGTTTCTGTAATTTCGACGTGATAGTGGTGGTGTTAAGAGGTGTATCAGTCGGGTAAGTCCCAATTGATGGCCCAGGTACCAAATGCACCACCCACCAATGCTTAATAATGAAACCACAGATATGTTGCAGTAAATAAACATGTTCAAAGGAGATATTTATATAGATATATCTATAGCTTCTGTTTATGGTTCTTTTCCTGAATTTGTGTTTACAATTCATTGTTTTCGGAGTTGAAGCGTGCAGCGTATTGATTCCGGTTGGCAATAAAACCACGCCATCATTTTTAACACCTGGGGCTTTCGGAGCCGAGAGCACCAAATGGCATCTACAAGCCGGTGGCATTTTAAAATCCATGTCCACCTTTGTTTGAAAAAATTTCAAAAGGTCATATTTTGCCTCTGTGGTGGGAAGAAGAATTTGGGATGAGATTGAGAAAGTGAGAGAGCGAAAGAAAGGTAGTGAAACAGAATAGACAAACTACCAAACTGACTGCTTGAGAAAGGAGGCGGTAGTTTCTGTCAGACATCTTGAGCAGGGATCTGAGTCTAAGTGATTGTGAGCGTCTGATTGAAGGAAGGAACCTTCAAAAAGAGCTGAGGTGTATTTGAGATAAGATGACAGACTACTGGGATTTCGACAGGAAGCATCATTTAATTTCCAGATAAGATCAGTAGAGATAAAACAACACCATGTTATTATTTATCATCAGTCACACACTCAAACCCCTTGTGAGTTTCTCAACTGTTACAGTCGCGTCGCAATGCTTGTGTTTAAAGCCAGGGTGCAGTAACGCCCATGACTATTTCGAGAACTGTTTTTTTTTTCCAATGTAGGGCGCTGTCCTGGTCAGCAAAGCAAAACAAAGTGGTCTAGTAAGATGACGTTACTTTTATTTACAGGATTTCACTGGCAACTGCAACACACACTTAGCATCTACGCTAATACACGGCCATTTTCTTCTGATGTAACCCCCAATTGATTGTATTTTAAGCGATCCAACGATCAAGTCACCCTGGTTAATTACAGTGTCTATGCATAATTACTGTGTTTTAGCACTAAATCATAATCCAGGTGCTTAAGGAGTCGGCTTCGCCTGGAAGGCAGCTGTCCTAGTGCTGCCAGGCAGAAAAAAAAAGATCTGGGAACTAGGATGGCTGATGCATCGTATGCCAGACCAAGCTCGAAAAACAGCTGGCGGCTTGCCTCCAGTCTCCCGTCCAGACACGCCAGTCAATCACAGCCGTGTATTTGTCTTGTTCGTCCCTTGTGAAAGCCACCACTTCTCACCATTTACCTCATTATTGTTTTTTTTCGCTTACTTCTTTGACAAGCATAGAAAAAAGCAGGGCTGGAGATCCCATGACAATGCAGATGGACAGAGAAAGGACATACACCCCCAACCCCCCTACCGATCCTGTTAGCTGGCACTGTTGTTTGAGGTAATTAGACTGCCAATCAAGTCACGCCTGAGTGACCTCTAGGTCAGGAAGAGGACATGTATTGAGTGGGAACCAACTGTTGTTTAGGTAGTATGTGACCTCTAATATGTTTATGTGTCCTGGAAAATAATGTACAGCGCAGGACATGTTGATCTGGCTTAAAATTAGACTGGATTTGGTGATTGATTGACCAGCTGCCAGGCAAATCAACTGTCTCATCTTAACGCATACCATTGTTTCTATCGTAACAGTTAATTAACAGGAACCGGTATGATGGACGCTCACGTTAACAGATTTGTTTTAACGTTTAACGTTTGTATGATTGATATGTTTGCTGTTAAGGGTGTAAAACATTAACAGGAACTGTAACTCACACTGTAACAGATAAAAAGCATGTCAGTATAGATAAATTTGATGGGTTGCTCTGTGTAAAAGCAAAATGATCACCATCAAAGTGGTAACAGCACATCACGTCATGTTTTACATTTTATTTAGACGGGACATAATTCAGTTCAACCGATTTATCCTAAGTAAATAGAAAGCATAATAATGTTCAAATAATTTGGTACAATTTAATAAGCTTACTGTACTTAACAAATTTAATAAAATCTCAGCTAATATTAATAGACTTTTACCTCATGACCGTCGACTGTGAGTAATGTCACCCCCCAGAATACAAACGCCCCAGCGGGGTATCATCCCACCCCTGACACTGAGTAATAGGTTTAATGTAAGGCACCGAAAATGCAAACGCAAAAGGATTCCATATGAGTTATAGCAGTTATGATAAAATGGTTCCTGGATTTTGTCACAATGTATATCGTCTACTTATTCTGTAAAAAACGAAATACTTCCAAATAAAAAGGAGGAAATAGTAGTACAGTTGTTAAGGTGTTTAGACTGATAATTGGAAGATCAGGTTTCGATTCCCAGCACCATCAATTTGCCACTGTTGGACCCCCTGAGCAAGGCCCTTAATCCCCCAATTGCTCAGTTGTATTAAAAGAGATAAATTTAAGTTGGTCTGGATAAGAGCGTCGGCCAAATGTTGTTAATATAAAACGGAAATAAATCAGTTCATATTAATTTATAAGAAATATATTGATGTTGGAAGCCAACATCAAACGCCCGACATCTTTGGTATCCATCAAAATGACAGACAAATCGTAGATCTCTAACTGCAAAATACTAAAACAAAACAGGAATTGTAATAGAACACTTATTCCTGTGGGGGGAATTTGGTAGCTCACTGGTGATGATGTTGGATTGCTAATCGGAAGATCATGGGGTTAATTCCCAGCACTATTAATCTAGTGCTACTGCTGGGCCCCTGAGAAAGGCCCTTATCCCCTTAACTGCTCAGATGCATGAAACATTTTTTTTGCCAAATGCCAGAAATTTACATAAACTACAAAATATATCGGTGTAGCTTGTTGATTTTCTTATCTTGATATTAACAGACAACTTGACATTAAATCGATGAGGTTTCTAACAGTAATATACACATAACCCTAAAATAAACACAGTGCCTTGATCAAATCTGCACTTTTATTAATAGTAGAATACCCTCCATTGCTGTCTTAGAAGGGCAATTATAGCCCACCCTAACACACACACACACACACACACACACCACTGGGGCAGATGCCTCAAAAGGCTTTATTAAATCTTTCATAAACCTACAACCATCACCCGCCACCTGCTTTAAAACATAAATATAATCCACCCAATCCTGCACAATCTTCCAGCTTCGTAAAGATTTGATTATCTGGGCACTTTCTATCTTGGGCAACAGCACTACAAGGCAAAACAATCAGCCTAACGCTTCAGCTAGCCGTCAATCACGCTGCACAAACACAGTAAAAGCCTCAAGATACAGAATGAGAAGGAGAAAAGGAAGGCGGAGGCTGCTGCTGGCTCTTGCTCCATTTGTCGATGCCCCTCCCTGCCCCCATCCGCCCATCCACATCTAAGGCAAAGAAGAGGGAGCAGCACGCCGCTTCAGAAGTCCTGCACTAATGATCGATGTCCCCGAGGACCCACAAAGGCCAGGGATTCAAACGGCGTGTCATCTTCTCAGCACTTCTTTTCATGTTTTTTTTCTTAAAGCGCAGGAGAGATGCGCCCCTTTATGGGGTCAAACTTCTTGACCGTTTGGACTTCCACATCCTCGCAGTTTCGGATTTTTCACATAAAGAATATTTATATCGGATCGGAATGACTGGCTTGGAGGTAGAATTGAAAAATCCCAAGGGATGGAATGCCCTTTTCAAACCTCAGCCTCTTCGCGCTGGGAAAATATTTCGGAAATTGTATTTCCTTAATTAGCATTATAAACATTTAAAATAACGATTTAATTAAAAACTTTCCACAGCAATATAATAATGATTATTTTTCCTTATGTAATTAATTTTAGCTTTGTGTCATTTTTGGGGGGAAAAAAATAATAAAATACGAGCACCAAGTCAAGTACGGTGTCTCGGTTAATCCCTGACAGCATGGTTTATTAGCATGCATCCGCTAATGAAAGACTCTGGGACATTTACCGAAACGGCATGACTTCCGATGCCGGTCTCGTTAACATCTATTTCCAGCAGTGTAAACACACTCAAAAGGGTTTTTTTTTTTTAAATTCTGGAAATGTGAATAAACAGTTAAAACCGAACTACGCGAGACTCTTGATATCACAGTTTGTTTAGGGGTGCATCGTCTCATTTACTGTAAAGTAAAAAGTCCTCCCTTTCAAGTTTTTCTATTAACAGAGAAAAGACGGTGTGTGAGAGAACTCTGAGACAGGGGACAATTATAGCTCTTTTTTCACAGGTGTCATCTGCCGCCTATTGTACTATAAATAATTCCTGCGCTCAACTACTTCGCTTTCTCTTACTGTGCAATCAACTCTTACTGATTAAAAAGGTCAAGTTTGCTATGCTTTCTGCTGTTTCCTAAAATACAGTGACGCTAATAAGTGAACAAAGAGCACATGCGCTTTACTAACAAAATAAAACCCTGATAAATGTAAATGACAAAAAAAAAAAAAAAAGGGGGTCTCCTTTCCTTTCGCCCGTCTCGCGGTTTGACCTGAAGCCTGACGTACGGCGAGGCAGAGGAGAAGGAAGAGCTCTGTTCCAGCAGAGTTATTGTTCCTCTCCCATATGCTATTCTCCTTATTACAGTAACACACTTTTCCTGCTCGAAGCCTGTGTTTAGAAACTCGTCTATTATTATGTCCTAAAGTGCGAAAAGACAAATTTAGAAACAATCTGTCTTCTGGCACTGAGACGTACGGAATATGTTGGGTTGGAATTCATATTTAGCTCGTGCTCTGTTTTGGGGGGGGGTGTGTGTGTGTAATAAAGGAGTCTTTGAATATGTGCATATTTTTTTTTTACTACAAATAGTTTAAGTCATACATTTACTCCACCAAACAAAAACAAAAAATGATGACATTTTATTTAAAGGATTTTTTTTAGGCTGTCATTTTTTTTGCCGTTGCTGCTCTGGTAGACAAAGTGAATAACATTAAAAAAGTAGGTCAAATATTTCGATTCCTGTCCTGCATTGAGATCATTTAACATATCTGTCATTTGGAAGACTTTTTTTTCCAGGGTTGGGGATTAAACCAGTGATCATCTGGTCAGCAGGCAACCACCTTAAACCAATGAGCTTAAATGTTCTTGAAAGATGTTCTTTAGCTCTTCTATATTAAGGCTTTGTTCTTTTGTCCCCCCCAACGTGTAATCTGATTGGTGGGCTTGCTACTAGCTTATTATATCGGATTTTCGATCTATCTATATATCAGACCCACCGGACAATTGAAAGGGCGGATAACACTTTTCTCACTGTTTTATGTTACTTTGTACGGCAGCATATTTTAAATCAAGAAGTGGTGGTCATGAAGTAAGCATGCGTTAGGGACCATTTTGGTTTTCTTAAATTGGTTCTTCTCCTGTTTTTTTTTCTAATCTTATCTTAGGGAGGTTTATTTTCTTGCCACCAAATCCTGTGAATTTATTAAATCATGTAATATTAGTATTTTTTTATTTTGGGATGATGTCATGTTAAAACTGCATAATAAAAAAGCTCGATGGTAGGTGGAAATTCAGGGAGAGATGATTGATGTAGCATGCAGACAGATTTAGTTGATAAATAGAACCAAGAAAAAAGTTCGGAATGTTATACAAATTAGGTAAAAGTATCAGAAAAAGTTGTCCTTAGATCAACTCAACTTGGATTCGTCATTACGACATTGCAGTGCTTTGACTGTCAGAGTGTTCTTTGGCTTAAAAAAAAAACATCACAGTGCTTCCCAATCCACCCTCCAGCCTTGGCTCGACTCCTTGTGACTTCCATAAAATTAAGAACGATATCAAGGGGCACCTTGATGGATAAGATCCAAAGAACCACTACGCTGGCTCAAATGTTTCCATTTCAAAGTATAAAAAGTGTGCGTTTAATAGATACCGTGCATGTGATACAGGAGCATCTTCACGCTGCGATGATTTGGCCCAGAGGAAAAAGAGTGAATGTGAAAATCTCTACGGTGTCATTATCATTGCTCACAGACACACACACCCGAGCAGGATGGCAATGCGAACGGTTTTAGGCGAAGCGCTTTAGAGGATTATTTCACCGCCAACCTCGGAAAGATGCATACACGCCGGGATGCGTGCATGTTTTTGTGAAGAAGAAAAAAAAAAACCCGCATTCTTGAAGAGCACATTTCAATCAGGATGTCTTTCAGAGCTCTGCACCTCCAGGTGCAGCAATACAGGAATCTGACACAAATCTCCTGTGCTTCACTTTCCCATGCCATGAATATTCATCTCTTTCTCTTAGCTTCGTAATCTGGAGAAATCTTGCAGTTATGGAGGACTGGGATGAGAAGATAAGTCCCGTTTGTACAGAACTTCTGATGCAGTCATCAGCGCTAACAAGACTACGAGTGCTGCTGGAATGCAGGACGGAATGTCAGAATGCAGCGAGATGAGCCATGGAGAAAAATGTAAATCAGGATTTTGTGACAGTCAGGAAGGAGAGCAGATGTGCGAGATCTTCTTGCTCAAACTTTTATACCTTGCTTTCTTTTCGGAAAGAAACCTTTTCCCCTCTCTTTCCTCATGAGTACCACGGCACACTGAGGACTAAAGACCTTCATGTGGACCGGGAGAACTCTAACCCCAGCTGCACTGGAACTAAGTGCTGTGAGATGTGTTGTGTGTGCCAGATCGTATGAGATGTGTGGTTGCTTGGGTGTCTTCTTGTGCACGGCCATCTGCTAAAGATGTTTAATTGACAACTGTGTTGTCTTACAACTTGACAGCGGGAAACAGAGGGACAGGGAATAAAGACTCATGCAGTTTGATGTATTTCAATTAGTCTGTGTTCTTAATTGGATTGCAAGCAAAAGCACCCACCTGTCTGACGGCTGACATTTTTATACACGGCTAAACAAATAATACATTTATTAACCAACCCATGGGGCAAGAAAAGGCTCTAGCGTATATACAGTCTGTAGTTGCTTCCTGTTTGGGGTCACCACGTCGTATCTTCTGTTCCACACATTTGATTTGGCACACGTGTTAATATCGGATATCTTTCCTGATACTACGGCTTCTATTTTATCCAGGCTTGGGGCTGGCCCAGATATTTAAAGCCTCACATTGGCTGGATTGAGCGTAGGATCATTAAGACAACTAATATTTTTATGGCAAATCAGCAAAAGATCTTTAGCTTCAAAGTAAATAATAAATTGTGCTGTATCACATAGTATGTGTTTATTCTCAGGGGGTTTTAAATGGGGTGAGCTAGAAAAGTATTGGCACATTAGTCACCAGGTAGCACACAGATGAAAAATAGCAGTCAAGCATAAGGACACTGTTTCAGAATTGTCCTAAATGCCCAAGCTGGTGATCTGCCCATCCCTGCTCCACATTGCTCTGTCCTCTGTGTGCTATAGGAATGTAGGTGAGAGTGTGCTATTTTAGGAAGATACCTTTTTCAACAACCACTTTGTTTAACACGGATGCTAGGCCACTAGAAATAATCCCCTATCTTCCAACCAAATCAAACTTCCCCTGACCTTATTTTATCCTTTATCTAATTTCTCCAATTGGGGATTATTTTTATATCATATCATTATATCATTTGCCCGCTAGGTAGCTGCGCTTACCTAATTCAAAATCGGCCAGGTAAGTGAACTAAGCAGCTGATAATTATGTACACCTCTTCCTGTTATTGCACTAGCTGTCCTTGGTCGTTAATTAATTGAATGGGTTTTGCTCTCAGTGTAGAGGGATGATTCTCGGTCTGTGCCTCAGAGCTAAGCAAGTCCGTGTCATCGTGCAAAGCTGATAATTTAGCTTTGCGCAGCTCGCGGAAAAGAGCATCGTCTCAGATATTTTGCTTTCCAAAGACGACTCATTTTGTGCAGGGTTCGGGGAATCCAAGCGTTTGACATGTGGAAGGTTAACCAGTGTCACGAGACCCAGTTCTATATCTGGCACTTCCTGTGTAGCTGGTGGGTCTACAAACCGTGCAGATATCGCCACAAATGAGCACCAAATAAAGCTCGAGAGGCCAGTAAGTCTGGACGGGATGCAGTCTGTGGTGAAAACTGCAAGCATGTAACGGAAAGCAGTCAGGCAGATTAATGATATCTGTAGGGGAATGGAACATAAAGGAGGTGAAATCCTGACCGATCTGTCTATCTGAGAGATTACATGTGTGACCAACAGTCATGACGCTTTCATATAATACTCTAAACGCAGCTTGCGGCAGTAGAGAGGAGGGCCTTCCTGGTGCCCTAGAAAAGGATGGGCTCTGAACTTCACCAGCGCACAAACTCCTAACCCTCTCTGGTGCTCTTTATTTTTGGTTACAAGAGATTAATACCGCTTATCTGCTTTTGGTGCTTAGCTGGATAAATGAATACTGGCTGAATGACTCTCTCTTTTTCTCTCGTCCTCCATTTTCTACCCTCTCTCATCTCTCTGCTGTCTCTTTCTGTCATTGCCCAGGGCCACTAACTGCAAAAGCCCATCACTCTACAGAGCTGGAAAGACAGCGAAGGACAAATCAACTGGCACAGCAATCCTAATGCTAATGCGTGGATGCAATAAGGGCAGCTTTTCTTTAGCAGCAAAAATAATCAATAACCTTCTTTAAGATTTTTTTTAATGGCATCACCCTCAAACTAAGACCAAAGAGAATTACAAAAGGTCCTTCGCTATGGCCCAGAACATGACTGTCTGTATATAATCCTTTCTAGTCCAAGAAATCAAACTTTCGCTCGTCTCGGGTCCTGCAGTCTGCCCGCAAGCTATAATGACACACGCTGCAAACTCTCCGCCTGCTCGCTCGATCCAGCGGTTGATCTGGTCTGACGCATACAGCTTTCACTTTTGTTATCTTAAGACTTCTGACACGTCCATGTCCTCATATCCTCGCACTACAAATATTGACAGAACCGAACGTCGGCTCTGATCTCTAAAGATGGCACTAGCCCCAAAATGTCAAGCTACGGCCTGGATTCGTCTCTGGGAATACCACCCAGATTTAATAAGGTGCTCTACCATACCGGAGCCGGTGTTTGTGATCATTAGACCGCAGTTAGGCTTGGAACGTACCGGGATTTCGTGTAAGCGGCTTTCATCCTCAAGTTGAACAAACAGAGAACATGACTAGTGCCTTGTGTGTAGCTTCCTCTGAAGGAAGAGTACAGAGTACACTTTTAGCATAAAAAGAAGCAATGTTCGCTCATTTCCTTTTCCTTAACGCTGACGATTCGACTGCATAACGAGCCATGTGAAAGAAGCACACTCTGCTTAATGATGTACTCAAAGAGAGAGTTTCATTATTTCGCTAAATTCTCACTGCCATTTGACATCAGACACTCAGAAATGCCTCGGGGGTTCTTTAATCCTACAGCACCAATGCTTTTTTGTTTTTTAATTCAGAGGCAGATGAAAGAAAGTTATGATCACTCTATCACTCCAAAAAAAAATTCTAAAAAAATTTTTTAAAATTCTAAAAAAATTTTTTAAAAAAAATCTACTTCCAAGGGTTCTTATTTTTTTCTGTATTTTGGTTTTTTTTTAATCATGAGGTTTTTTTTCTTTAGGGATCAGTTTGTCAGAAAATAAATGCATGCAGCGGAATCAAATTAGGTTTAGGCTCAAAGAGGCAATGATGAACAAATATGTAGTGTTACTCTATGCCAATACTTGTGTGAACATTTATTTTTGGTATATTGTAGACAAAGTAAACCCATTTTTTGCCTTTATCGATAGGACAGAGGGATGAAATAAGAAGATAGAGAGAGAGGAGGGACCAGAAAGGACCGAGCCAGGAATCAAACCTCGGTCACCGGAGCGCAACTTCCGCATATGGGTGCCGCCGCCTTAATCCACTACACCACGGCGGTCTATTCTATACTTATTCACATTCTGATTTCTTATATAATCTCCAGAATTAGTAGGACTTAGTAGTAGTTAGGATTTGCTCACAAATGTTGGGAGGCAGGGGTTTGGGGTGCATTCATTGTTCCAGTTCATCCCAAAGGCATTAAATGGGGTTGAGTCCGAGTCAGGGTTTTGTGCAGAACCAAGTCAGGGGTCTGTGCACTGTGACTTGTCCTGCTGGAAAAGTGTCCAAGTCTCTTATATAATTAAGAACAATAAAACGCTACAACATACAAAGACATTCTAGCCAAGTAATGTTGTGGCTGGAGAGGTTTGCACAAACTTCTGGCCATATAGTGTACAGTAGATCCAGTACATTAAAGACCTCTTTAATAACGCCGGTCATGTCAACACCTTCAATCTCCCTGCTGTTTGATATCGCCATCAACCTGCCAGATGTAGGACGGTTAAAAAAAGTCACGCTGGCTGTGAACATAGCTGGATGCCGCAACACATGCCGGGGACAAGTCATTTGTCGAGCTTAATAATTCATACGGACAAGAGCAGCTTTCATAGATGCGCATGCATTTTAAAAAGTCTGCTGTATTTACCGCATGAAAAATTCATGCCTCCATGTTAAAAGGAGAAAAGTTTGGATGATTACAACGCTGGCAAACACACCATTTGGGACAATTCTGCATGGATCAGGCTTTGAGTCTGGAGTTTGACTACTGTATGCCTAAATTGTGTGCCTCTGTAGACAAATAGGTTGGTCTTTAGCAAATTCCAATAAAAGTGAAAGCAAGCAACCTTCAATGAAGATAAAGTAAACCAGCTAAAGTGTGAAAATATCACCAATAAACCCATTTTATTGAAAAACACTAAAGAAGACACTTAAAGGAAATAATGCCTGTCTGTCAAACCCCAAATTCTAAGTTGAAAATGTTAAAATAATAAACACAGTAGATTAGATTTACATTTACATCATTTGGCAGGCGCCCTTATCCAGAGCAACTCACATTAATCTCATTTATACAACTGAGCAATTAGGGGTTAAGGACCTTACTCAAAGGCCCAACAGTGGTAGCTTGGTGTAGCTGGGAATTTAACCCACAATCTTCAGGTTGGTGTTCCAACACCTTAACCATGAGCCACAACTTCCCCGTACAAGAACATCTACAAGTACCTGGTCAAAGCAATTGATCCTTGGATCGTGGATTTTTTGAGACAGGGACAAAACATGACAGGGTTCGCTGTTATAGAAAAACAATGATACTAAGGTAGACCTTTTTTTGACTCCTGAGCCATCTTCTATGAAGTGGTCTGCTGGTGCAGCAGCATCTCTACCGAAGACAGGAAGAGATTTGACAAGTTAATCAAGAAGTCCAGCTCAGTCCTAGAGGTTGCCCCTGGAGTACAGTACAGGAGGTGATGAAAAGCAGGATAGAATCTAAGCTCTCACCATGTGTATGAAACATTTTCATCTCTGAGCAGCTTCTTCAGCGACAGACTGTTACATCTTAAGTGTCCGCAGGAGTGATATCGAAGGCATGTTAAGCTGTGCAACAACAATGAACCTTCGTGTAACTTCTTGTTTTTTTAGTTTGATTGTGTAACTAATTTTATTGCAGTTTTTTTTTGTATCTATATGAATTCCTCAGCCTTTGCCGCATATTTGCATATATTTTACAAATACAGGTTATATCTGCTGTTATAATTTTTGCAGTTGCTATCAGTTGTTTTTAAATTGTTAACTTAAGTAAACTTTTTATTTCTTATGATATACAATGGAACGTAAAATAACAAAGCTAGTCATGTTACCAAGAAACCAGAAGTGCTGTGAAGTTTATAACACAGTAATTCAGTCCTGTACTGAATGGTTTTAATACTTAGCATTGTTAGCATCTGCTGTCCACTGCAGTTCGGTTTTAGACTTACTCGCTTACATTAATTATCAAACAAATGCACCTAAAAGCACAATGTTATTTCCTGGTACTAATATGCATGCAGGTTACTTTACTTCCATGAGTACGAGTATACATCCTTGGGAATAACGCCACTGTTTCAGTGCAAACGAATGTTCCAGCTTATTTCGGATAGCAGGATAAACCCCAGGACCGCAATAGAACCTCCAACAATGGTGATGTCTAATAATGACTTTCTACCAGAAAGTCAAACCAACCTCCTTTCATAAACGCCTTACAGTAAGCTCCATCATTCAGCTAGCTAGCTAATTACTGACTCCAACCCATCCCCATTTCTGAGGATCTTGGTACAGTTCAATTCAGTTCAGAAGTAATTTATTGCCATGAATGTAAACAAAGTACACTGTTGCTAAAGCAGACAGTTCCATAGCAAGTGAACTCACATGAACTCCTGCACTGTAATCTTGGGTTCACTACTGTAGTGCACCTTCTGGTTTGAATCACAGATTTTACATGACCAAATTTTTGCTTTTCACAGAATACTACAGTATTAGCAGTGTTGCACTCTCTAACTGTTAATTATTATTTCTGTATAGGTCCAGACTCCAGACCTCCAGACCTTTACCTAAAGTTTAAAATGAGGAACATACAGATTTATCATTTTATTTCTTATAGAATAGCAAAAAAGCCTCAGAGATTAGAAGGACTGACAGCTGTTGCGACATGCGTACAATAATTTGCCTGCTGCATGTAGCTACATGAGTTAATCAGCTACAATACAGGTGACACAACACCACCGCTTGGCTGTTCACCGGGGTGCATTTACATATACAGCATTTAGCATATTCCCTTAACCGGAGCGACTTACATTTATCTCTTTTATACACTGAGCAATTGGGGGCAATCGGGGCCTTGCTCAGTGTCAACTTGGTGGTGCTGGGAATTGAACCCCGATTTTCAAGTGGCAGTCCAACACCTTAAACACTGCGCTATCTAAAGGTGTTGCATGTTGTGCTGTAAATTTGAGTGTTGTGAACAGGTCATGTGCTACTTCTACAAGCTTAGCGTAGTTGTCTCTGAAATCCCTACTTCACTCTCACCCCCCAAATTTACACTGTGCAAATATTCGAAGAGCTTGGAACAGACTCTTTAACTGACAACTTCTATCATCACCTACAGCTACCTTAAGCTGTGTCGCCAGACTACGCTGTAAATCGACATTATAGACGTCAACCGTTAAATCTTGTCAAATATTTTTTTTGTTAAATTGTCATTTAATCTGATTTGACCTAATGTAGAAGGCCTGCAATAGCATAGTTTAGCCAGTGTGGCGCTGTAGTGCAAGCAAAAAGACTATAAATCAGCACAATTTTGAGACTACAATGTCTAAACAAAGCAGAACAGCAGCACAGCAATCCGAAAACAGTAAAGTATAACCAATTAATGATTAATTAGATAAACATATTAGAAATATTACATAAAACCGTGTAGGTGTTGCTTTCAGTTAGAGTTATAGCTTGATTTTCTGCTATAAATCAGGCAGGATGAAGTGAGGTAGTAATAAATTTTTAGTGAATAAATAAACAAACAAGCAAACAAATAAATAATGAAATAAACAATACATAAATATAAAAAACATTAATACTAATTTACTCGTTTGAGTTAAAGTGTTTGCTTTTGCCTAATTAATCCGTGAAACAAGTGCAGCCCTATTAAAAATGCATTTTGTTAAAGTGAAGTGATTTCTTTGTTTTATTTAGCAGTATTTAGCAATAGGCATAACCCTTAAATAAATGCTGAAAAGGAGAATTAATTAATTACGCTAAAAATGGCAGACTAATCTAGTCTAGCCGAATAATTGTTTGTTAGAGCCCAGTTTGAGATGAAGCAGGGACCCTATAAGCAGAAGAACAGCGAGGTACATTTTACCCTGCGCAACATAACAAATCATTTCCACTGCATTCTGCTGGACATTTTTTTTCCACTCCAGTGCTTGTGGCAAATAGGTGGAAAACGTGGAAGGCTCTTAAAAAGCAGAAGGTAAAAATAACAGTAATGGCTCGAGCTGTAGCACAAGAGGTCTTGGGTGGATGCCTTAGAGCCAGCGGAGCTTATTATATGGCTTGCTCCAGTTTATTTCAGATGACATGACAGAGCTCGGGCCAGCTCCAGGAGGTCCTCTAACCTTTTACCGAGTACACGCCAACACACCAACACGGGCGACGAATCCAGCTATCTGGCTGATTACTAGCTACAACCCATAGGTGGTCGCCCTTTTCCCCCACACACCCCCGAAACACCTCCAGCAGCTTGCTTGCCTTAATAAAGCAGAAAATTACAACTAAACCCATTTTTCCTTCCTTTTCCATAAAGGCTTCCATCATTTCAGACAGAACTGGAAAACAACAGCAAAAAAAAAAAAAATCTCTTTACTCCGAACCATGTGAGATGAAAGGATTTTTATGTATAACGTATAGCACGAAGCTGCCGTGTTGGTTAGCAAATTTTCCCCTTACATAATCACATTTTAAGCCATCTCTCCTATCCAAATTGAATCCTAATTACCAGAGAATGACCAGAACTGGTGTAATTTACAGGCAAGTTCTCACAGAAATTAACATCTAATTAGATCCACAGTGAAGAGCCATATGTCAGTGTGGGGTGTGTTAACGTTAAAAGCGTTCAGGAGTGAGAAACAGCGGCATTTATGAAAGCAGAGTATTCTGTGAACCCTTATGGAGAGTCGTGATAAGCTGAAACCCCACTGTTTGTAGATCGGGAAGAGACAGATCACGATGCGGCTAGAGGAACTTACAGAGTCACGGAAAGCTAACCTTGCTCCTGTCCTGTCTCCAGTTGGTTGTTTATTCACGACCATCCCGAAGCAAATCCATCACTCTCACTACCTTACTTTATGTTTGGCGCTCGCTTGCATTGATCCTACGGCTTTTCATGCAGCTCAGACGGTGCCGCCGTGAGAAAATTGATCTACTTAAATATTTTCCTGTATTAGACATGAGAGAAATGGTCTATTTATTATCACCACATGAATTATTAACAAACGGCCATTACAGTACCCCCCAATACATTCTGTAAAATAGGAAAACTGGGCTACATACAGTTTAGTCATACTGATTTATATAAGTTTCCTCCATTTTCATGAAACAATAAAGTACTGGCACATCTATCACTATTCAGTGTTACTAAAGACTTTCCCCTCAGTCAAATAAATCAATGAGCAAAATTCAACGAGTGGTTTTTCTAATCGATGAGGCGGTTACATAAATGAGGACTCGATGAGAGAACTATTTGTGCCCATAACTAGTTATATCTTGAGTAATCACAAAGTCACAAAGCAGTGTGGTGCTTTCAATCACAGCTTTTCAGAGCTAGCAAGCACACTGCTCGCTATCCCCTGCTGGGGAAACTATTTAGCAGTAGCAGGCTCAATCAAGTGCCCTCCTAGAGAGTGTAATCCGGCCTCCAGTCTCAAAACCAGGCTTGTTACAGAAAGTGCGATCAAAACACAACAAAAGCTGCCTTGAATGGTTTTACTGTCTTTTGCTTTTTTTGACCTTTTTGTTTTATTATCTGTGGCCTGTCAGACGGGTGAATACTTCGTATTTCGTTGAATTTTCCGTAAAGGCATAACCCATCTTCCTATATTCTCTCCTTTCAGAGGGGTAACTTTTTTAGCCTATCAAACTTTTCTTTCCCTTCAGAATTTCCACACTTTCAATTAAATTAACCTTATTCTATTCACCATTTCTCTCTTCACAGCTCACACAGCCTAAAATGACAAATGAGCCAGAGGTGAATATTCAAAAAAAGAAAGAAAGAAAGAAAAGAGGATGGCAAGACCTGTCTGCTACACTGCACTTTTCTTCCTGCTGTATAATTACTTCCTCTCCCTCTGGACATGGGATTGAGGCCAAAACAGAGGCAGCCTGCAAAAGCCCCGGGTCAATGACTAGTTCAGTTTAAAAAGCCCAAACAGGACAGGCAAACACCTGCTTTTGAAGGCACCCTTCAGAGATTTGCCACTGGCACGGGTTCTGTTCTAAATATATCACTTGAGCTCACCTTTCTTTTAATCCTGTCTCTCTGTTATTAAAGTGAGCAGCCATGCATACAGCTGGACCTGCGACAACACTGGCAGCCCTCCAGTCTTTACAGCGTATGGCACATCTGGGGAACCAGTCAACACCCTGAATGTGTTTTGACGAAGCACATGATGAGAACGTTTTCATTCCCAAGGGGCATCTAAAACCCAAGCATCAGATGCTAAGACATAGGGAACACATGGGGATCATATTTATGTTATTCTGCCTTATGGTGATGATTTGTTTCCTATGCCTGTTTCATTGTTTCGTGTATGCAGAGTGACAGGAGAAGGGGCACAGAGTCGCTGTCGTATCCAAAGGGCTGCTTTCACAGCCATAAATATTTGATCTCTACGAATTGAAGCCAATTTCTTATATTCGCTGGTAATTAAGCATTCAGTCCTGAAGGGGAAACTGCAGTGAAGCTAGAATTAGAGCGCTTTACAGCAATCAATCAGGGTCTAAGCTGGTAGATAGCGCACACAAAATGACACAGAGTACCTGAGTCCTTGAACATCATTTTTACCATTAATTAAAACCCACTTTCTCTTGATCACTTAGGGATCTGGAATCTCGGCTGTACTATCATGAATAAAAAAAAGCTCATTTACTTCTAGGTTGACTGATAGTCTGGGTTTACCCAGCAAGTAATAGGGTTTGCACTCAGAGAAATTTCCCTGAGAGTGTAAACACATCGTAACACTCCAAGGCTCATGGGAACATGCTTGGTGCAGCTACGGTTGGTAAAACCACAGTGTATTTCCTCTCCACCCGCTGCCCAGCTGCCGTGACTCCGTGGCCACAAGGTTGGCTCCACCCAAGGTCGCAAAGGGAGTGAGTAAATATCGCCGCTTCGCATCTCCTAAAACCATCCACCCACCCCTTAATTACAAGTCCACCTCTTTCTTGACAGGCCCCACTTGAAAGATGGCGTTGCCATCGCGGTCGGCAGCCTTTAATGCGGCCCTTTTTATGGTTTCTTGCAAAATTCCACCGTGGACTGCAAATGGCTGGGAGACATGTGGTCTGCTGCGGGTTTGGTTACTATGGAAACATGTAGACGTGTTTACCTGGCCCTAAGATTAAAATATTGGGTTTCATGGAGATCTAATGAAATTTTAGATGATGTAGGGTGAGAAAGAAGAAAAAAACCCATAGAGTTTGCTTTGTAAAAAAAAAAACATGGTGCCATCTAGACTAAGTTCAGTTTAGAGGACATATAATTAAACTGCTAGACTAGTAAAAGAGTTACAAGAGAGGTGCAGCCAGTTTCAGACGAGAATTCTAGGGAGAAAGTCTTATAGGTTAGGGACTTCTTTTCCTGTAGTCTAATGTGCCTGGAGACTAACAGTGGAAAGAAACACTTGATTAGATGGACAAATCGATAGTAGATAAATGAACACCCTCAATAGGCTACAGTTTGAAGATTCACTTTAGTGTTTAATATTTACCGCTGCTTAAATGTCTGGACTGGTCCACCTGTTCCAAAGCCCAAGAGCATTTCTCCAGACAGTCCATGCTGCCTGGGGACACTGGGCTTTTGTAGAGTTAAGCAGGCAATGTGAGAGGGCTTACGTTTCATTGAGCTCTCTCACAGACAGTGCTGAGGGTATGAAAAAACTCAAATAATCTTCAGATTTGCAAGACACCTGTGGATGATATCTTCAGAACAAACTAAAATTATTACGCAGACGGTGAGAACGAATGCTGATATCAACAAATGTGTTAAAACGAATCTTTCCTCCCTCAGTTTGCAAATTTAGCCAAATTTCAATGAGCAAAGCTCGTCTTGATGACGCCCAGAGGTGCAGGCATCCAGGACGTACTTTAAAACCTGATTCTATCTGAACTACTTCCATTCATCCAAATTTATAAACACACAAGATAGCTAAAATTAAGAACTTTCTCAAAACTTGCCCACTTTATGGTTCATTCCGCTGTCAAGAAATAACTGATGAAATCATGAGGCACGTTTACGATTTGGAGCGGCTTCCAAAGCCTCACTGAGGTGAGACACGTGTACCTAAGCACAGTTCCCATGTCGATGGAGATCCAGCTGCCTCGCTGGAAAGTGAGCTATGCTCTAAATTTGAAAGTGGGACAACTACCGCACAGACCTTGGTTAGAGGGCACACAGGAAAAGACACAAAACCCGACTGAGAAAGAGAACACATCAAAATGGAACAAAATGGCAGCACCCGTAGATTAGACTTTCTGCCAAAATGCAGCAACGGTATAAGATAGTAGTAGGTCAAATTATTTTACAAGAAGCAATGGGACATTTTTGTTCGTCTCTTCTGACAGGCCATAAAGATTTTTATTGCGATATTCTATAAGGCTGATGCGATATATATTTTTTTTATCTAAACATTTAATCTCGGATAAAGAAATAAACTAATTTTAGAACCACTGTACAGATAAGAAACCACTTTAGCAAGCCTAGCGCGTCATCCCTGGGGACAAGAGGGAGACACAGCAGCCAAGGATTGATCTGGGAAAATGACAAAAGAGGCAGAATTACATTTCTCGCCTGTCAATTCACACATTATTTCTTTGTGGCCGAAATGAATTCTTTATTTAGAGCAAAATGGAGTCATTTTCTTTTGGAATTAATATCGTTCACTAACTTACAGGCAGCCATCACACGACGAGTAATATAAAGCAATATTCTGTCCTTAACCCCTCTTTCCAAACACAGTTCCATGAAATGAGGTCAGTATGCACGGCCCGTTCTAACCTCAGTTTGCTGTCTCCGCTGAGATAGCTAGGGAAATTAGGATGCTGTGACTGAGCCATGGAAATATTGCAACATGAGGACATTTAAAACCTGCAACAATCATAAACGAAGAGGTAATTACAGTTTCCTGCTCTGTATGTACTGGAGATATATATGCACACACACACACACACACACATATATATATATATATATATATATATATATATATCTTTTCACTGTGCATTGTGTGCAAGGTAAACACACTTTTAGCAAGTGATCAGCAACATATTAAAATGCTTCTTTGTTTGAAACAAAGCTGGATGGTCAAAATTCAATCTTTTTACACTGGAGAAAATAACAGGAAAAAAATGACATGGCATAATTACATTACACAGAAGTGATTTTTAAAAAGAGAGGATCAAAACGGGGCTCAGACTTGATTAACCGAAACAGCATTCTAATCGAGTTTCTGAAAGAAGCCAATCCCATGTCTGGCTGTAAGCCCCTGGAGGGACACGGGATCATATTAATGAGAGAGGGCCTGAGCTTTTAAATGAGATCATTCTGACACTAATTCACCCAACAGAAAAACCAACTTATGACATCCATGGATACACTGGATAGAGGGGGGGGGGGGGGATATCAGTAAGCAATGAGCTACCTCAAGAAGGCAATTAGTGGAAGTGAAAAGCACAATTTTGCAAAGCTTGACTGGGTATCTATCCAGGAAACAACGCTGTTTGTAATAGAGTGTGGAGATAAAGAGGCAAATTGGGAACTGTCTAAAGCAAGATTTTTTTTCTCCTTTTTGATAAGGCTGATGGCAGACAGCGCACAAAAACAAGTGTCATATCCACCAGCCGTGATTGCTTATCGAGTATGTAAGAGTCAGATGCTGTCTAAACCTGAAAGAAAGAAGGAATGCAGGAACGCACTGGCTGTTTTCAACCAGCTGAAGACAGAAAGACAGAACAGCGTGATGCTAAACATTTGTGATTGGCTTATTTAGAGACAATGACAGAACTGTCCACAATGCATCTGCGGCCTTTAACAGTAACACGAGCTCATCTAAGAGTTTAGAGCGGTGTACAGTGTAAGATGTACACAAATATATCCCAAAACAAAGACCCAAGCTAGAGAAAAAAACTTGTATTTCGAGTAATCTAAATTCATTAACAGTCTGTTCAGGACAGTTAGACTAATAGCACCAAAAATGATGCTTTACACTGAAGCTGCCCCAGAGGTCCAGGAACATACGGAGTAGCCAAACCAAGCATGGATCAGTAGAAGACGACCAACTGCTGTACGAACCTCACTTAATTTTTGCTGGCCTTCACGCTGGCCAATATGTCAGAAAATGTTTATTCAAACTGGGCAAGGAGAGGTGAGTAGGTTGGTGGTGGTGGGAATGAGCTTTAAGTTTTCAAGGCCAGCTCTTAGTGAAAATAAAAGCCATGGAAAGTGGTAGGCTGAGGAAACTAAAGCACGGCAGCCTATTATTTTAGGATTTCCTACTTTCCACCTGGCCCTGGGATGTTAATCGGAGTAGTGGAGGTGACTGGGTTGAGCTATACTGGATGGATGATAAGCAATAGAGATTCTTCGTGCTGGCAGGAAGAACTTTTCCAGAATAAGGGGTTTGGAAAAATAGAACCTTACAGACTGATGTAGCTGGGGATGTATTTGGGTTTTTTTTCCTCCAGCATACTACTCAGTGTGGCTGTTTCTGTCTCATTCCAATTCAGTCTTTTTTATGAGCCCCTTGAGAGCAGGATTTATTTTTGTTGCCTAGCCAGAAAAATAAAGAATGAGCCAAAAAAATATGTATGAATATATGTATGTATGCATCTGGCTTACCTTGGAAAGTTACATTATAAAATGGCCTACACTTTTCATTTTCTCCTCATCCAAAAATAAAAATAATTAAAGCTTACTGTATTAATACCAGAAGGTGGTCACTGACATGGACGTGTGATCCCAACCTGCAAACTTGATTAATAAAGGCTTTGTAGGACAATTTTTCAGTCCTGAAACAGTCTAGATGCTAAGTAGCAACCAAAAGAGGGTAATTATAAATGTACATACATTACCGGAATGGCATTAATGATATAATTAAATGCCCCTATGTATAAATAGTCTTAAATTAAAGATGCACACTTTACAAATTTTTCAAAATTGGGTTATTGGGACACAGTGTATTTGGTGAAGTGCTACTGAGGACACTTCCATGTGATTTGGGACAAAACGCTATTTCGGATCTAATGTAGTTCAGCCGAGTTTACTTTATATACCCACATGGCAAACATGGGGTTTTCACAGCTTGGTTTCAATGTTAAAAAAACTAAAAAGAGAAGAACCAAATTGTTTGGGGTACCTAGAAGAAATGTAGAATGAAAAGAAAACCTATTTTGTCCTAATGGCACTGGAGAGCAGGAGTATCTCATTAATGTTATTCACTTGTAATATATACAGCGGTGCCTTGACTTACAAGTTTAATTCGTTCTGTGACGTGAAGCTCGTAACTCAAATTACTCGTATGTCAAATCAATTTTCACTATTTAAAATGAATCGAAATGCCATTAGTCCGTTCCGGGTCCCCAATTTTTGATTTTACATGTTTTTAAATAACAAAAATATACTTATTGAATAAAAAAACAATACAATAGAATGTACTGCAATAAACTGCTTTTATTAAGTATAACGCACAGCATTTACCTTGGAGACCCGACGACTCCACTTGCACGTGCATGTCTGACTAGCTAGCTGGGCGGATGTTAGGGCGTTCACGCGGCGTTCGCTACGCCAATTAGCGGTTGGCTGTCTGAAGCTAGCTTGTAATTTGAATTTTAACTTGCAACCTAGAAGCGAAAAATCCGCCGATCGGCTCGTATCTCGAAAAACTCGTAAGCCAAGGTACCACTGTATCAATACAACTTAACTAAATGTGTTACAAAAGACACGAAAATCTATTTTCTATCTTTTAGAGGTCATTTTAAACGTTGATCAAAGTTTTAAGCTGCTTTTTGTTTGATGCCGCATAATAAACTAAATCTGGCCAAAGCAAATTTGTGCCATGTATTTTTACTGATTTTTCTTACAAATTTAAAATATGGCTGCTTAGGTAAAAAATAAGTTCTGCACAATATCATCTTTACTGACAAAACCGTAACTGCTGACTAAAAGAAGGGCTGCGTAACAGAATGGAAGCATTCCTGAGTGTGAACAGCTGTAACAGCAGATCTCGTGATTTTGCTTGGTCTACACTGTGTTAGGAGAAATATTGTGGAAAATAAAATAAAAAAAGCCTTTGCTAAATGCAGAATTATGCTGCATGCTAAATCCCTTTAACACCCTTTTACTGATTGGACCGAGGTAAATGGCAGTTCAGCTCCCTGGGAAACCTCTTCAAATTATGAATTTATTTTTTTTTGTGCCAAGTCAACACCTGAAACGTGCAGAGTGTTTCACACCTTCATGGCATGGGAGAATTGGAAATCCTCCATTCAGCTTATTCTCAAGTTGCAAAATAGCAGGAGGCAGCATCCTGCAGGGAAGAGACAGTTGGTGGTTCGAATGGGTGTGAAGCAGCGCTGGGAATTGAAGCAAATTGCATTAAAGTCCAGTGTGAGGTGTTGAAGAAGGAAGTCCCCTATGGCCTTTTTATTATTTCATTGGTTCACACCTGAAAAAGGAGGAAACTAGACATAGCTTTAAGGAACAATGCACTTGATAAAAAAGGGAAAGCGAGAGCGAGCAAGGAAGCGCGATTAATGGCAGAGGACGACTGCGCCGTGACTCGTGAACGGCTGTGATGCCTGCTTTGCTTCGCTGCTTGCGGTATTTTAAAGTAGTTCAGAGGCGCTGCTTACATGCACACATGAAAGACTTGCTGTGTGGGTGGTGCCACCTCTACTCCGACGCTGCCCTTCCCATGCACGTCTGACAAGCTATATTTATTATTCCGATTCGAGTGCGCACGTCAAACTGGGATGCCGAAAAAAAACCTTGGATAGAAACTTGAGAGGATGATGATTACAAGCCTTCGGGAAAAGTTTTCCTGAACACTTCCTCAGAAATGTGAAGGTTTAGTCGCCAATTTATGTTTGCTGAGAAAATGGCATGTACCATGGAATGGTGTAGTCCGGATTTTTCAACAGAACACCACCCTATTTACAAGTAAAAGAAATGTCTTTTACCTTGATTTCTATTTGAACCTTATGAATATTAGTAATTTTCCCCGTCCTAACACTATCAACAATATTCATCAAAATTTTCATTTAATATAAATAGCGTTTTTATAAGCATGATGCTAAAAACACAACCTTACAAATTCTTACCGTTCCACTGGATATGATGCTGGTAACTGATCCTACACCCTTCTCCTGTCTGTCTGCCTAATTCCCCCTACTTTTCTTCTCTTGTACTTGTGATTAACATCGAACTGTTGTATATGGTCCCACACCATATGGTCAAAGATTTCAGGACACTTTATCAGGATATACCCACATAAGTGTGTCTACACTCGAGTAATAATAAATATTATAAAAATAAATAGCTAGCAATTTCCCAGACATCCACTAGGGGCAATCTAATTAGTACCACAGCTAACTTTCCCGCAAGGTTTGTGTCGTGAACCGCACAGGACGGATTTTGCAAAAATATATATGTCATTCCGTCCATTTCCACCCATTATATTAATGTTTTGTCCCGAAAAAATGATGTAGGTAAACTTCACTGCTTCTGCTCTGTTCTTTGTTATCTGGAATGATGGAACTATCTGTAGCACTTAGCGATCCACCTGTATCTACGTTCCGAGCATGAACCACACGAAAGTTACTGTAGCTTCCAACCTTTTAGTCATGAATAATAGTTTATCTGTTTTTAGTCATTTAATTCTAGGATTTCCATTTTGCAGGAGTCCTCCAAATGTTTTCTTTTCTCCACAAATCTTGTCCCGCATCGCACTCGGTTGAGTTGGGTCCTGAAGAATTAAGTAAAAAATAAAATGGTGGCTTTTTAACACTAATACTATTGAAAGTAAAACAGGTGAGCAGTCTAAACAGACTAAAAGAACAGTTGTCTAATCTGTCATGTTGGGCTTTTGAGTGAAATTAGACATGTCCTAAAAAAAGTCCAGAATGTTTTTGTATGACATTGTAGCATGCCATTATTCCTTCAGAGAAACAAGATGTCAATTTTATTCTGATTTACAGAATCTGGTCATAAAACACTAAGAGCAGTGCACTTTTTTATTGCCTGTACTATTACAAATTGCCCTACAGCATACATGGAAATACTGATGTAATTAATGACTAGAATGGTACTTAGGTAATTTAATGGCACTTAGGTAACCTTAAACAGAAAGTCTCCCTCACGTGACGTTTTAAGGATTGCGTAGTTACAGAAAAATAGCCGAAAAGGTACAAATAGGGACATTGTAGCAATATAGAGTAAGTAAAAATGTGAACTAACACTGCTTTTAAAATTTAACATGGCCAAATTTCGTCTCCACTAGGTAAGTATCATCATGTAGCCGTGTGATCATGTCTGGTAGTTCATCTATCACAGTATTTTAGCTGACAGAGGGCACTGTCGCCATCACAGTGCCCAGAATATCAACAAATCACAACGTTTTGCCCATATCAAAGTCTCTTAATGTCATTTTGCGCTCGTCTACGAAGCCGCCTGCATATTTCATGACCTGAAAGCACAGACTGCCTGCATATTTTATGATCGCACATGCCTACATTCCTCTACACGCACAAAAGGGCCGTTTGGGTCAGAGAGTCAGCGAGCAACGAGCGCTATCAGATGACCGTATAGACTAAACATCCACCATTTATAGAGCGGCCCTGCTGCTGGCCTACGGAGCAGGAAATCAGCTACCAGTGCAACCTCACAGATAACTGCTCCACACTGGCACACTTCATTCTGTCCAGAAAGACATGCCTCAACAGTAGCTGTGTGAAATTTGGGTAACTGCTCAATCTCGCAGGTCAGGAAGTTCAGTGGTACACCTGTCAAAACACACCACAGTCACACCCAGGCGCACGGCGACACTGGGAGTCCAGCAGCTTTACAAAGACAGCAATCGACCCCGGCACTTTTGATAAGGGAAATTAAGATGCCCTATGCTAATTGCTAACTAAATCTCCAACAACAATCGCCCCATCCAGTGTAATTTAACCATACACTAATGTTAACTTTTGTTTAGTGACAAGGGAAATTTTATTACGTTGGCCTACATGCATGTACTATTGGACAGTGGACAGTCCGTAATCTTCTTTAATGGTGCTTCTCATCATAAATAGGCAGAATATTTAGTAAACATATGTTGACAATGTCCAACCTATATGAAATACCAATTGCCATAATTTTTGGCTAAAATAGAAAGCGAGGATTAGCCTGAGCTACTGTATCCTGTTTTTAGTACGAATGTGTCTATTACATAATTTTACATCATTTTAGATTTTAGAAGAAAAACGTGGAGTGGAGTATTTTATTTCAGTTCTGTATCAGATTAATAAATAAATAAATAGAAATAATATAATCTGGGTTCAGAACTGAAATGAAATACATCCGTACAGATGTTATCTTGGTCTGTTAACAGAATCGGCTGTGCAATCTGACAGAGTCTGTGAGATTCCTGACTAATAATTAATGATGCTATGGAATCAGTTCTTGTTCAGTTTATTTTTTTACACGCCCAGATCTGCACAACAGATTCTCCTAACACACCAAGATAATATCTGACAGGGGTTGTAGGACAGATAGTATATGTGTGTGTATTGTAGTTAGAATTCATGTATATTGTGTGAATTCTCATAATTCCCTGATCTAGTCGACCATCATGTCATCTTACAGTGAACTGGTCCTCAGAGAGCGCCAGAATTATTGACACATAAAAATATGAAATGAAGAACACAAATCCACCGAAGGGGAGTTTGATCTATGTGGTAATGCTCTTGAGTCTCGAGGTGGTTGATGTGAGCAGCAGGATTTGCCGATAGACTCCATCTATCATAGCCGCTGTCTGGTTTAAGTGTCTTAATGATTCGAAACATGATGGCTGCAGTTTTAAGGTCAACAAAAAGGTCTTTGATGTAGACTAATTTGTCCTATATGAACCTAGTAAGGCTGTATTGACTGGCTCCCAAGACGATCACACCCTACCTCCCTTACAACACCACAGGTGACCGTATCTACAAGTGGCGACAGTTGTTGCGGAATCAACAGGATGATTGTTCACTGCACACGGTTTGATCCTTCAGTAATGTTCGTTGACACAATTGTACTCTGGACCATGCCTTCATGACCTCCAGGAAGTGGTTAAAAAATACCTCTAAGTATCCTTAGAGTTGTTTGGGGGTTTCCCCAGAAGAGGCTACAGCCTAATGGTTAAGGTGTTGGACTACTAATTGGAAGATCCAGGTTCAATTTCCAGCACCACCACTGCTGGACCCCTGAGCAAGGCCCTAAACCCCCAATGTATAATAGAGATAAATCCAAGTCACTCTGGATAAAGGCGTCTACCAAATAATATAAATGTAAATGTAAATAGTGGTCTATGGTGACGGCACACATGTGGCACTGTTGCGCTCCGGGTAACCAGGGTTCGATTCCGGATTGGTATTCTGTAAAGATGTTTTAATCTTGAAGAAGTAAACAAAATGAAAAATAAATGTAATAAAATCTAAAATGGGTAACAATTAGAAGTCCTAATGTAACAGCACTCGCTATTATTTTATCGGCAACCCTATTTTGAAAATGACCGATACCAATAATAGTTAATATCGGTGCAGATAATTGGCCAAACTGATAATCGGTCGACCCCTAGTGGGTACAAGCGGAACTTATAGAACATGGGTTACCCAGCCCTGGTAAAGACGCTCAACCATTTAACAAAAAGTGAGCATCATGGCTGCTGATAATAATGAAGCTCATTATTTATACGGAATGAATAACAAGGCAGATAAAAGACACATGCTGACAAAAACTCAGCATCAAGCACCATCAAGGAAAAAAGCAATCAGGCCATTAAAGCTGCAGAACAGTAGGTGAGAATCCTCATCAAAAGCTTCTGGGCCAGCCCCTGTTTTCAAATACAAGCATTTTTTTTTACCCTTCCTGCCTTTGGAGTGGAGAACAAGGGGCTCTTGCTAGAGTGGATCTAAGGGGCCGGTGTGTTTGAGGTGTTTTTCCACCTCGGCGCACAAGGAAATATGCTGTGTATTGAGCCTGCATGTTTGCTCAACCGACTGCTTTTTCTAATACCTTTGGGTCTCAGGAACAGCCGTGCTGAGACAGACAGACACACACACACACCACCCCAATCATACCAATCAGCACTGCACCGAAACACAGAGAAACATCCCACCCTAAGCATTTAGCTCCTCTTCTGGTGATACCACCACAGCGTTCAAACACACACACCACACACACACACACACCACAAACCATATCTACCGCATCCAACTAATTAACTCATCCGCCCGCCTGGGGTAAAAAGCGAAATTGTGTAAATAGGTTTCAATCAAAAGCATTATTGGTCATATTAGATGCTCGGGTGCTCGGCTGAGATGAGCTCTTGCGGCGATGAACCTCAAACATGTCGAGGAGCTCGTTTTTCTGCGTTGCATCTTCAAATCATATTTCCATATTTGCTCAAATTGTGTGCCAGGACATTTGGAATGTTGGCTGCTCTTAAAACGGAAATGCAAACAGGATTACAGTGACGAGAGTGGCTGAGATGAAAATCTAATTTTAATTTTGGAGAGAATGCAAGGTGAAGTGTTGGAATTAGGAGTTGCCAGTATCGGGATTTGCCTCTGATAAGAGATCTAAATATTGAGATCTGACTCGACCTTTGGTTTGGGGAAAAAAAACAAAAAAAAAAAAAAAAAAACACCCGAAAATCTAGTTAAAAAAAATGTCAACAGAGCCGGATGATGATGTTCATTGTGTTCATCACTCCAGTTCATGATGCATATGATCAGTGGTGGAAAGTAACTAATTACAAAAACGTTCATTGTTATTTTCTTTATTTTGGAGTATAATTAAATAGTGTTACTTTTACTTGAGTTGTTTAACGTCACTACTCACTTAAAACAGTTGGGTTAAAACAACAGGTAACCCAATGGTGGGTTGATATAGTACAAACCTATAGTTAGGCTATTTTATCTATTTTTATTTTAAGGCTATTTGTTGGGTTATTTTTAAATGTTTTGGGTTTTTTTGCTAAAATATACCAAAAAACATTAAAATATGTATTTTGGTATTTTTTAATGACTTTAACAAGCTTTAGTTGATAAAAAAAGTGAACTAACAGTATATTTTGTTTGGGCTATTAAAACAAGCATCGGTGTTGTTAGTCACAGATATAAAACAGACAAAAAGCAGTCGGGGAGGTGGGGGGGGGGTGTTAAAGTAGACATATTTGTGCAGAAAATGTTATGAAATTAACTTACCTGTGTGTCTTCCGTGACAGCTTGTGCCATAGAAATTTGAAATTCAACCCAAATAGTTGTGTTGTTATACAAACAACCCAATGAAAGTTCCAAATAACCCAACATCAATATGTTCACCCAGTGAATCTCTACAGGTAGAAATTAAAGTCACTAAATTCATTGTAAATTCGTTGATGAGCCAGTTTTGATTTCAGGTCAAAAAACATTTAGATATCAAACCTAGTTTAATTCTGTCGCAGCTGCATACCATGAACAAAATCGACAGAATCTTTTCTTTAGCTCATGGTTTTACCAAAACTACACCAGCAAAAACATTATACATTTTAAACATTATCAAATACAAGCACAGTAAATGGTAATAAAAGGGAAAAAAAAGACATTTTCTTTTCCCAACACATTTACTGACTGTTGATGAGGATATTTTTGAGAATTCGGTATATATTTATGATCTGTTTAAGCATGAGATATAAAAGACAAATAAATTTGTACACTATGAGAGGTACTGTCGTTGTCTGCGTGTGCACCACAGAAAACATCCCATAATTACTAAATTGAGATCAGTTTCACCTTAATGATTTGAAAAACCACATTTTACATTTCGCAGTAATTTAACTTGGTTTTATTTGAACAAAATACTTGTTTTTCAGTACTTCTGCTTGTACTTCAGTGACTAATTTTTTTTAAGTAGTAATACTTTTACTTCGGTAGAAATTTTCAGTACTGCTTCCACCACTGCAGACGTTACACAGTTTAACCTAAAACAGGGATTGCCACGCATTCAATGATTCCACATTCCATAACTTTAGTTTAGGAGAATACAGGAGACGTAATCATATTACCAGCACTGAAGCCGGAAGCTTTCGCAATCACAATACACAACATTTTTTAATATTTATAACTGAAATTCAATTTTGGCAGCATATTTTAGTTTAGGGACGATAGAAACATTCAACTGCAAACACCCACGATCTGACCAACAGTATTTTCAAGCTAATTTTGTTGACTCAGTGTCTTAAATCTTATTTTAGCTGCGTCTGAAGTTACATATTACTTGACTAGGTACGCCGACTGTTATAAAGATGCATTCTATACAGTATGGTTACAGGTAGTAGGCATGAATTTCAGATGTACTGCATCCGCCATGTTGATATTGTCATGTGATGTACAACGTCACAGCAGAATGAAAATGTATTATAATAATATGTTTGATGATAATATAAAAGTGAAATTTAATCACAAGGAAAAATGTTTTGTTTTTTCTGTTGTACTTAAAGCTACCGAAAGTTTCCTTCTGCCAGGTTACGTGATAGTAAAGTATCCCTCATATGCGTCCTTCAAAACCTGGGCAGAAGTAGAAGGTCATTGGGGAACTTTTTGCGTACTGTATTTCGCTTCATGCTTCACATACTGTATAGTTTACTTTCAATTAGGCCCAATCCCAATTTTATTTTATACCCCTACCTCTACCCTTTCCCTTTGGCCCTAGAAACCAAGTGACAAATGGTGGGGATTAAAATATTTCCCTAAACCAAATGGTACACGTCATCATACGACATAAAAACGAGTTTTAAACACTCGCAACAGAGGGGTAGAAATAGAATTGGGTCTTAGTCTCTGGTGCTGATATACACCTGACAATCTTTCCTTAAAAACAACACACTTTCTATAGCTGCATTTATACCCATTTATTCCGACTATATAAAGGATCCGTATGCAGTTATATCCTCAGAGGAAGTAAATGACTGCAGTCCTTTAGCCAGACGCTATCATGGGAAAACAGTGTCCAGATATATTAAATTATGCTTGTGGCTTTGCAGCTGGAAAAGGAGGTGAACAATCTGCATTATTAAAACTCCCTCAGCAGGTACCTTGTCTCTGTGATGCAGATGTACGATCAATAGGGACCGGTGCCAGGCTACCTAATAACTTCCATCCACTACTTCCTCAACTGCATTAGCTGTTCAGATATGAGTTAGAGAAAGAGACAGAGACAAAGAGAGAGAGAGAGAGAGAGAGAGAGAGAGGGGGACTTACTGCTGGCTGCCTGCCTTGCAAGCCTGATTCAGCTCGATTCCACACAAAGCGGTAGGCTGTAAATATGCTGGCCTGTCAGAGAACACAGCAGGTGCACCTACTCCTTACCGTTAATCATCCAGCTGGCTTGCAACATGCTTCCTCTTCCGTTTCGTTGGGCGTGACAGAGCACCTTTACACCAAACACAAGAGCGCCAGCGTCTCCGCTGCTTTATGTGCTACGCCTACGTGCGCGCGGTTCTTCCTGTTTGCTGTTTGTAAGCGTTCGCCGCTGCGGGAGGTCAGGGAATGGAGCTCGAGTGATGGGACGCTTTACACGCTGTGCACCGGTCGCTTGGTGATGGATAAAATGGCCGAACAGAGATAGCCCCTGCTCAGAGATCGAATAAATAAAACAGAAATCGAACAGAGATAATGCCCTGAAGCTGCTTTGAGGTTAAGGGCTAGCAAATTGGGTTAGCACAGAAGCAATATCGCTGCTGATAAGGGTTAAGCCCACTCTGCTGAAGTCGCTACTAAATCGGATCCGCTGCTATTTTTAAGGTTCGGAAGACACTGAAATAAACATTCCTTGCCAATGTATGTCCACAAAGTAGAAATTGTCCCGCTATCTTGACTACCCTAATCAGAACTCGTTTGATGCATTAATCAGGCTTATGTGAGCAGTCAGGCTTATCAGAAGGGGAAAAAAATAATGAAAAACATTTGTGTATCAAAACATCCAGAACTTTAAACTTTCATTAATTAAAAAAAAAAGTTCAATTTTCATATCTTCTTATCAACCTTTCAATATTCGTTCTCCGAATTTACCTGTTTCTCTTTTTAGTTTACCAGTTTATATAAAATACGAAACAGCAAATTAGCACTTAATCCTAGGTTAATTTCAGGCAATTATATATATATAAAAAAAATTACGATGATATAAAAACTGATATAAATATAAAGACAACTCAATAAATATCAAACTGTAAAGGGAAAATGATGTATTTGATGCCATGCCCTCATTGGCTTTCCTGGAGCGCCACCCTGATTCAGCATCTCTGCCATCATAAATAACAGCATCCCTGGCTCCAGCCCGGCGCTGTGTAATAGCTAACCCTCTGGGGTGTAGGCTTTCTATATGTCACTGCTTTTAGATGTCACTAACGGATCTGGAAATCCACAAAAAAATGGCTGAATTAGAGGCGGATTGAGCCGGAGAAGGTGGGGATCGCAACTGAGGCTGAAGCACACATCTTACACGCATCTTACACAACGATTTACATCCCACCAAAAGCGAAGGGTTGTGTTTGAAGATGCAGCTCTAAGAGTTTGAGGTTCATCGAAGCGATCGTAAGGAAACATTTGGGAAACGCCGTTGGGGGAAAAAAAGGGGACACTCGTTTTATGTAATGCTGCTCAGTGGTTTAAATGTTGAACTGCTGATCGCAACGTCGTGAGTTTAAATCCCAAGGCCACCAAATTGCCACTGCTGGGTCCCTGAGTGGGGCCATAAACCCTTAGTTGTTGAGCTTATTAAATAAAATAAATGTAAAAGTTGCTCTGGACCAGGGTGCCTTCCAAATACCAGAAATGTAAATACAAGTTGCTTTGTACATGTTTTTATATTTGGATCGAGGAAGATTTGTCTTTATAGTCTCGAATTCAATTCCCAGAATAGTGCCGGACCCACCACAGCAGTAGCTCGGGTTCGATCTCAGTCTGAAGGTATGCTAGAAGAAACAGTATGGGTATTATTTCCTAGACCTTTTCTTGTCTCTATTGTTGCAGGTCCAAAGCCTGGCCTGGTTGGTAAATTGAATCTACACACACATTGAGAAAAAAGACAAGGTCCTCATTGAGTGACAATCTTTCCAGAGCTCTTAGAGATTGTGGAAACACTAAAGGAAATAGGTACGGCCAACTCTGCAAGGAATGTTTGCGGCTGGCCAGGACTGCACAGAGTCTCGCCAAACCTTGGCCCAACAGGCCCTGCTTTCTGATTCATTCCTTCTCCTTCGTTTCAAGCACCCACAGTGCAGACACAACACTACTAGGGCTCTCGAAAAAAACAACAACAATATAATACACAACGCAAACATGGACTCGGTAGGAACTGTAAAGTCCAGACATTACAAACAATCTAAAAAACAAAATCCAGGGAAAAAATACAACAATAAGTGCCTTACGATTGCTTCAGACAAAAACCATTTCCAGAGGAGTGAAACCTGTGGTGCTTTGATCAACTACAGAAAACCCTGTGTGGGGGGAAATGTTCAAAATCGTAATCAAGAGGTTCTGACAAAGAATGCAATCTGACACCTGCTGAGTTTTAACAGCAGCCGTCTTTTGCCGGGAATTATTATCATCCGCTCTCCTTTGTCGTGTGTCCGTTGAAGCCGAGGCAGCGTTCGGAATGACAATTTCCTGCAACTTGTGTGTGTGTTTTGGGGCGCTCAGTCTGTGTTATTTTTTGGCTGTAATAACCCTCCAGAGTGGTCTGTTGACAGATTTCTTTTGGAATAAGCTGCACTACAGCTGCACAGCTGCGTAGATGACTCACTCATGCTTTAGGGTCCCTTTTTTTATTTTTATTTTTTTATTTTAATCTTTCGAACACTCGAATCTTTAAGAAAGCTGCTAAAACCCACTTCAATTACACACACAGAGCAAACAAATCAAAATATATTCTGGAGGGGGGAAAAAGAAAAGAGGCAGAATTTTCAGATGGGAGAAAAATGAATCGACGCTAGTCTTGCCCCCATGTGGATTAAAGAAGAACTGCAAGGTTCGGCATCAAAACTTCAGCCTATAGGCCAAGGTATGGTCAATATGGCTTATGTAATAAGACCATCTTACTACGGTGTTATAACAAGCGTTTTACACAGTTGATGTGTACATAAAGGTACATAGGAAGAGGAGAAGAATTAAGAATCTCGAGTGGGATTTAATGGACATTATGATGAGTGTCATGTCATATCAGCTTGTGAGGATCTCTGACTGCATGGATAGGGAAAGTTTAAGGTCGGAAAAGTGGGACAATGGAAATGGACCACTAGATGACTTCAATTGTTATAAGTCGTCTAATTAAAAGCAATAAATATAGCGACCATAAACAGACGCGTAAACTGTGCCAATACGCCCACATGCGTATTTTGGCACAGCGCATTTGGCACAACTTTCCAAAGAGATAAAAAAAAAAAAAAAACCCAGCAAATGATATAATTTAGATCCAAATAAACACATCACGTGTACAGTTTTGCTTTTCCAAAAAAAAAACAAAACAAAAAAACCCCCGCTTTAAACACACTCTGCGCGTAACACAAAATGATCTCACCTTCTTCCGGGGCTGCCATTTCATCATATTTGTAACCAAAAATGTGCAGCATCAAAACATCACGCAAGCAGAGGAGTGAGATCGGTGCTAGTTTCCATGCGCCAACAAGTCATATTAGTGGCTCGGGACTTTTTTTTTTTAGTGTTGCGGCATTTTTTTTAGCGGAACACAGCGGAATGCGCCAACAGCAGCCGTGTAATCCAGCGCGGCGGAGGCAAAAGCGCAGTCAACTTTTTTCCTCTCTTATTTCCCGGAAGCGGAGTAATCTGCAGTGCGATCTGGAGCAGGGATGCGACCTGTTCTCCTTTCAACCACCCACAAGTCTGTGTCAGCACCCAAAGTCGCCACCACACACCAGTGTGTGTGTGTTTTAATTCTTAGTTTTTCCACTAAACTGAAACCCGAGTGAAGAAACTTTCCGCGTTTTTTTTTTTTAATGATGACTGTCTCAGTAGTTCTATTTTCATGCGCGCAAACGGGCACTTGAGCGATTTCCTGGCGGTAAAATGTCTAATATATTAAAGTGTTAAGGAAGAAAGAGTTGGGTTGTGATGCAGCATTCCGGTTACTTTGTGGGGGATGACCCGAAAAAACAGTGTTCAGTTTGGATTCCAGAGATGATGCGTAATTCCAATAAGATCCCAAGAAGGACAGGCGAAAAAAAAAGATCACGGTACTGGAAGTAAAACAGAGCCAGAAGAACATCGAGCGGCTGAGAAAGACGGAGACGGAGGGAAAAAGTGAAAGAGATTAATCCTCGCGATGTTAAGCCCGAAGAGTTAGAAGGACATCCCGCAAACAGCTACGAAGTGGACTTGAGGACAGTAATGAGTTCCTCTGCGCTCAGTAGCGCTTTGCTCAGATCGGTCACAGGCACCGGGAGAGGAGGAGTCCGCTGGGTCATAGCGCCGCCTCATACTCTCTCTCTCTCTCTCTATCCCCCTCTCCCTCTCTTTCTCTTTCTCTCACACACACACCACGACTCTACACAGGAAACCGCATTCGGTCCATTAAACACGATTCCTGCCCAGGTTGTGTTTATATAAAATAGATAGATAGATAGATAGATAGATAGATAGATAGATAGATAGATAGATAGATAGATAGATAGATAGATAGATAGATAGATAGATAGATAGATAGATAGATAGATAGGACAGACAGGCAGAGAGACAGACAGACAGACGGACAGACAGATAGATATATAGATATATAGATAGATAGATAGATAGATAGTTGGATGTGACAGACAGTAGATAGATAGATACTGATTTGGATAGATAGACGATAGATAGATAGATAGATAGATAGATAGATAGATAGATAGATAGATAGATAGATAGATAGATAGTTGGGCAGACAGAAGAAACTGCATTCGGTCCATTAAACACTATTCCTGCCCAGGTTGTGTTTATATAAAATAGATAGATAGATAGACTAGATAGATAGATAGATAGATAGATAGATAGATAGATAGATAGATAGATAGATAGATAGATAGATAGACAGATAGATAGATAGACAGACAAATAGATAGTTGGGCGGACAGAAAGGCAAAAGGATGGACGGACAGACAGACAGATAGATATATAGATATAGAGAATGACAAATACATAGACGGACAGACAGACAGACAGCTAGATAGATAGCTGGATAGATAGATAGATAGATAGATAGATAGATAGATAGATAGATAGATAGATAGATAGATAGATAGATAGATAGATAGATAGATAGATAGATAGATAGATAGATAGATAGATAGATAGATAGATAGATAGATAGATAGATAGATAGATAGATAGATAGATAGGTGGGCAGATGACAACAGCAGGACTTATATGCAGATGCTTTATGGACTCATATAATGGCTTTAAAACTAGTTGATCATTTAAAGAAAACAAAACAATTAACTGAGTCAAATGAAAGCCATATTTTCCTTCAATGGTTCCTGATCCCAATGGCTACAGTCGACAGCGGCTGTTCTCTCAGTTATCCGTCATTTTATTACACTGGGCCTCGTTTATCAAAGCAGGATTTAAACAGATTTTTGCCGTAAATCGTTTCGTACAAGCATTTGTTCTCATCATGAGAGCTGACAAGAAATTTGTAAAAGTCATGTCATTTCACAAAAAAACAAAAAAAAAAAAAAACCCTTTTGTGTGTGTGTTTAAAGTGAAGCATTAGAAACACTCAATAGTGTAAACCTCTGGCTGCTTCAGATCACGCTGCATTGATTTGTGATGTATACCTTACACAGTCACGTCTAAATGATTTGCATATTTCATCGCATAGGATGTGAAATCCTGTCTCATTATGAATGAAATATTTAATTAAAGAAAATGAAAACGATAAGAGTGCCTGTATAGATGTATAAATGAAAACTCACCATCTGAATTAAGAAAGATGATGAATGCAGCTGCAAAAAGAGGAGGGGTTTATTTATTATTCGAGCCAGCAGTAAGTGGTCAATAACTGATTGATTCCAAGCTGTAATACTTTCTAAACACCAGGCTTCAGATATCGAAGTGTGATATGTCCTGGATTACCTGATTATATATGTTTTTTGTTTCAAAATTATTTTTTACCTCGATTCATTTCTATCTAACTCACGCTGTCAGCAATTTTATTCCAAATTTTGGCCCTCATTATGCTGTTGTATGTGGCCGTCAATGGTGCCTCAATCCCTGCAGTACTTCACTAAGTGTACCAACTGTTCTTCAATACAATGCCCCACTTTCTAATCATACATTACGGCCTCATTTTCCACGCTGGATATAAACACAATTACCGCATCGCTAACTCGTAAGTAACTCAACATCAAAGCCAATTTATCAGGGTTTGCATTAGGGAATCATCCGAGCAGCTTTTATACGTTCCAATAATGTTTCCAAAGAACCTGGATTCACGCACACACTTTATATTTCTTGTGTAAATGCTCCACTTGCTCCATAAATAAGACCTATTGTTCAGGTGTTAGGTTCTGGCGCACAAAAGCATGCTAAGGAAAATTTGGGACACTTGCTTTTTGCCTTCAGCCTTCCAGAAATGTTGCCTATTGTGGTGTTGATTGTGCATTATGGTTTATGTTCTGAGTCCAAAATTCTCACTGTCCTTTTCACTGGCTCAGTGCCTAAGGCTACTGTATAAAAAGGTTGTATGTTATATTCTATATTTTCTAGGCTAGACTTTGGATCATGTCTCAATGATGAATTGCTTAACATAGAAGCAACAAGCTAATATGTAAATCTAACCGCTTAATTGCTGCTGAGTTTTGGGTACAACTGCAAAAGATTTATGCTGACAAACAGCTGACACACAATATTCTGTGGCAAAATCAGACGATGTGGGCTATAAATACCATTAGGTCATCAGTACGTAGTTATTTCATGTCACGTCTAAGTCACATGGTCTTAATACTGTTTAATCACATGACAAAATAATGTTGCAGTTATAATGGACAATGTGGTGACTTTGTCAATAGCTCCCAAACTCCCTGAGACACCCATTTAAATTAACATTACCGGTATCTGGCAGACCGCCTTATCCAGAGCGCCTCACATTTATCTTATTTAAGTTAAAGAGCCTTCTCAGGGGCCCAGCAGAGGCAACTAGGTGATGCTGGGAATCAAAGCCAAGATCTTCCGATTAGCAGTCCAACACCTTAACTGCTGAACTACCACCTCCCAACCACAAAATGGCTGCTGAGGTCCAAGCATGGTGTGCGTTTTGATGTTCCAGTACTGCAGCTCAGCCACTGCAGAGGGTCTGCTACCTCAAACACTTTTCCTCTTTATATGTACGCATCCTGTCCTGATGTTAAGCTGCTTTAGAAATAATCATCAAACAAACGTATATGTAACGTAATGCCCAGTCACTCGCTACTGCTTTGACGGTATTATTTAAATATGTTTATTTGCATATCCCATCTCAGAAGGTTGGGGTCGGGGCGCAGGGTCAGCTATGATACAGCAACCCTGGAGCAGGAGGGGTTAAGAGTCTTGCTCAAGGGCACAACAGTGGCTGACTGGCTGTGGTGGGGCTTGAACTCAGGTCTTCCGGGTGCTTTAATAAACAACTTAACTATTTAAGCCACCTTGACCACACACATTTGCTGACAACCAGACATGATTCTGGATTTGTCAGTTGTTTAATTTGTAGCTAGTGTTGTCATTAATTCTGCTCATAGCTGCTGGATTCATGTGTTTGTTCTTGTATTTAAATGAATTTACTGCCAACTTAAAGTTTAAAGAGTGCTTAAAAAACACACACAGTTTAATTTAAGGACATGGTTATGATGTCACCACAATTTCAGGAAATGGGTATGATGTCACTACAATTTAAGGACATACTTTTGATTTCTGCAATTTGAGGACATGGTTATAATGTCTGCAATTTAAGGGCATGGTTATGATGTCTGCAATTTGAGGACATGGTTATGATGTCTGCAATTTGAGGACATGGTTATTATGTCTGTAATTTAAGGACATGATTGTTATGTCTACAATTTCGAAACATGGTTATGATGTCACTACAATTTCAGGACACGGTTATGATGTCACTACAATTTCAGGACATGGTTATGATGTCAAAACAATTTGGGGACATGGTTATGATGTCACTACAATTTCAGGACACGATTATGATGTCACTACAATTTGAGGACACGGTTATGATGTGACTACAATTTCAGGACACGGTTATGATGTGACTACAATTTCAGGACATGGTTATGATGTCAAAACAATTTGGGGACATGGTTATGAATTAGACAATTTGAGGACACAGTTAAGACATCACTACAATTCAAGGACATGGTGATGATGTCAATTCCATAAACGCATGATCACCTCTCATCAGCTTGACCTGCTTGATAGTGTTGCAGTCGCAGCCGGTAGTGCAGTCACTGCGATCTGTAGCAACTGGACTAGAAGGTGGAAGAGGAAACCGCTAAACCTTGTGCTGTTTCTGGCTGTCAGAAAGCAAACATTTCTTTGTGGAAGTTTATTTTTTTTTTTTACCTCTGCGTCCCTCAGGACTTCAGTCTGGGCGTAATGGTTTGTTCAGCACATTTCAGCCTGAGCTGCTTTTTTTATTTTTTGTACGAAGTACAATACACGGAAGGTTTTGCCAAGCTGCTGGGACAATTCCAGCTTTTTGTGGTCTACCGATCCCTTGCTGATAATGTGCTAGCTAGCTTGCTAAATAAGTCTTATGTGTATGCGTGTTTATCACACCAACAACAGCGGTATTCATTCGATAAACATGAACTCTCAGTATTTAAGAGCTAAATGCACATTTAGCCGCTGTGCTCATTTGAATACTATATTGGTATAAAGGCTTCAATAAGCAAAATGCAATGCGCTCTAGAACACCAAGGACATCAAGATATCCAGGCAACAGTAAACAAATGTTTGCAGCTACATTTTCTTTAGGTTTCGGAATTTATAGTGGCAGCTCTTTTAGCCGTGTCGAATGATAGATGTGATGCTGCCTTCAACCCTCAGGGGACAAATGTGTTATGCGGCATTTCGAGAAGGACGACCATTTGTTTAGAGCGAACGCTGCCTAGCGAGGCTGCTGCTCGTTATGTGTGTACGTAATGGAGGTGAATTTAAACAAAACAGTTTATATTCTAAAATTATCCAACGTAATATTAGATATTAGATTACCGAACGCTGGTACATAGCTGAAATTAGGATCGCTGCTCTAATTTGGCGAGAGGCTTCGTTTAGCTGCGTCTTTTAAATATTCTTTTTAATTAAAACCCAAATTCAGTCTATTTCTGGAAAATGTTTTGTATGAAAGAAAATAAATGAAGCGCTTTCCCAGTGAAAAAAACTTTTTTATTAATACTTCGGTGGGGGGTTTTTCCAGCTTTTATAGTAATATTATATATTTGGATGTAAACCAACTTAAATGATGTACTGGCAAAGTAGTTAAGCCAAGATACCTCCTCGATCGAATTCAAGTACAAAGTCTCTCATACCAAAAGTATAATTTTAGAAGCAGAAACTGCCTGGGTTTTAAGGCATTCCAACAGAAAGAGTGTCTGGAATGGAGTGTGGTTTTCAGAATGCGCTGTTCTTCTGTAATGCCAGACTGAAACTGACGTGCCTGTGGCCTTCTGCTGGAAGCGACCCATCACCCCATCACCCACAAATTGCATCCAACACCAGTGGCTCTTTACAAAGACAAACATAAATACTGCCGTCTTCAGCCGGTGTCAATAAGGACCCTAGGTAATGTGACACCGATTTTTTTTTTTTTGGCACGGCTTTAAGACTGATCTCTTCGGATGTTTACTTTGCTTTGGCAACCCGGTCCAAATGTGTCTCCTGGCTTAAGCGCTCAGTGATAATATTGTGGGCTCTGATTTCAAAAGGCATTAATGATGCCCTTAGTGGTGAGAGACGGAACGATCTCAAACGCTGCCTGGCGAGGCTAGAATGGGGTTGAATTTAAACAAAAACACAGTAAAATAATCCAAACTAGCAAGGTTACCTTTTTTTTTTTTTAAAGTTTAGGACTGCATAAAGACATTTGTACTACTGATCATTTATACCAACAGTTTATTAGAAATAATTCATTCATTAAATATACATAGAAACACACACAAAAGGAGGAGGAACAGGGGGCAGAACACTATTTACCCTGTGAATAATAATAATGCTCAAGATGTCACATCTTCCTACACAATGAGCTCCAATTGATACAAATGACCCCGAATCAGTGTTTACATGCACGAGATGCACAGCTGTTCAACTTCACCTTTTGTACCGGTCCTTAATTTGATTTTGCTATTAAAAGACAAAAATGACCAGGGTGGAAAACGGGTCCGATTAGTGTGGCATTAATCTCTATGCGGCTTTAATTGCGGCTGTCTAGTCCGATATGTCAGCCGGGAAAATGACCTCATGTTCAACATACGCACAGGACCTCTAAAGCCATGCATCCTTACAGTATAACCAGTGTGTATTTCCACAGACAGGGCTATGGAAGCACTGAGGGCAATAGAGTAACGGGGTTATTCCTAATTTTATTTTTCTTGAGTTTGCAGATTTAGAGATTTTGAGCTTGTCATGTACAGAAATAATTCATTTGCTTCACTTGCCACAGTGCCGCTTAATTCTTCAATCTGATTGGCTAAAATTGTCAGCAAAGTTTATTTTTAACATTACGATACGACCCTAAATGTATGTTGAGAAAGAATTTTCAAATTTTGCGCGGCTGAAGGAAACGTGACAACAGCGTGATGATATTGGAACACGCGCTGACAACCGCATCACGATCGCTCGTTCGCCCGTTCTAGTCGTGCACTTGTTTGGTTAGTGATGACATCGCTTCTTTAGGTGAACTTGTTGCGACTTTTCCATAGCATGTTTCGCTATATTGATAGATTGATACACTTACTACAACATTACTTACTCTACCCTATGCGTTCTGAAGTAGCTTGCTTGGTACTCACTCTACAGTACCAAGAAAGCTACTTCAGAACGCATTATAAAGGGTATACTCATTGTAACGTCTTTGGCTTTCAGCCACAGGAGGGCACCCTCACCAGAATACTACATAAGCTAGCATCACACACTACACATTGCGAAGTATTGCTAGCCACATCTACGTACTAGGCGTTTATTTTCATTAGTTTGCTTACTAGTTATGATTTATGCTCTGTTTGATTCTGTTTTGGTTGCCAACCATCTGTTTACTGACATTTGTGTACCGACTTTTGCCCGTTCAACGGCTAACCTGCATGATGTATCCAGATCAGCCTGGTTCTTTACACTCATAGATATATTTCGACCTACGATCGGTATTTTTGTTTTTCGAATTTTATACATCTTTAACTTTAATATAGCTGGAATACAATATTGATTAAACAGGAAATGCCTTTGTTAGAAAAACCATTTTAAACGAGAGGTGCTAAATATGGGCCTTCGAAAAAATTTCCACTCCTAAGCACCACATCCAGCTGCTGCCAGGAGGTTCCAACCCCGGCCTGCTTTCACAATCAGGGCCCTACAGGAAATCAGCACAGCTGCCTTTTTTAGCGTCTGTGTTGATTTACCAGCCACTCAGTGCATCTGCGTTTCTTTTTTCGGCCATGAAAGCGGCTAAAGTGTCTTCGTATTTTTTAAGCTGTCAATGTCAGAGCAAGTGAGGAAAAACACTGAGGTAGGTCAAATCTGGGGGTTTACTAAAAAGTGCAGAGTAATGAGGTAATGTTCGAAAAATCAGTCCCTGCTTACAACACAACGCAAGTGCTGAGTAAGAAAGAGTGCCATGGAAAGATTGAAACATTCTGCTAAACAACTGATATATTATATAGCGTGTATCCCTACATCCTCTGATTTTCTGGACATGTCCTTTTTTTAAAAAGTGTCCACACAGGATTACGGAATAGCCCAAAATGTCAGCGATTCTGGCTTTTGCGTTCTATACTCACCATTCATTGTATACGTTTTTGGCATTGCGTTCACCTTTCTCTCGAGTCCTGCCTTTCGCAAGCAAACATTGGTGATTGGTCACACTGCATCTTAATCATTACACCCAGCACCATGCTAAGCAAGAGCAGGTAATTGCCTGTCAACGGTGGGTGGCACACGGGTTCCGAAACAGCGTAAAAAATTCCCAAATGCAAATGTAAATTCCCAGATGATGAAATTGCCTTGTTTTCGTCGTTTCGGTTGGAATATGTGTGAAGCAGAATGCATGACCTGCAAAGCAAATAAAGTTGCTAGCAACCCAGAAGCCTATTTGCTCTGCAAAACATAATATTGCAGCTAAAGGAGAAAGTTTGTCAGGTAAATAAGCTGTTTTGTGAGACCATGTTAAACAAAAAAGTGTGTTTTTTTGCATGGCAACTGATTTAGGTTAAAGTTTTTTTAGGGTTAAATATATATTTTAACCCAAAGCTATGAAAAGAAACGGTGTTACATTATGTAGGGTATAAAAGCCCAGGAACTTTCTTAGACACCCAAACTGTCTATCCGTAAAATATAGTTAGTTATTCACCCTGTAAAAAAAAAAAAAAAAAAGAAAGAAAGAAAGAAAGAAAGAAAGAAAGCGAGAGCACTTGGAGTTAGTACTAGACCCAATGGGCTATAATCAGGGTTGTTAATTAATACTGCCCTCTATCTTTAGATAGGGCAAATGTGGGCTCTATCTACACTGAGCACTATTCTCTCACCACTCTTGTTCGCACTCTGACACTCACTCCCTTCCCTCTCGAAGAAGACACATCTGCTCAACCTTTTCTCTCTTTAAACCCAAACTGACTTACTATTGAATTCTCTCTCTTTCTGATGAAGATGGAGTGACATTTTGGATACCCCGCTGCTTTACAGAGAAATCCCTCATGGGGAACGAAAAGGGTCAGATGGGCAGTACGCCCCCAGCTGTGGGTCAGAAAATCCTTTTGGGGCAAGTCTGAAGGGAATAGGGTCCGTTTCTGAATGTGCGAGGTCTGGTCAAGTAGGAGAAGATATACTCTTGGTCGAATAGGCCACAGGGGAATGGAGTCGGTGTATAAAAGCACTAGGCAACTGTCTCCCGTTATTAGATATACGCTGACCTTACACAGAGATCACCGGGCGCTAGCTGTGGGGCACGCAAATGACCTCCAGGCAATTGGATTTAGCAGAGCATTAGGCTTTGTTCTACAGCGCTTTCACCCCTGAATATCCTACTAACTTAATTACAGCTGCCTGAGTATACATGCTGGTTTGTCACCCTGTCGGATTTTAGCTGGAGGGCAAGAAGCAGCCAAACAGCACAATCAGAGATGTACAAACAGCAGTGAACTTCCACTGACCACCTCGGACACCCTGGGTTCCAGGAAGATCAGATAGATACAGATGAGACTGATCGTTATTTTCATAGATATATGGTATTTACATATAAAGTTTGTTTTATTGTAATGACACTTTTGTGTTCTGCAAAATGAGGCTCTTAGAGTTAAGATGGATGCTTCTACACGGCACAGCCCATCGTTTAAAATTCAACAGTTCAATCAATAATTCATAAAACGACAAACACCCCGCGCGCCGTTGATGAATGCTGCGTCTTCCAGTAGGCGCTAACAAAGTTAGTGGATAAAGTAGAGTCATTAGGCTGCAATCTCATCGTTTACTTAAACCAGTCTGATGAAAGAGAAAGCTAACGCTATTAACGTGGTACCTTCTCTTGTTCAACGCGAACCAGGCCAAACGTTACCCTTTTCCTGAGACTCGCTCCTCCACACCGCTTATGAAAATGAATCCTCCGTGTTGCAAAAATCGAACTAAATCTACGGCCAGGCATTCTGTCATTCTAATATTCTTCAGTCGCGATCGAGATTGTTTGATTAAATCCCTTCCATTGCTTCCCCTAACAACCGCCGGCCCCCAATTACTGTACTGTACGTGGGTCTGTTTATCTACAAAGCGTCGCTACTTATATGAAAACGCTTTATTTAAGAAGGCGCCACGGCTGCGAAAGCTGTGTTTAATCATTCATCTGCGCTGGATATTGATGGAACGGAGCCTAACATGCTGTTTAAATCAACATGGCTGTTAAAAAGCAGTCAGGTTTCATCTCTACCCAGATCAATAATAGTGCAGCACAGAGGAGCCACAGTACAAAAACATAGGCTGAGAGAGAGAGAGAGAGAGAAATGGTGGAAGGGGGAGAGAGAGAGAGAGAGAGAGAAAGAGCTGTGTGGTCCCCCTGGTGTTAGCACAGATAACGACTCCGTGGTGAGTGGTAAGTATCTGAGTATGACCATGTATTACATCACAGAGCTGTTAAATTCACAATTCTGATTGGGGACAGAACGTTTCAAATGGAGTTTCTCTTACGATTATGGCGCTATAAAGAGGAAAGCATCCAGTCGTATAGGTTACCGATCAAATATATTGCTGAAAATATTAATCTATAAACATAAAAAAATTGATCTCGATTGTCAGAGGGTCAGAGTCGGAGGGAGTTCTGTAAAAACCGCGTTAGAATAGAAAGGTGACGATTTTTACGTGCAAGTAATTGAACGCTGGCAATAAATGAAAGGCTGAAAGGTATAACGCATTTCTTTTTCATAACAATAATAATACATTTTATTTAAGGCGCCTTTAATTGACTCAAGATCAACTTACATCAAAAGAATAATAGTACAATAACAATAATAATTCCAACAATGTTCCATAACGGATGTAAATATAAAAGTCTGTCATTTTGTATTAAGGCATTTTTATGTAAAAAAAAAAAAACCTAAAACATAAGGTTGTGCCTTTATTTAAAAAAAATTGATTTGGCCACCCACCAAAGTGTAGTATTTTTTGATTAAGTGATTTATTACTTACATACTATATTACACAACATGGCAAAGGTATCTGGATATTTAAGTCTTCCACTAAACCAGGGATGGGCAATGTCAGTCCTGGAGGGTTGGTTGTCCTGCAGAGTTTAGCTCCAACTTGCCCCAACACACCTACCTGTAAGTTTTAAGTATCCGGAGCAAAAACTTGATTAGTTGGTTCAGGTGTGTTTGATTATCCTCGGATAATCCTCGAATCCTCCAGGACCGAGATTTGCCACCCCTGCACTAAACTATTGCCACAAATTTAGAAGCAAACAACTGTGCACAATATTAACAGCCAAAAAGCTTGAACAGGATCGAACATGACAACGCCTCTGAGCACAAAGCAAAGTCTTATGATTTGCCAGGGTTGGTGCGGAGGAACAAAAGCCTACACAGAGTTGGATTTGAACAGCGACACACTGGAATCTTTCTCAGAAGCTTCTGGAGATCTGGAATAGGAATATGAAAAAGTGCATGTGTGTGTGATGGTGAGGCGTCAACATTTAGGCACCATATGGTGCGTCTATGATATGTTCGTCTCTAAACGATTACAAAAACGTCAAACGGAGCAGAGCTCGATCGTTATGGTAACGGATAAATAAACAGCGTCTTAACAAGTCGAAGATTAAAATTCAGCTCGACTATTGCTGGTGCTGATACAATGCTTGGAGGCGAAAACGCGTGAATTTGCAGCTGACGGCCGTGAAGCCGTGAACGTCTTTCAGGCGTAAAAATTCGCCAGACGACTTCAGGAATAAAACCTTTATGTCACTTAGATTTTTGGGGGGATCTGTCGTGTGCGACATCACTACATTGGATGCTACTGGAATCCCCAAATAATTTCCTGATGAATGCCTGATGCCTAACGGTTAATATAAAACGGAGCGTTATTCCAGGAGCGTTTCATTTTTTTTTTTTATTTTTTTTTTTTTTTTATTAACGGAGGAGGTAAGTGCTTTTTCAGGATAAGCCAACAGCACCAGAGAGGAGTGGATATTCTAATACACCGAAACAGGTTGCAGTTAAAAATTAATAAGACTGATGGATATTAACACATGTCTGTTTTGCAACTGACAGAAGGTGTGTGTTGCCATTTTATTCTGCTGCTAAACGTGTCTACAGTTTAAAATAGTGTGGAAAAAACAGCAACCAATAACAAATATTGTTTTTCTGAAAGCTGAGCCCCCCTGCCCTCCCTCCCCCCGCCGAATCATGTATATCTCTATACGCCTGCAGTGAAAAAAACCTCCAAAACAATAGGATCTGAGCAAGAAGCTGCTCTCTTAGACTAAACAGCTTAGAAGTTCAAAGCCGAGAGAAAAAGGAGAGAGGGAGGGAGGAGGGTGGGGGGGGGGGGGGGGGGGGGGGTGGCGAGAGGGAGGGAGGGAGGGTGGTACTAAAGTTTAGTCTTATTTATAGTTGGCAAGAGATGGAAGAAGAGATAAGCATGGGGAGGAAATGAAAATGAAAAAGTTTTCGGGACGCCGTACCCTCCCCCGTCTCAAAGGACAAAGGGGTATACAACAACAACAACAAAAAAAAAAAAAAATTAAAGAGTGGCGTAGACCCTCCGGATGGAGACTCTTCGGATTGGATTGTTTTGTTGAACTAATTGGTCTGTAATAAAGCTATAAACTAGAGAAAAGAGAGAACATACTGACAGAAAATTCAGCACTGAGATGAGAGACCTCGACTGTGAGGTTACCCATAATGTAAAAGAGCCATAAAACGACTCGCTTTAATGAACCAATTTCCTTCAGAAAGAATTACACGCCAACATTGCCATTAACGTGATCTTAAGCAAATCCGGATTTTCCAAACTGTGTAACAGTAGGAAGCACTGTGAGCATAACACTATCATCTGACATACATAACTAACCTATTAATCAGGGGGAATAATGGAAATTTATCTAGCCAGAGCATTAATCTGTCTTTGAGCAGATGATGTTCATTCGGCGCTTTAACTAAAGCAGTAGTACACAAGGAGCCGAAATAATTGGGAGTCCCATGACTACACAAATGCATTGATTAAACAAATAGCTTAGCCGCTAAAAGTGTAGCTGGGGAAAAAGACCACATCTAGCCCTATAATCTAATTGCTTTCTTCCTCACCTCTGAAACAGAAAGGGGCATATCACACCTGCATGGGCATTGATCAGGTGGAAGAAGTTATCTGGTGCCGGGTCCAGTGGGAGCTGACTGGAGGCTTTTCAGCATGCATATTTCATGACTAAGAGATGGTGGTGCTGAGCGAAAGCATCTTGAAAGGTGCTTATTAGAGAGAGAGAGAGAGAGAAAGAAAGAGGCACGTGCTGATTCCTCGGCGCTAGAGTCAAAGGAATGCAATGCTCGTTACGGCCTGATTCACGCTGCTTCGGCTCTATCATTTACCCTAATTAATCCGTCCGTTGATCTTTAATGTCGGAGTCAGCAGTTTGAGAATTCTGCCACACAAGAGGGCATTTTTACTGGGTTTTTATCAATAATGAAAATGGCATGTGTGATCAAAAAAAAAAAAAGATGAGCAGGCCACACAGACGGTGGAAGGATATACTCCAGAAGCTTTAAAAAGTGAAGAGCCCCTGCTTAGCCAACACCAAATTATCTATTGTGTCTTCAACAGCCAGAAAGAGCCATTCCCAAAAAAAATCCAGGAGACGGTCATTAAGCGCAGACTCGCTCTGAGGTAAATGGCTCGCGATCCTTTATATGTTCTCTGAGGCTCTATTCTAGGTATCTTTTGAGGCTGTTAATCAGAACTGTTGAGTCGTCCAGTTGGCTGTAATCTAATGTTTGCATCTACAGCAGTGTGTTTCTTTTTATCTATCTTTTATCTATCCTAATGCATCTATGTCAACAGTTTGTTTTTCTAGCCAGGCAGGTCAGCTGACTCACACTTTCTCTGTACACATTATATCATCTGGGGGGGGGGGGTTTCTGCATATCAACATACAATGATGTCTCTGAATTGAAACCATATCGATTATTCAGGTAATTGATATCGGTATTCTACCGATTATTTCAACTAATTTGTTTTTTCTTTAAGAAAAATGTACACTTATTGCTGAACGTGCAAACATTGATAACTGTGAAAACTGAATATTGTGCATTTAACTGTTATATTCTATTTAAAATGTAAATACAATTTTATATAATTCATTCATTTATTCATTCATTCATCTATCTTGTATACCCGCTTATTCCCTAATTCTGAGTCACGGGGATCTGATGGCGTCTATCCCAGCCGTCTCTGAAAGGGCAAAGGCAGGAGGAGTACACCCCGGACAGGTCACCAGTCCATCACAGGGCCACAAACACACACTCACTCACTCCTATGGGCAATTTAGAATCACCAATTGGACTGTGGGAGGAAACCGGGGTACCCGGAGTAAACACACACAAGCATGGAGAGAACAAGCAAACTAAACACAGAAATGCCCCTGCACGGGAATCAAACCTGGGACATTCTTGCTTTAAGGCAACAGTGCTAACCACTAAACCAGTGTGCTGCCCTTTATATATTACATACAACAATATATATAATAATTAACAATAATAGGGAAAGTGTGTGTGAGTTCAGTGGTTAATGTTTTGGACTGCTAATCATAAGATCATGGGTTCAATTACCAGCACCACCAAGTCGCCACTGCTGGGCCCCTGAAAAAAGCCCCATAACCCCAAATTTCTCAGTTTTATAAAAGAAAAATATAAGTCGCTCTGGATAAGGACATCTGCAAAAATGCTGAAAATGTTAATGTAATAATTATTTTAATATAGGGTTGTAATTATCAAAAATTGAAAAATGTATTTCACATTACTTTAAAAGTGGCAAACATATTGCAACCTATGTAATAATAATTAACATCATTATCATCATCAAATAATTAAATAATTGTGTGTATGTATGAGTGAGTCAAAACTTGACTAACTTTGGGACATCATAACTAGCCACCATATTGATTAATGGTCTTAAATAGTCACTACTTTTAGCTACACTCAAAATACATTTTTTACGGGTCTTCATTTCAATCATATTAATTTAGAATAAATGCAGTTTTCTTTCCAGTCCTTCGTTATTTTGCAGCTTCTCCTGCTTTTGCATCACATGTCCAGAATTTAGCGGGTTGTGCTTCAGTAATAATGGTCTGTTGGGAAACGCAGTGCTGCAGCTGTAATTACAGTAAATGGACTAAACGAAGCTCCTTGAGTAACTCGATGAATTCGACTATTTGTATCCAGTCCTGCCCAGTGTGTAGCCAGTGACAGCTATGATAGGCTCCAGCAGGTCCCTGTGACCCTAATTAGGAACGGGCAGGCATAGACAATGGATGGATGGAATTCTTAAAGTTACCCTAGGAGTTGTTTCAGCCCTAAAACCAAGCAAATTCATTTCCTAAAGTATATCTGAGTTACCACTCGGTTACTTCCGCTTTTTTCTTAGCTCCACACGGAGCGGACCTTCATAATGCGGCTCAGACAGAGGTCAAGGCTCCCAGATGAAGTCCCACCTGTTTAAACTCCCTTAACTGCTGCCAGGTTCTGCCTAATTTGGAGACATGGAGAATGTGTGTTTAAGCTTTAGATACAATGGCAAACTCGGATTGGCTGGAAGCGTACATGAAATCATGAAAACATTTTTGCGGATCTTTGGGGAATCGCAACAGTAGGGATGCTTCTTTGCAATACTCCTTTAGTACTAGTCAAACGTCACACTTATTCACTCATACTCAGACTGTAATTCTTTAAAACCAACGTCCAATATCCAATATTAAACTTATTCCCTGGTTATGTTTAGTAATAGTATATCAAGAAAACAGTTCTGTCTTGTGATACTGCTGTGTAAATTACACACCACATCCCACCAACCAATCCCAGCCAAATATGGTGTCAGGTTCTATGATTAAAAATTATATGTAGCCCATCAAGCCAAGCCATATAAGCAGCTTAATATAAGAAATGAATCAGCAGGATTATTTCCCGTGAGCTAGACAGCTTTCAATATGTGCTCTTCCCCGTGAGCATGATCAGTGGATTCCCCAGCGCCAGAAATAAAGGTCACTGAAAGAATAGAAAAGCTTCCCAATCTCTTTCAGTTTCTGACAATTTGGCCTGTTCTCCTCCAAGAGCTGCCTCCTGATCATCAATCACACCAGACCAGAATCACATCCGAGCTGCAACACTGTACGCTTCTCGATAGCAAGACTGACGGCCTGCTGGGCAATCACAGCATCCTTCAGCGACCGCATTCCAAATATTAAATATTCATATTAAAATATTCATGGTGAACTCTACCACCAATATATAATACCTGTATCTGTTCTCGTTAGGCAGAATTTTAAAGCAGCAGTGTGTCATTTTTACAGCCCTCTGCTGTCAGCAAGATGAACTACAAGATGAACAATGAAAACGCTTACAGGCTTTCTTGTACTGCTAAATCTACATTTATTGACTTTATAGATTCATAGTTGCTCAGAAACAACTATAATACTAAGAAATTTATACCCAAAATATCATTTTAAAGTTATTTTTGGGGCAATTTATAGCCTTATATATGTGTGTTCAGTGACACAATTGCACTTCCAGTGATGCTGTGCAATGAGGTTTTTTAATCATCTGCCGAGTAATCAATATAATGTGATACACATACTAGTAGCCCTCAGGTGCTACACACAATTTTCATTGATTGCCAGATGTACTGTATCGCAATATATCGTGATATATATTATATCGTTAGGCCCTAAAAACTAGTCTTTTCTTAGCGTTTACCAATATTAGAAAAAGTTAAAAAAAGTTATATCTTGTTAGTAAAGAGTCGACGTGGGGGCAGGATTTTATTCAGAACAAGCATCAACAACACCAGAGTTTACTAAAAGCCAAGATCAAATGATTTTACAGGAGAATCATGTGGGGCTCCAGGGCTATTGTAATAAAAACCTGCATGCAAAAAAATTGGACCCTTCTGTTGTAATAGAAAGAAAAATCATGTGAAGCTTCTTTACAATATTAGGTTTGTACACGATGACTTTTCTGTTTAGACATGATTTCATTAGAATTCAATTATATGGCCAATCCTGAACCCCCTGGAGAAGGAAACCAGGTTTTGGGCTGAAATACCTAGCAAAACTTATGACACTACCTATCTTCATACAAGCTCCTTAACAACCAGCCACAAAGCAGCCCTTAATGCCTCAATGATACTTTCATAATTGAAATACATCTTGAAAAGTTGCTATCAACTAATTTTGGTTTCATCCAACCACAAACTGTAGTACCAACTGTAGTTCTCTTGCCACATGGTGTAGTCCAGGTGCCACGTTAAAGATGTTCTGAGAAAGAAATTCTGTAGAAATCGTTGTCGTGTAAGCAGTGTTCACCAGTACATTTGGAAAACATGACAAGTCGAAATTAAATTGTCATATTGGGGGGGTAATTTTTGCTTTCCCGTTACCTTCTTATTCACTATAGGGGTGACAGCAATGCGCTCAGGTTGCATTTCTTACTGCTGCACATAAATGTTTGGTACATAACTGTATTTTCAACCACATTTATATTTGTCACAGCTATTACCCGATTTCTGCATATCAAATACCATCTCTCTCTTGTCTTGAAAGGTCTTTGTTTTTTATTCTTGGGAAATAAGTGCTTTCACATGTGTCAAACCTCATATTTATACCCCCGGGTAACAAGGTACGATCAAAGGCAACAAGAGAGTTCCTGGGGACTGAGACCAACTGGAAAAATACTCAAAAGTAATTCAAAAATGAATTCATGTCTGCAGTGCAGCACGGTGGGTTAGTGGTTAGCACTGTTGCCTCACAGCAAGAAAGTTCCAGGTTCGTATTCCTGGCAGGGGTCTTTGTTGAGTTTGCATGTTCTCCCTGTACTTGTGTGGGTTTACTTCGGGTACTTTGTGTTTCCTCCCACAGTCCAAAAACATGTTAGGTTGATTGGTGATTATAAATAGCCTATAGGAGTAAACGTAAGTGTGTGTGGTTGTTTGCCTGTATTGTGGCCCTGCAATGGGCTGGAGATCTGTACAGGGTGACCCCTGCCTTTCGCCCAGTGACAGCTGAATTAGAATCCAGCAGATCTCAGTGACCTTTGGGAATTGTGTTTATTCAGCTATAGCAGCATTAGTAAGGTCAGTCATTAATGTTGAGGTGAGGTAGCCATTGCACACAGCATTCCGATTCATCCCAAAGGTGTTTACTCGGGTTAAGGTCAGAAAACCATGGTCTTTCTAGGACAGTCTGGTTCTTCCATTGTAACCTCCTAGCTCCAGTAAAGAAACATTATAATGCTGCAAAATAGGGCTGCGTTTTCTGACAGATATTGCATTTGCGCACTCTATTGGCTTACTCAAAGAGTTTTTGTGATTAGCTAATTGCAGCGATTTCGATTAATCGTTCAGCCCTACTGCAAAGCATAACAAGCAAAATGTCCGCACACTGATATGTAACTGCTCCCAACTATCCAAAACACCAGGTGCCAGATAAAGAGATGATAGTTGAAACAATACATTGATAGTTTGAAGCCATTACATATCAGTGTGCGGACATTTTGTTTGTACATAATACAAACATACATTTTATTTCCACATTTCCACAGAGAAAGACAGTTGTCCTTTAAACTGCTCATCTCCTTCATCTCCTCATCTGTACAGGCTATTCAAAAAGACCAGCTATCGCAGCATCGGCTTCTATTCTAATACTGCCATCAACACCATCATACTTGTCATCCTCTAGATTTAGCCTAATTAGGCTGAGACGGTTTCCAGCCACACCTCCCTAACTCAGCGCAGCTGTAGTGTATAGCTGGATCCTGTCTCACTTATGCTCCTCATTAATCCGATACTGAAAGCTGCTGGAGAAAATAGCAAGTGAGAAAACGGCAGTATTTAAAAACTCGCAACTGATTTAGCGAGTACGATTCGGAAAAAGAGCATCGACTGACACCAGAATCGCTCAACACCTCAGTTGCACTGATACTGTATTACCAATTATCAGCAGTTCAAAAGCAGCTTGCGGTGATGTAAAACCAGTGTAGAACCAAACATGGGGCAGAAAAAGAGGATTAAAGGGTCTACCAGAGCGTTTGAAGTATGCTGCCATGGCATACTTGTATACACACACACACACTCCTTCTTCTCCTGAGATGGAGCCCAAAGGGGGGAAAGCACATCTGTGAAGTCAATGATCAGCATCGATCAGTGTTGCTGTGCCATGCTGCTCTTTCATCAAACACATGCAAGTAAGCACATGACAACACACACACACACACACACTCCCTCTGTATTTATACACAATATGCATGATGAAGAACATTCTGAATCAAGCTTTGATGAATTTCATTTGATTTTAGACCGACTGAGCACAAACAAGCTTAACAAGCAACAGTTCCTGAGACAGATTTTAAATGTGTTTATATCTAGAGAAATATTTCCTCTTTCTTTTTTTATCGAGAGATTTGCTCGGTCAGGAACTAATTGCTCCCAACTGCATTGTGAGACAAAAGCTCAGGAATGCAACAGGGTGTAGATGTGGGCTATAAATTGCTCGAATGAGATCTCCGGTACAATTATCAGTAGATTTTTGTGACACAAAAGCAAGGCAATGGCGAGGATCTATGAAGCTGGCTTGGTCTAGAAGTCGTAGTGCCCTTAAGAAAGAAAAGAAAAGTCTTAATGAAAGCATTCCGCCTTTATAGCACACAGAGAAACAGTTAAGCAACCCAATCATCTTTAAAAATAAGAATTTATTTGATATAAGAGTCGTAATGTTTCCATAAAACATTCTCCCTGGTTGCCATTTTGGGGTCAAGACACAGTACATCTTCAGTTACACTAGGATTTAGGTCGAATTAAAAAGTTGCTGATCTTTCTCCTTGTTTTTTCCACACTCTCGGTTCAGTCCTCCAGAGACCCTACTGATGGATTAGAGCCATCTGCCAGAACAAGTGCTTCCAGGTTTAGAGGCATGCAAACAGCACGCTCATAGCTATGATACTTTTTATTCCCTGGGGTCGTAGCCACATGCCTCCAAATGCCCACGTTTCCTTTTCCTGCATCATAAGAACAGGCCTTTTAACACGTCTTGGAAAATCCGACATGGGACAGAAACATGGGCCAGAGTGACTCCCGGTATAATTGTGAAGCTTTGATGATGATTCTCAATGTATTTCCTATGACACCTAAAGCTAGATTAGTTGATTATGACAAGACAGATAAATAAGCAATACTTTTCAAGAGATCTTTAGTCCACTAATAGATGAAATATGAGACAACAGCAATTTAGATTTTACCAACTCTTTGGATTGTTTTGCTGGTTGGTGTGTAGGAGCACTCTTCTTCTCCTATTGGCTGTTCGATTATGAAAGGCAGATACAGACACTAATACAGACACTACTGTAAACTGTTTAGTTTAGTAAACTATATGAAGGCTACCTTGCTAAATTACCATTCTGTTAACCAATAATTAGACTACCTTAATAACTAAGGGGGATTTAAGTTTAAAAGCCAACCTTTTTCTATCAGATACAGATATGATGAGTAAAACAATTATTTAATTTTATATTTCTAAAATATGTCTCTGGCATTGATCAGAGAGCCGGTCCAAATTTGGGGGGCAGGCCGTATCAAGTCCCAAAATACTGATTGTCTCATTGTAAATTATTGTTAATATCAAACTCATTAAATCAATACTGATCTGACAGACTATAAATTGAGCGAAATATTCTGCCTTTAAGTCAAGTTGTTCCTGCACTTTTACAAGTGGCCTCAGACCATGTTGTATGTCTTGGTCTACAGCAGTGTTTGTCCTTGTTCTTTAGAATTCCATGCAGACAATCATTTCCTTACAGATATCCTGAGAAAAATTGGCAGCGGAGTCACAAAGCTTACCTTATCTGTTGAATGGCAGGGTATGCAAGGTAGCCCTCATATAGCTTACTAAACTAAACTGTTCACAGTAGACAGCGTGTCTGTATCACTGGGTTCTAATTGAATAGATATGCTCATCAATCTACACCAGCAAAGTTCTTTATGGGATCAAGCTTACAAGCCTTTCAGCAGCACCCGCTTTGGTACACTTGCTTTTCAGATTGGGCACAACCTCTTGCCCACTGAGGAGCAAAACCCTCCCTAAGCTAAGAGAACGAGCAATGTTTGCAATAGAAGCCATCATTTCTAGTATTGATTGTGTGGCTGCCTAGGCTTAATAGGCAAAAGCACAAGACTGTATCTCTACACAACGTCTAACAACAATACTTCTCTTTGATACAAACCTCAACATTGCAGCCGCTGTGAGACGCACCAATCAACAAGAGAAGCGATATAGCTGCTAGTGGGCTTATCAAAAATTCTTTCCAGCTAACACTTCTACAGTCAGCAGACGAAACCCAAACATTGCTGAACTGTCACATCTCGGGGCCTGCCACAGAGACATAAAGGGCAAAAAGGGCAGCTGCATGACAGCTTGGGTGTTAAAAAATTCTGACAAGTAAATCTGGGATGTCCATCACTGGTTGGTCCTTGGGATGAAACAACAGTCTCCCTACGAATATTATTCCCAGAACTTGAAGATATGTTTAGTGACACAGTGATGCAGAATATGTTATACATACTGTAGTACTAAAAAACATCCAGATCTGCGCCAATGCTGCAAGACTAACAAGGCTTGGAACCAAAATGAACACTTTATTAATACAGCGCAGCTGCTTGTTCTCTAATTGGCGCAAGTATGCTGCATTTTATAGTGAAAAAAAGATGAAAACAAATATGGTCAACAGTGGTTAATGATGCACAAAATAAAATTACAGACACAACGTTTTTTTAACTGAACCCGATAAGACATATCATATCACAGAAAAGAGAGAAGGAATCGTCCTATCATGTTGCCATGGCAACACTCAGGCCTATCATCCTTGGCTAGAGAAAAAACTGGCACAAGACTTTTGAATCTTTCTTCAATTGTGATGTGATCTGATGTCTAATATCACTTAATGATTAGCGCGGGATAAGAGCATGGCGTACAAGATAAAAGTTATAGGATAAAACTTTAGAGTGGCAAGTCAATTAAAATGCTGCAAAGCTAAGAATGGAGTTCTGCCCCAGCAGGCGGGCTGTGTGCAGTTTTTATACGATTACCAGTGATCTAAAATGTAATGGTAAAGACACACACCCACTGCACATTGACTGCTCTTTCACCGTGCAAGTGGTGAGTTTTTACTCGCTGGCAGGTTTTGCTTGTTTGGGTGAGCGACAAACACACAGCGTGAATGATCAAAGACGTGATCTGCAAACCATTTGGAACCGTTAGCTATTTAAAATTCTGAACTGTGAAATGGGTTTTGGCTAAAATAATACATCCACGATGACCGACAGCCAATGCGAGGGCAAGATACAGGGCAGCGGAGAGTTTGGGAGGAGTTCTAAGGCTTCGGTTCCCATGTTTTATTTCGGGCCGGATAGAGTTGCCGGCAATGTTACCCCAGATAGTCGTGTGACTATGAAAATCGTGCAGTGTGAACTCGGCATTCTGCCATTAGCCGTTACTAGACTACAAATCAATATTTTTATTCGCTTTTGTGTTTATATTCGTAGATTTTTTTTCTACAGTGGTATTCCAGTTGCACTTTCTGTGTGGGAGGGATATGGTATGCTGTCTTGTCAATCACAGCAACGTAAGCTTACTTGCAGTATGGGGTAGGGGTAAATAGCGCTTTCCCTGAGAGTGTGCTATTCAGAAAATTGGGTTAACCATCACTGTATGAAAAAGGAGAACTAGCTGTAATTGACAACTGACCAAAATTAGGGGGAAATAACTGATAAATATTTCTAATGTGACCAAATGTTATCTAATAATTTAGGCTACACAATAGTCCAATGACTGTTTAAAACGACTCTACAAAAGATTACATTTAGTATTATTCTCAGATTCATTCCATGCAGCAGGATTCGAATGGTAATTAAGAAAATCTTATTTTTATTGGTACTTATTCTTAGCAGTCTTCTATTCATTTTACTGTCATTTAAAAACAAGAGCCGTGATTGCCACCTACACCACAAATGCTGCAAATTCACAAAATTGGTTCATTCACTTAATTAAACCTGATATTATTTTTAAGGATTTAGCTCAGACCTTCGCCTAGTTTAAGCAGATTTACGTTTCAAGCAACAATTCTAGAAATTCTTAGACAGAAGTTCAGACCTAAATGCACATGTAGTACACAAAAACAAACTTTTACTAAAAGATATTTACTACTATGTGTCAATAAACAGAAAATAAAATCTGCATATGAAAAATAAAACATTGTCTAAATGAATGCAACAGAACAGAAGTGTGGTAGTCATTAAAATCCAGCCAATAAAATCAAAGCGACGGTTTGCCTGCAATGCGTCCTGTAAATTTAACTAAATAATTTAGTGTGATGTCAGCCTCGACTGATCAACTTTAAACGTCACATAATTCTAAATAAATTTGTTACTGACCTAATGAGGTTATTAAGTTTTAAAATAATAAAATAAGATTTGAATTTTTATGTGATTAGTTCTATTCCATTATTAGACTAGCAAATCAATAGCTGGACTATTAGCTGCATTAGTAGCTGATATAGCTGCGGAATAATTTAATGACTTTAAACTTTTAAAAGAAACATGGATGACTGAAGATATCACTGAGCTTGTCTCACTTGTAATAAAAACCTGTAAAAACCAAAAAAAAAAAAACGCAATTAGGATAAGCTTTATAGTGCACACTAAAACACACACACAAAAAAAACCCCCGGGAAATAATTCAAATGTGTGTGTGTACGTTTTTGGCAAAAAAAAATTCCAGGTTTTGGCCACTACACCATAGTGCTGGTACCCACGTGCACGGTCGCGCTCAGGCAACCCAGTTTTAACTGGTCCCACCCGCCTCTCTCTCCCCTGTTTTATCTCTTAATCTGTCCCATCAATAAAAAAAAAAGGCTAGGGTTTAACAACTTTCTTACAGCATGAGGAAGTTAATGTTTGTACTTAGTGTTCCACATCTTTTTTTCCAAAAGGGCAAGTGGGTGATTTGGGGTTGTGTTTAATAGCCTGTTTTAGTTGTCACTGTTTAGTCGTCATTTTGTCTTTTTCATCTCGCGGTGACTGTTTTGACTTTAATGTGGCCATCACTAAATGAAACTCGGCTGTGCTGTGAACACGCTCGCTAATTTAAGACTGGCATTTATCAACGGACGCACAAATAAACCGGGTGTTACTAAAAGTTGTAAATGTGGTGGGGATTTTTCTTAGCTTGCTTCGGCTTATGGTAACATTTACATATGACTTTTTCTAAGAAAAAAAAATGCTTAAGGAAGACCAATGGTGTGGCATGATGTAAAAATGTTTGCAAACAATGTAGGTCCAAAAAAAGATGTTAGAACATCATATCTAAAGCATCTTATATAAATAAGCTCAATAGTATCCATGTGATAAAACTGAAAATAAAAAAACCGAACTAAAAGAGTGAAAAGGAGGCTGTCTGAGAAAGCCATTAAACAAGATTGATAACTGTCCACTGATAGCAAGATACACACTGACACATTTGACAAAGAGTAAGTGGAATAAGACTGGCACTGCTTACGATACAGTCTTGGAGCAGTGTCTCGACTAACACTTAACATGTGGGACTGAAGTGACTCCGTGGGATTTGTCGGGTTACAGCAAGGACAGACGCTCCAGCACTAGAATATCGCCGAAGCTATTAGATGTTCATTAGACCGTTCGTTTTGGAGTGAATCTGGACGTTTGCCATCCGGCCATCTGTTAAATCAGATTCCAATCATACCGATGGCGTGGTGTGGCGTAGGAATAGTGTAAAAAAAAAAAAAGCAAGCAATATTTTTTATCCTGGAATTTTTTTTTTTGGATGAGAAATACAAAAATATAATCCAGCGATATAATTATTCTCACCTTTTTTTGGATTTAATATACAGTATTTAGAGTGAATACATACATTTGAATATTTTTTACCTCTTTTAACTATAAATCCGCATTTAAACGTACTTTAAAACTGAAAGAAAGCTGTTAAAATATACCTTTCAGTGAAATTGACACTGTTTGGATCGGTTACAAAAAACAGAACCTGTTGGTTGCAATAAATATCTGTGTATTGGCAGGGGCCTCACGATACAATGCATATCCCGATAAATAGATCAATACTTAAATTATTATCTTTTTTTTTTAAGTAACACCAACAGCTAAAAATACAACCACACAACCATACCATGTCGTGTCAGTTACAACCACAAGAGCAAAAAAAGTAAATGTAGATAATGTGTGTGCAAATGTAAATGACACGTACTGAAGATTTTAATAAAATATTAACATATAAATAAATCAGGTTATATATGCCCCAACACTAAGCTTAGAATATCGATATATTATCGTGCAAAAAATGATCGCAATAGTTAGCTGTATCGATATTTTTACACAGCCCAACAAATAAAATAGACAGAAGAACAAGCGTGTGTGTGTGTGCGAAACGGTTTTACAAAAGCAAATCGTGTTTTAGCTAGAAATGCTACGAAACTAAATTTCTCAGGCAAGTTTTGACTGTTTATAATGGCAATATTAAATGCACCTCCAATAAAAACGCTACAGCGGGAGATCGAAACCCTCCCTGTCAGTCAAATTCATTTTATTGAAAAAAAAATTCAAGAGGAAACAAAAGACGAAAAAGGAACAAGACTACTAGCGGTAATTCATTTACCAAAGACTAGTGATATATTGCTGGATCAGTACCGGGACATTGGAGACATAAATGGGCCAATGTAGTGGGACATATTAGAGAAGACTTAAATCTTATTAGTCAAGATGAATGGAAAAGATTGAGGGTGAAGAAAACAACCCATTCAGCCAAATAACTCAAGGTTCTTACAGAAAAAACAGATAAAGGTGGTAGGCCTGACCTAGAAAATGAAGGCTGACTTGAATCGCAGTGAAAATGTTTCAATCCTTTAGATGTCCTTCACAACCTTAATGGAATTCAACACAATCAAGCTGACAAAAAAAGCTCAATTTAAGCAGAAATTGTGGTTCATATGCCTTGTAAAGTACTTTGCTTTTGTAAATTACTGCTGTTGGTCATTGGTGGCGTCTGAATACGTATTTCTCGTCAATGTGTTGTTACGAGTGCGTTTGTTTACCCATTTTTTTACGCGACGACGTTCATGCAGAGAGATGCATAATCGCAGATTTGATTCCCTGAACAACAATGAACGCAAAAAAACCACTGAGCCATGATTAAAGAAAAATAGATCGATGCGAGACACAGTAGGATCGTTAAGTGACTGTAGGATGGGGAAGGACGAGTGGGTAAGTAGGACAAGTCTCAAACTTTGCTAAGTGCTTTATTTGCTGAAGTCTCTGTGCTGTGAAATACTTCAAACTTTTAACAGTGGATATTTTCTCAGCCTTCAGTGATGGAGGAAAATGCATTCAGAGAAAACACTTTTCTTATAATAAGTATTATTGAAATACTTGTAGCCTGTGTGTCTTTTGTAGTGAAACAAACACTACTTACACTGGCCATGAGTTCGAAAGCAATAAATTCACTGGTAGGTTTTTTTTTTTTTCGAAATGATATAGTTGACAACAATAGACAATAAAAGCTTTATTACTAATCAACTAATTGCTGAAAAGTTTATTAGTTCATTGCTTAAAATCACATGGCATGCAAATCCAGCTTTCATTTTTCTATTACAAGTTTTATGTTGTAAAATAAGCATTTGGGAGACGCCCTTATCCAGAGCAACGTACCTTCTCCTCATTTTACAGCCGAACAGTGTAATGATGTATACAGATAAGGGCCATACAGTTGCAGCTTGCTGATACTAAGAATTGATCCCATGATCCAGTGAGTTACTACTTTCTCAAATTTTTATATCTTTACTCTGATATTTTTAGCCCTAACCACTATTCCCTATGCCCTATGGGGCAGTTGTGGCTCAAATGGCTATGGTTGGAGTTGTTCATTGGAATACCAGGAAGGCCCGGGCACAAGCCCCACCACAACCCGCCATCGCCAGGCCCCCAAACAAGACCTTCAAGGAGCGCCGCACCAGAGCCGACCTTGTACCCGGCCCGACCCGACCCTCCAAGATAGGATATGGAAAGAAACAAATTTTCCTGTGCTGTAAAGTTTGAGTAAGAAATAAAGACGTGTATATATACACTTGACCTGATCTAGACTTTTAGACATATATTCAAGCGACCCTAAGTGAAGTTAGAACTAGCTTTTTTTTCCTGCCGAATGGGTTCTAAACATTGGTTTACGGAAGAAAATATAGGGTTTTTTGAATTAGTATAGAAGTTGTTGTCTATGATTATTGAGGCATAGAAACACAACATTTAAGGTCCTTCTTTCGCCCTTTTTACATGTACATTCTTTCAAATCTGGTTGAACAGAAGATATTTAGTCTACAAAACTGGATTTGTATCTTTGTCTGTGTCACAGACTAGTTTGGATCCTACCTATGGTAAGTGTGGGTAAATGACTATGTTTTACTACGTAATTGCTTTTTTACGTTAGATCATTTATCTCGTGGAACGCTTAAAGGTTCCAAACAGCCAGTATAATCAGCGAAAGCACAGAATGCTCTGAGAGTCTCGTAATGTGCTGTGGCTAAACAACATTTAAAAGAGAAATACCTCCTACGGGGAGTGCAGAGCAGAGATATGACTTAGTCTCTATCTGTGAAGGCTAAAAGCTGCGTCAAATATCATGGGAGGTATGTATTCAAAAGTAACCTTAACGTCAATGTTGGTGAAACTTCGTTCTCTCAAGGTTTGTGACATTCTCTGACTTACTAAAAGTGATAAAAGTGTATATACTTTTTTGGGGGGGGGATAGATAAATGCTTTTTTATTTAACTTTTCTAAGAGTTCTACTATAAAGTGCATTTCAACTTCTGATAATCACTGACATGTTTAAAACCTTTTAGCTATTAAAAAAAAGGAGATTTTTGAGTAAATTTGTAATCCTGAGTTTTTGACACTTTGGATAAATTTTAACAGAGATTTCCTTTATTTTGGATCTGCTTAGCTTTTTTTTGTTCATTTTACAATTTTATCATTTAGCAGACGCCCTTACCCAAAGCAACGTACAAAAAGCGAGCCTCATCTTTAGCCTCAACAGCTCAATATTGGTATGCTAGATCACAAAATAAAGTGTGACAACCTCCAAAAAACAGCATTTGTTTTGTAATGTCATGTGGTAGGTATTCGAGAAAGAGAGGGGTCTTCAATTGTCTTTTAAAGACAAGCCAAGCCAATTTCACTGATGGGAAATACATACAAGACCAGTCGAGTGATGCCTGTGGAATTTTAAATTTTACTGCCTAATTCAATAATATACTGTACAATTATATTTACTAGGGGTGCACGATATTTATCAGACAGATCATTTTTATTACTCTGATAAATGAATAAAATTCGATTCATAGATTCGATAAAGTACGGCTTCCTGGTAAATCAATTAATCAGTCTGATTCATCCGTTTTCCGAGTGCAAGTGACTACAACCAGTGTTGCCAGATTGGGCGAGTTCTTGCCCGGTGTTGCCAGGTTGATCAAGTCAGACCGAAAATAAATGTATTAATGTTAACTACAAACGTGTATTTATTCATTTTAAAATCAAATACAATAAAGTATTACTGGTGTTCTACACAAAAATTAAAACATGTGAAGATTCAGGACTGATGTTGGCCAGAACAGCTAAAATATCAGTATCTTAGATTAATTATTTTCCTGGAGGAACAAAATGCAGATTATATCAAATATATTATTTTATCAGTATCGGCCCATGAGAACAACCCAATTATTGGTTACCGGTATCAGTTAACATTTTTCATATTGTGCATCACTAATGTTTACTAATATAATGCTTGGTGCTGTGCTGTTGATTATATTGAGTAGTTTTGTTTCAGCATGTACTGCGCCAGCTAGATATAGCCCAAATGCCAATAAAACCTTTTTATAAAATAGATTAGATTTAACTTTATTGTGCAGAGTGGAGACTACAGCTCCAATGAAATGCAAATCCTTGCCTTGAATTAACGAAATTTACTCAACATTAGCTTACTGCCTTCTTCCTCTTTCGGCTAGATATCTATCTTCTAACTGAATTATGTTGTACTCTCCTCGTTTTCTTGTATTCATTATATTTAGTTTACTGTAAAGCTAAAGGACTTAATAAACGTTGCTTTAATAAGAACTGAATCAGCAGGGGTTATTACGCATGTGGAGAAGTACAGTATGCAAATTGTAAAATAAAAAAAATAAGGAGCCTAATAAATAAATAGGGTGAAATAACAGAAAAATAGCAAGCAAATAAATAGAAATGATTGATTGTGAGAAAATGCAACACGCTGCTTTAGTTTTGTAACTAAAACAAAAGGATTGGGTACGAATAAAAGAAAATTTACTGCCTCTGTTAGACACTAACAACTATTTCTAGGATTTTAGGTTGAAGCGTTAACACATTTCTCTCATCAATCATCATCAAAACACAGTTGGATGAAATGTCTTTGTGCAGAATTGTGTTCATTCCTCCAGCACCGTTCCAAACACTTGGAGAACCTTCTTCATGGCACATTCAAACCTTTCCAGTTCTTTGTGATTGACAGACACCTTAATAAGTTTCTATCGCTGTTGAAACGACTACATCTCTACCGTCTCCCATAATCCTCGGCTAATCAATAAACTTACAGTTCATGTCACATGACCAGCAGCCTGATCCATATAACTGCTCACGGTCTCTGAATTTATAACGAGTTCAAAATTACTCACAACTGCGACATCTAGAAAATCTTGGTGAAGTTCCACTCTATTTTTTTTAAAATGCTGTTTATCTGGTTGTAGATCAGATCTGTTTTGTCTACTAACAGACTCTAATACCACAGGAACTAATAGACTAGGATATAAACGGGCTATTTGTGCTTGATAGACGAGACAACAGGTGACAACAGACACGACCAGGTGCTTAGTAACAATGTTGCATGGGCTGATCATTTCCTAGCGGTGTAGATAAAAAGTCAAGGAAGGACCTCTAGTCCACGATGTTGCGTTCAGAAGGAAATGATGCATGCAATTTAGATGCTAGCTCAAACTGCGTACCAGCCCGCACTCCGCACAAAACCCCACCCCACCCCACCCCACTCCCGTCCATTAATAATGCAGCAGCGAGGTTATTTGTTTATGCTCGTGGCTGCCGCTACTTCATTGTTTTTTCATAAAGGCTGTTAACTGCATATTTATTGCGAATAAGCGCACCACCAACATTGAAGCATGAAAATGCGAATGAAGAAAGTCTGAGAGAGTGAGAGAGAGAGAGAGAGAGAGAGAGGAGAGAGAGATTTCGGACAAGAAGTGGCACAAAGAGCTGAAAAGTGTTAGCTGAGTGCCTGATTGACATTTCTGCCAGTTCTACTCCAAAAAGCAATAGATTGTTCCTTTTTGAGAAAAAAAAAATTGAGTGTTCACTGTACCTTTGTGCTTTCATCTTATACAACAAACAAAGGGGGGAAAAACTGGCTGTGGAGTTTCATTTGGGTCAAAGGGGGTTAGCTGGAAGTAAAGTGGAGTGAAGTTGAAGTTAGAATTTTCACCAATCTTACAATTTAGTTCACAGGGACACAAGGACAAAGCAGTAGCGGTGGCATAAGGACTAGTCGATTAATACGTTAACTAGTTGGTGGAGTAATAGAAAAAAATAACAGTGAAGGAAACAGTGATGAGATGGAAGATAGAAAAATGGGAAGTGGTGGCTCAGTGGTTAAAATGTTGGACTGATACCAGAAAGACCGGTTTACAGTGCCATCAAGCCACCACTGTTGGGCCCCTGAGCAATGCCCTTAACCACCAATTGCTCAGTTGTATAAAAAAAAGACATAAATGTAAGTCTATCTGGATAAAGGCGTCTGCCAAATGCTTTAAATGTAAATGTAAAATGACCTTTATGATTCCCAGCACCACCAAATTGCCACCTTTGGGCCCCTAAGCAAGGCCCTAAACCCTCCAATTGCATAAAAATGGATACATGTAAGTCACTGCTGTAAATGTGAATCATCTGAACTACAGTGGTTAAGACTGTTGTATAAAGCGTACAGATGTGCACAAGACTGTTTATTTCACATCTGCACATGAGAGGGACCTCCCAGAACACTCTCTGTAGACGATGCCTCTTCTGTTCCAGGACAGCTGGTCGTAGCGTTATAAAGAATAACTTTGTATATCAGACTTTTTAAAGTTTAAGCAATGTTTATTCAAATGATCAAATAGCCTCAATGTAGCCTCAGATTTTTGTTCATGCCTGACAGCAGTGGAATGTGATGTGGTCAAGGTCTGACATGGTGTGTGCTCTGAAATGCTTTTCAGCTCAACCCAGGTGTGAAGAGTGTTGGGTTTTTTAGGCAAATGCAGACATCCTGTCAGGTTAAATCAGTCTGGTTTAAACCTCTCAGATGAACCAACGCCCACGAAAATGCCACTCAAGCCTTTTACATCCAACCATTGGTAGAGAATGCAATTTCCAAAGATTGGTTATTCCTGCCAGGGACCCACATTTACATTCAATGAAATGGCACATGTTTTTCCATTCTGATGACCGATATAAACATTAATTGTGACTTTAATCCTGTATCTACATGACTTCATGCATAGTGTAGCTGCCATATGATTATATAACTGCATAAATGAGCAGTCATAGAGGGGGGTGGGGCAATACCCGACTGCATTCGGAGTAATTTACTCGTAGTTATTTTTTAAATCTTATTTATTTAAATTGGTATTTTCAGCAGTAGCTTCAGTGAATCATGTGATTAGACTGTTTACGGATACCGAGACGGATCTGAAGCTTGAAGCTTGTGTGGTTCCAAATCTACCCCAGCCTATTTATCTTCGAAAGTTAAGGGTCACCCTGGTCACGTCTCCATTTACTCCCCATCAGCCTGGTCCACGCCGCCAGAGGCCTGACATCATTACTCTCCATTTCTCCATATCAGGGATAACATGCATTGTGATTGAATGCTTATTGGCAGCAAGGTTGTTTAACACCGAGACAGTGATGGATTGGATGCCCAGTGGCAGGTGTGTGTGGGTGTTGGCGTGTATGTGTATGCACCTATATGTAGCTGTTCTTGGCTCCTTTGACTCTCCCTGCAGTCCTATAAACTCTTTTCCTGCCACAATTTATTTCCCCTGCTTATATTAATGTATGCAAAGCAGCAAATTCCCTACAATCTACTATAATAACAAGTAATAAACCCCTATTTATATAATATAAATGTATATAAAAAAAACAAATAAAACTGAGCTACTGAATACTAATATAATAAAAGCAAATATTGTACATGCAAATGAAAACCAGATCTTTTATATATCTTAAAATTGGAATATTTGGTCATTATGTAGCAAGCAACTGATTTTAATCAATGCACCACACACAACTTCCTGACAGGGATGATGACGTCTGTCCTCTGCTTAGCCGTTACATTTTCTTCAATGAAAGCAAATGAAGACTTTCAACAACAACAACAACAACAAAAAAACGCCACCCAGATGACGACCCCATACTGCTGCAGGAGATCGATCTACAACACAACTGAAAGGCACTGAGGCAGAGCCGAGTAGCTCTCAGTATTGATAAAGTATGAACCAAAATAAAGATAACCCTGTTACTAGGAATTTTAAAAGAAGTTATTTTTCAAGGACTTGAAGAACACTATAAAAGCCCCAAACCATAATCTGACCAGTTATTATTAGATCTACTGTCCACATATTGACCAGCTACAGAAACCAGAAGCATGCTTCTAAATGCGACCCTAACCACAACATATGGCTAAATTTATTGTAGTAAATTAAATTAGTGCAATGTGACCTGTGAAAAATTGACTGTGTTCATTCACTTGTCTTCTGTAATGATTATCCTGGTCAGGGTTGCACTGGCTGCTGAGCCTCAGGAAGCAGAGAAACATAATTTCTCTTTCTTTCTTTTTCTCAAGGTGCCCCAACACCTTGGGGCAACTCATAGTAGCCAATATACTTAGTGGAATGTTTTTAGACAGTGAAAAGTAACAAAGAACATATGAGAATATGCTCCACACTCACAAGATCAGGATCAAATCCAACAGCCTGGAGCTATGAAACAACAACCTTACCACTTGAGCCACCATGCAACCCAGACTTATTCATCTTTAATTCAAATCTTGTACCTTTAGTACCTTTTCTAGTACCTATAGTATCTTTTCTATAGTGAATCAGTTCGATGTGTTACCATTCCACTTGTTACGTTCTACTTGATCTTCACAGGGACACTGGACAAATCCATACCATAGCCACAAATCAATTTATCCACAAGACACAAGGTCGTATAACGGAGAACCTTCAAGATTGTGAAAAATCACCTCACCTCTGAACTCGTCCACAAACACTGCGTCATTGGCTGCCACAACCGTCCACGGCTGCCACAACCGTCCAGTTCTTCCACAAGATGACTACAGAAAATATCCCAACAATATAAACACTGTTAGCTTTGCCCAGCAATCGGAACACATCCGACTAAAAAGCCTGCCAGTGGGAGGTAAACCTGGCCTAGGATATCGGATAATTTTCTTCTCACATTCAACATGTACATAAAATGGCACAGCTGAGACCTCTTCAGCTTGTTGGCAGCTGGAAAAATTTACCAAAGAATTTGCAGCAGGATGCGTACAAAAAGGAAGACCAGGAAATTGCTGCACGCAAACATGAAAAACTTTGCTGGGGTGAATAACAAACTGACGCCCAATTAAACCTAATGAACTACGATTATAGCATCATAAGGAGCTACAGTACAGATCTGTACACACCTGACGGCTTTACATCACAGTCTAATATCAGCAGAGACAAGACAAATAGTATCAATAGTAACAGTGTGTTTACTGGTATAGTGGCCAAGCCCAAAAGGGTGTAAGGTTGCTGTGGAATCTGGAACAAAGATGCTATGAGTTGTAAGGTGGCATCTTGGTGTATTAGACTTGTCCAGCATGTATTACAGCCTTGCTGATAATATTGAGATTTGCATCATTTGTAGGAGCCTTCAAGTGAAAAACATGAGGTTACGTCAACATAAATGCCAGAACTCAAGGTTTTCTGGGACAACACTGCCCAAAGCATCAAACTGCCTTTCTCGGCTTCTTCCAATCCTGGTGCCGTCTCCTCTCCAGGTAGTAGAGCACACATACCCGGCCTTCAAAATAATGTAGAAGAGAAAATGTGTCTCATTAGACCGGGCCATCTTGTCTCATTTGTCCATAGTTCAGTTCTGAGGCTCAAACAAAGCAAGCTGCACTGTGTGTCCTGACACTTCGCTATCATAGTCAGCGTGTACTTTTCCTGTAATTTGTGCTGCAAATGGGGGAAAGAAGAGCCTCCATAATAGGCCCTGGCTATGGCGCTGCCAGTGAACTTTCTTAGATCAAATTTGGTAGGTTCTATAACTACTGCATCCTGGGAACATCCCAACAGCCTGAATGTTTAACAGATGTTGTTATCTAGCCATCACTGTTTTCCTTTGTCAACATCACTCAGATCCACTTTAAGAATTTAGCTGTGTCGCTGCAGGAAACTCACAACGTTGTGCTTAAAAGAATTGTTGTTGTTTCGGTTTTATAATCTTGCAATGTATTTTGTTTTAGACTTTTTAGACTTATTGTTTTTTTTAATGTTATGTATTTAGCTAGCCGTCTAACAGTGATATATAATAAACTGCAGAACACCGCTTTACATTCAGTGTCAATGTCAATTCACTAAATGGGCCCTCTCTCATTTATTTAGCAGAGTGCTTTTCTTCCATTACCTAAAGGATATGCTTTGAGACAAGAAGGTCAGCTAAGAATATATGAGACCAGCTGTTTTTAGTCATAAATAACTAACAGATACACTAGTCAATATTTAAAGTGGATTGAAGGCTGTATTTACACTAGGGGTTGGGAATCTTTAGGTAATTTACGATCCGATTGATTCCAAAACGATTTTTAATCCACACTTTTTCTGCATTCTCCTGCTGTGTAAATTGGAGTTTCTCCACAATTGGAGTTTCTATGCTTTTTGTTCAATTTTCTATGACAGTATCATCCATTTAAAAAAAAAAAAAAAAAATGATTTGGTTTTTAGAACTTTCCTTTTAACAGTTATGTTCAGGATGAACTGAAGCTCTGAATGAGATATTGAAAACGTCAGATTACAAAGAACAATTAAGAAGAACACTGAAATAACGCTGTGAGGGCAGACTGTACCTTGGCTTAAGCACCTGCAAACAGTGTGCAAAAACCCTACGTTATCCACGACGGAGAACGGGCACAAATCATTGCCAATAAAGTCCGCCACAAACCAAAGTCGGCCTGACTTTTTTTTTTAGAATCCAGTAAAAACGCTGCAAAGTGTCGATTTGAAATTTAATGTTTATTGTCCATTTTTGGTCAAATTAAGCACATTCGCCAGCAGATGTACGTCCGTCAGTCAGTGCTTATAATTTTTTGGTTTCTTGCATCCATCGCGATTTTTTTATTTGAATTTAGAATCTATTCTGGACTTTTGAGAATCAATTCAGAATCGTTAGAGAGAAAGAATCGCAATGCATTGACGAATCGATTTCTTCTTTACCCCAAATTTACACTGCCGGTTTTGATGCCCAATGTTTGATTATTTTGATTAAATTATTTACTATATTTGATTATTTTGATGAACTACTTAAATCTTTCTTTTAAAACTGACACATTTCTTACAACGGCAAAAACAACCCCAAAGTAGATCAACTGAACTGAGCAGAAAAGAAAGTAAAAATGGCGCGATAATCAATGGACGTAATGGAGAAAGACGAGATGATTATTTAGTATTTTGCTTTCTTAACCATATTTAAAGAAGGAGAAGAGCTCTTGTTGCAGCCTGGCTAAATGTCGCATTGAACGCTAAGTTATAAATATCTTTTTTTTTGATGCGTTAATTTTTTTTTATTTGTTTACAGACAAAACTTCTTCGTCTTTAGGTGAACAAAAATAATAAATAGCAAAATACACAAGTTTTATATATCACTCTTGCTGTCCACCTGAGTTGACGCCATGAGCCACCATCCCTTATTCAATGACGTTCCACCCTCATTGCCAGGTAAATGAGAGCATGGCAGACGCTAATGCATGTATCCGATTCGAATCTGATCCCTGACACATTGAAGAAAGAAATCGGAATTAGGTCACTTCATACATATGGTGTACATGTGCCCAAAAAAATTAGCAAGTTGTCCTGAGACCCAAGAACAGGTAAGGTTTTGATCCACTTCTGATCCAATTGTTGATTAGTGTACATTTAGTTGGGGTTTGCCATTTTTTCCTAAATACAGAGTGGGAAGTTCAATTTTCCTCATTCCCTTGACTGGGTTTGAAAAATCTGTCTACTGCTGAACACATACCATTCCGACTTTCCCATTTGCATCCCACAGCGTACTTTTCAGACTACGCAAAGTAAAGGACATTTACCTCGGATGTGGTTCCGAGCTCCAGGTTATTAAATGACTTTTTCTTGGAACGCTGCTGGAAATGTACTCGATAAGGTGTGCGGTGTGATAACATTTACGACCAGACCCTTCGTGTCCTAACTGCAAATGGATGTGGGACCAACATTTGCTGGGAGTAATCACATCTATGAACCTGATTTAGATACAGAAGGTGAACATGATGAGAAATATTCATTACGATACATAACTGCACCCTTCAGCTAAACTGCAGACTGGCAGCAGTCCGTCGCTATAGACCGTCTTTTTCCAATCTGACTATGCTGTTGTGTCTTTTGTTGGTTTATTTCGCACTCTTTGGACGCTCTAGAGCGTGTCTTCCTGGAGATAACAAAAAACGCAGCTGATTTTTTCTTAGCCTTTAAAAAAATCCATCTGGCAGCCCGATTAGAGCAATTAGGGAGCTTTAATTGGGGTTTGCTGTGGGGAAGCGAAGACAGGACGTTGCCTACTGGGCTCTTAGCACCCTTTTGCACTCACTCACACACTCATAAAAAGGTGCACAGCACAAAGCTGAGTCGCAGACACTTTTCCTATTTGCTATTCTCTAAATTTAACACTTCAAGTACCCTTTGCATTTCCACATGCTGCTTTCTTCCTGCTGTGTCTTTCTTTCCCAGAGTCGATCAGTACCGAATAATACTCTATTTCCAGGCTCCGTATTTCACTTGGATTAGAACACAGGGAATTTGTGTTTTATGCTTGCCATCACACTGCAACAGTCTGATTAGAAATTTAATAAGCAAGTGAGGGAGATGTTCTCCCTCTCTCTCTCTCTCTCTCCCTCTCTCCCTCTCTCCCCTTCACAATCTCTCTGAGGTCTATAAAAACAAGCATTTCTCTATGTATTGGTAAATTAAAGTGCCTCAGTGCAAGATTCCCTTGCCTAGGCGACACCGGGGGAAGAGAAATAGCCGGCCCTTGAATCAATGACCTCATTATAGGTCTGCATTAAGTCCATATATATAGCGCCATAGAAAAGAAATGATGGTGGGAATTTGTTGGGTTCCTCTTCATTTAGCTAACCCCCCACCACCCCCTCCCAGCCTCAGTACTATATTGGTTTAAATTATTAACTTCGTTCTTTTTATGAGTGTGTGCATGGCCTGCATGGGTGAGAGACTCTCTCTCTCTCTCTCTCTCTCTCTCTCTCTCTCTCCTGAGGTGGCTGCCTCTATAAAACATGCTCTCTGTTATTTAATACAGCAGCTGAGAGCCGTGCCACACAAACTGACTACCCTAAATCAACTGCCGGCTCCACTGTGAACGTGTGATTGCATGCATGTTTTTATTAATGAGATGAAAGCAGGAGATTATGTTTCTGTAACGCTCAGCACTCAAGCTACGACTCATGCAAAGACCTTTCAAATATTTAAATGGAGTCCTATTCGAGGTGCTATAATGGTTTTTTTTCCCTGTTATTTATTGTATAACTGGAAATAAATATTTTCCAAACACTTAAAACCTTTATTAAATTTCTAGTAAAGTCTCCTACAAACAGCATTTTTCCAATATTTCGAAACTATGCTTTAAATGTAATAAAAATACTTGTTGCAAATATCAAAATGGCTGGCTCTGGGTTTTTTTGTTTTTTTTTTCTTTTAATATTTTACAGCATTGCTCAGAGCACAGTGAGGTATGTGCACTGGACTATTTCTAATCCCCGACGTACTCATATTTGCTGACGTATTGCCATATTTGTGACAGAGACCCTGCAGGGCTGTGTGATGAACTGCTACCTTATTGCCAGCTAGCTCCTTTTCCGCAGCAACAAATCACACCCCCGTGTGGCCCTGAAATCTCACGTAGCCCATGCAATAGCGTGGCCATGGTTATACAGTAAACACAAAAGACATCCGAGAAGCATGCTGAAAATTATTTAGGTATAGCTCCACGCTAATTATGTGCAAAGCAAACATGGGGTTTAACTGTTTGGCACAGAAAAAATACACCAGCATCAATACATGCAGCTTGAGGCTCCCATCGGAAGCCATTATGTAATTAGCTTTCAAAAACATTTATGAATTTCAATGAAGCCAACACAATGAAGAAAACATGGAGTCGCCACTAAAGAGGCTTTAAAGAGGCGAGGGACCAGGATGTAGGAACACACATGGAGAGGTAACCTCCATCTGGGGTTCCATTTGTAAAGCACCTGGGGGGTGATCCTGCCAACAGATGGATCCTCTGTCGGAGGGAAGCTATGCTTTAGTTTTGACAGACGTCCCAGCCGTCCACTATACCACCAATAGGCCAAAGCGGCACATAAGCATCCAAAACCAGCCCTACCCCATGGACTGGGTTTCTGGGATTTACCTTTCTGACCCAGACTGGCCATCCTGGACAGGTGGAACGATTAAACAGGGTCATCTGTTCCGTCTGCATGGCCATGTGTTAGCGAAGGTCATCAGTCAGACCAATTTTAATAAGGAAGGAATCAGACCAGTGGGGTGGCAATGCACACAAGTCATGCTTGGGCTCGCCAACAGACATATCCCTTTTATTTGGACATCTGGTAAGGACATTTAAATGATCTTTATTTGCTTCTCCATAGAATATTAAAAACAAAAACAACCCTTTTTTACTAATACTAGTAATTTCCATCAACCCATATAAACATTTAATTATAACAAAATGCATTATTTACTTTTCAGTAAACAGATAAACAATATGCCTAGTATATACTATGAATGGACTATGTCCTTATTTTGGACTAGAAACTAGTCAAGCGGTACAAATGTTTTTAGGACCAAGAAATGGTAGGCTATGATGAGCTTTTCTACCTGCCTGTCAACATCTGTATGTGCATACCTCTGGGCATCCTGTTCATGCAGACATGTTAGGCTGGAAAAAAAACAGAGCGGGAACCCAAATTACTATCGGTGTTCCGTTTCCACACTGGAGTCGACTACAGAAGTCAAAGGATCTAAGAGACATCACAGTTGCAGTAGTACATTTGTACAGGTATATGGTGCTATTCTATATTGGTGTGTTTTGTTAGTAGCCTGTAGCTTATGTAGTTTGTGTAGCTTTATGAATTAGTTCAACTAGAGCAGAAGTGTATAATCGGGTAGTATTTTTATGTTCAGTACTGTTACTAACTGTACTATGAAGTTTTCTTAACAGTGAATGACACATGATGTATTATTAGTAATGTGTTCTCTGGTCGACTGGTCTGTGCGCGTTCAGGAGCGCGATTGTACGTACACTTTCAGTGCTATCAGGCTACCGTTTGAATTTTCCAAGATGTCCCACTGCATCTTTAAATACTAAAGCAGAGGACTGAGCAGCATACAATTATTTGGTTCCCTGTTGGTTTGGGTTATTCGCCGACTGACAAAGAAATGATCAGTTTATAATTTTAATAGTAGGTTTATTCAAACAGAATAACAACAAAAATATCTGGAAAAACACATTTTTAAAAAGTTCTAAATTGATTTGCATTTTAATGAGTGAAATAAGTATTTTATTTCCGGCAAGATATCTGGCTTCCCGGTGTCTTTTATACGGGTAACGAGCCGAAATTAGAGAAACTCTCTTAAAGGGACTCTCTTAAAGGGACACTCATAAAGGGACTGCTCCAAACCTCTGTATTAAAGACACCTGTCCACAGAAGCATGGCATCAGAATGCACAGACGCGTCTCTACCATGGCCAAGACCAAAGAGTTGTCCAAGGATGTCAGGGACAAGATTGTAGACCCACACAAGGCTGGAATAGGCTACAAAACCATCACCAAGCAGCTTGATGAGAAGGTGACAACAGTTGGTGCGAAGAAATTCATCCACTAGAGTTTCGGTTACCTTGACAACACTAATGATTAAGTTCGGCAACAAGCATGTCTTAAGAATCCACACAAAAATAACTCATCCTCTTGTAAACAAATAAATAATTCAAATGATTGCTACTACCGTTAACATTGATACAGAAATAGCAGGCAGTGATCTGGTGTATATTTAGCACGTCTACCGCTTCCTTTACCTCACGACGAAGGTGTAATGGCATACAGCACAGCAGTAACACAGAGCTGCCATCGCCCAGCAGTGCCCTTCACCCTCCCCTTTCTATAAAGAGCCCTCATTGTGTTTTGCCAGCACAATCCATCATAGCAGCTCTAACGCACATGCAGTTACTATAGTATCGTTCCATTGAAACCTGGGCTGGTAAAAAGGTCCGGTCTCATCCTGCCGCAGTCACGACATACAGAGCGCTTAATTCATGGAAAACACCTTCGGAAAATGACTGGCTTTGTGCACCACCAACTAAGAGCTGTCAGCCGAAACAATAGCACTCGACACAAATCAATGGGCTTCGAGTCAAAGTGAGGACGAGGGGAAAAAGCATCCAGTAACAAAAGCGAGGAGAAAAAGACAAACTGCGTTAATTAATTTTCCTCTGGGCGTGAGCTAAAGCGCCGAAGCCAAGACGAATGATCTCATTTGCAACGAAAACTCAAGAGGAGGAGGCAAACAAACCTAACCACTTACACCGAGGTTTCATCCAGGAATTGATCAAACAATGAAATCAGGATGTACACAAATGTGACGGCGATTAAAAAAAGCCTGTACATGACTTTACTTGTTGAAACATACAATTTCTGTCTTTTTATAACAAATATGTATCAGGATACTTATTAGGGCTGTGTGAAAATACCGATACAGCGAACTATTGCGATATTTTTTTTTTTACAATAGTGTATCGATTTTCCAACCTTTAGTATCGATACATATTTCAATTATGCTTTAAACTGATTAATATTTATGTAATACAATAACATTTAATTAAAACCTACAGTCCGTGTCGAACGACTTCCTCCTCCACTCTTTTAGTTGTCGCTGACACATACGGTCATTGTCTTAGATGGAAAGATGACGTAATTACTAATGACGCCTTTGGCTTGGTATTTGTTGTATTTTTAGCTATTTGTTTAATATTGAAATACATCATAATATACTTCATCGTGACCCATATATCATGATATGTACTCTATACTCGGTTCTACATCTTCTGTGCATCTATACTCGGGGCAAACTATCAGCTGAATTGGGTTATTGTAACTTTGTCGATATACAATCATTGACGACGTCCCTTCTGTTGCCCTGCATAATCTGTCACCCCTCCCCCACGGCCTGTCAATCAGGCAAACTTTGGACCACCCTTGACCAGATGTTTTATGAATAATGGACTATTCTGTACACATTGATGATGCTGACAAATTGACAGGAGCAAAACAATACTAAACAAATGATGGGCGGATCATCTATTGGTTTTTGTGACATGAAAGTGATTCTCTGAGGATTAATATATTTTAAAAAGACGCCGTAAATAATGCAGTTGTTGCAATGTCGTTTTTGAACTTTTCTGTTTTAAAATGGTGATAATTAAAAGTCAAGGACTTTTGAGTTTATATTACTTCACACACACTAACTGATTATAATTGTGCCTGTCAAAAGGTGGCAGAAAGTGAACAGTCAGTTGTTAAAGCTGACTAAAAGCAAGAAAACTGAGCAAGCATAAAAGAGAGACTTTGATAAGAGTCGATTCATTACGGTTGGATGACAGGGTCAGTAAATCCTCAGAACAACAGTCTCTGGAGGGTTTTCTTCCAGTATGCGAAAGTGGTTTGAAAAAGCACCACTGGTGAACCAGACAGAGGGTCATGGACACCCAAGGATCACTGATGCGCTTGAGAAGCGAAGCTTGAGCCATCTATTCCGATATCACAGAAGAGCTACTTTAGCACAACCTGCTGTAAAGTTCATGCTGGCTAGGTTAGCAAAGTGTTAGAACACACGTAGTCTTGATGTCCTTCTCTGGTTAAAGTGTACAGGATTCCGGGGAGACGCGTGTGTCACGTTGCATAAACGTCTGCTTTGAAGCAACCAAAGGCGCCTGATCAAAGAATTAAACTGTTGTGTTTACATCAGCGGCAATGAGCGTTAAACAAGATCGAATAAATGCTGGATTCTTGCAAGCATGCAAGGTTTACGGTACAGACTGTTTAAAAAGACACTCAAGAGTTTCATTTGAGACACTTAATGGCGTCTGCTTGAGGATTTAGTCAAACCCCACAGTTTTTCCTAGTAGCATTTGCCTTTTTTAAAAGAACATCGTGCCCTGCCACACCACAGAAACATGTTAAAAATGGTTTCTACGGTGGCCCGAGAAGGACCTACACCACATTTAGGCATGTGGCTTTTTGTTATCGCTGGTCAATGTTTATATCAGCAGAGCAAAAGACCTAGACAAGATGTGATTTTGAAAGCCCACAGAAGGTTTTTTTTTTTTATTATTATTTTATATACATCAGATTCAGATTTTTTTTTTTTTACTGAGAGAAACGCAAGCTGTGATTTCATATCCATAAGCATTAAGTCACACTCCAGCGAGCAGTCTGGAAAACAAAATGCGAGTGCCACAGTCATTAGGACATTAGGATACGCATCACAGCAGACCGGCTCTACAGGTCCATTTAATAAATTTGATGTTTATGCCACACACCTAATTTACATAGAGTGAGTAATGAGATGTGGAATAAACAAATAATGTGCAGCACTCGAATCGATCAAAATGGTGTGGGATCCCGGCGGACACTCCATCTGCGCCGGTTTAACAGCCACTCGTCGCCGAATGTAGCATCAAACGGGAAAAAAAGGCCTATTTACGACTTTCATGCTAATTAAGCACATGATTGTCGCAGTGGCATGAATGGCAGGATGGGTAAAAACCAGAGTTAGAGGCTTTTGACACTGCACTCAGTCGGTAACCCTGAAGCAATAGGCTGTTATAGGTAACATTTGAATAGTTTGACAGAATCAGAGCAAAGGTATCGGTCAGATAGAGGAACTGTCATGGGCCAGTTAGGAAATGTCTTGTGGTGGAAGGATGTATTCGTAAGAACTTGTCAAGCATGGAGAAGTTAGTGCACCTTACACATCTGACTAGCTGACCTTCATAGTGGAGTCCAGCCTTGCACTTTTATCTCATTTATCAGTAGAGCATGTGTGTTCATCACTGTCACAGGCTGTGTGTGTGTGTGTGTGTGTGTGTGTGTGTGTGTGCAGGGTGTGTGACAGAGAAAGTGGTGAGCTGTGCACAGTTGGTTAGCGGACACTAGCTCCCAGAGCCAGCTGCTGGGGAAGAATGGGCTTGCTGAAGGCATCTGTTCTGTTTGCTTCCGTAGGGCGCCTTCCATGTCCAAGAACGCTGCTTTGCTGAAAACTGAGGCCAGAAAATCATTACTGACACCTGTTATTTGAATTATTAACGTGTGCAAGAGACAATCAGATTAAGGATGAAAAAAAATTGATCGAAATACAAATTTAAAAAACATTAAATGGGTTTTTCTTATATTCACATTCATACATGCAACATGGTAGAAGGTGATTATGAGGAATCGGACTATTCTTGCTAGATGGTTATGTCATTAATTCGTGTCGTTTACTATTTTAGTCATGCACAATACAGTAATGAATAATTAATTACAGAAAACACTTTTACTGATCACCAACCAAAAGCCATCAGAGAAGCAACATTTCATCATACATGACAATCACCAGTACAGCAATTACCCTCCGATATTGCTTTTACCCGGCGGTTCAGCAGCATCAGGATCTCTGCTGAAAAAGGAGGAGCTGGGTGTTATGACCTTCACATGTTCCCCTGCCGCCTGTGTAAAAGGGGCTTTGCATATTTACCCAATATTCCTGCCATGAAAGTGTAGAACAAAAGTAAAAGAGGAAAACTATTTAATCCAACTCTGCTTGGAGGCCTGGGCAAATCTTAATATTCTTTCGCTCTTAAAGTGTAATATTTATCTTGCCATAAGTGCAATGGATATGAAACAAATCATTCATCTCTTTTGAATATGTATATACGTGTGTGTGTGTGTGAGTGAGTGCACTAAGCATTATTTGACCACATGACTAAAGGGGTTGGTTTTAAAACATGTAAATCAGTACCAAACACTGGGGGTCTAATCACACGGTTTTGATTTTGATCACGTTTCAGTGGGGTTTTTTTTTCCCAGCCACTATAAGCTTTTTTTGTTTTGAATCAGATGTGCATTATCAATGGGAATTGCTCTAGACCAAATCTCTAACCTGATGCTGACCCTCTCCACATTTCCTATTCTGCACCAGAAAATAATAAGACCATTTGACAGGAGAAAAAAAAAAGGTAAAAAAAAAAAAAAAAAAAAAAACCTATGATAGAGCCAAAGATATAAGCCCTCGGTGGTACCTTAGGTTAAGAGTAGTGTTGGGAATGGATGGCTCCAGACACACATCCCTAATATCCAAAAGGATTATCAGATCGCAGCAGTGGCTCAGTTCCAATGATGTGCTACAGACGGACAATGAGGTCTGATACTGTAAACAGCAGTAGATCGCCTGGGGGGAGAGGAATCAATACCAGCTGGAGGTTGATAACATAGTGCCATTGACTCAGTCTTATCGCCTGCAGCTCCACCACAACACCGACCAGCTTAATTCCTCTCACACACGTGCATGCCTACATACACACCACCACACATCATTATCTGATTTTCTCTTTAGCTCCCCAACAGTTTGGGCTTAGAGACCTTAGGAAGGGCTTAGTATTTTGTACACGATAGTAAAGCTAATCAGGCAGGAAAACAGCGGAAAAATGTGGTCAAAGTCTCACACTTTTAACATAAACCTCAGACGTCACCGAATTTTTTAATTCTTGGTAGCCTTTCGGACAGAAACGCTTTCGTTTTTGGTAGCCCGAAATAAACTGACGCAGCCTAATTCAAAATAAAGACAAAACATCAATCCGAAACATTTTTAAAACACAAATAACCATTAGATAAAATAATCGAATAATCATCAATACAAACATTTGCTTCTAGCCGAACATCCCATTCCAGAGGTCAGCGATTTTCGCAAATCTCTCCACTGGGCATGCATGTATCTCTAGCATTTGCTGCGAGGGATTTTACTTGCCAATTAAGGATCGTAATCACTGACGGGATGGTTTCAAAGGGATAGTTGCGCAAAAGATGCGGAGCATCATGGACAAACTATCGTGCGCAATAAAGTACCACCGCTTGCTCTAGATAGTTTGCACGATTGCGAACTGAAAGTGAAAAGCGAGCACATGTTTTTAATACCCCACATATTAAGGTAGTGGCTAAAAAATTACTATATTTGCAATAAAATGCAAAAGCATTGACATTTATTTTATGTCGCTATGAGATAGCATGACTGGCTATATTTTTCATTTCGGTAGCCCGGGCTAGCAATTTTGCAGCAGAACTTTGCCAGCCTACTATTTTCATATATACACATACATACATTATGTATCTGTAGCTCAGTTCCAGTGCTGATTAAGCCTGTGGAGCAAATGTATCAGATCATTACAAGTGCATCAAGAAAATCCTTATTTCTAGAGCCATTGTTTAAGCAACAGACCGTGACAGAACATATAGAGTTGATGACTTTGACTTGCAAAGCTATATCTCACAGTTCCATCTGACCGATCGTTCAGAGTCAAGAGCCTGAAAGACTGTCAGACTTCTGCACCGACGACTGTCAGAATAATGGCTGCTCTGTGAAATCAACGCGACTTTCGAAGATCCACACAAGCACCTCAACCTTCGCTTGTCAAGTCAAGTTTCATGTATTGAACAGTATATTAATACTGAAGCAGACAAATCCGCCTGTGTAGTCATCTTGCATGGTGATAGGAACAGTCCATCAGGTCTTTCTTCATCTGCCTGTAAGATGGATCATGATTGTGCACCTGCCTGTTAATTTGTTTTTATTAAAATGCCAACAAAATGATCCTGGGAGTAATAAGGCAAAGGAGGTGGATGATTTGCACCTCCGGCCCACCACTGTGATACGGCAATGACATTTTGATAACGCCAATGATAGACAGGCCTGTGATGTGATGATGCGATGATTGCGGTAGCGATTGCAAAAATGATCATCGTTATGTTCAAGCTAATAATGATAATGATAATGATGATGGCAGCCAGAAATGATTGTTTTAAGCTTTGTAAAAGGCAAATTACAAAGAAAATGACATGAGACTTGAGACAGCACCGTGTGAAAGTAGGCAAGCCACATAGACACTAAAATGTCTATTGACCCTCTTCAATGACTCGCTTCTGGATTTTTGAGAATACGCTATACATGGAAAAAAAATGAAAAACAACAATGAATAAGCAGTGCAAAAAGCAGCAGTATCCATGACAACTGGGGGTAAAGGAACTTTCCTCAGGTTTTCAAATACAGGAACAAAATGTTTTTATACAACGGGGCATCAAAAAGTTTCGAGACACACCAACAGATGGCAGCGCAAGGCTGCCTGCACAGCCACAGAGAGCTATCCATCCATCTGGCTATCTATCATCTATCCATCCATCTACCCATCCATCTACCCATCAATCTATCTAGCTATCTATTTATCAAGTGGAAACACACCTCCTAACAATTGCCTATGTCAGCCAACCCATCCACAGCTGGCAAGAACCAGGCCTGATGAAGGGCCAATGTTCATTCGTTGGTATTCTGTGTAATTGAGTCTTTAAAATTTACCCTGAAATATATTTTACTTGAAATTTAATGTTATATATGCTATACTTTTCTAGCATATCAAGCATCACATACACAACATATGTTTAACAAATATTTTGTCCAGAAAAAATGTAATTTTTTTACTGTATGATTTATGCTGCCATCTGTTGGCGTGTCTAGACACTTTCTGACAAGAAGAGGCGTATCGATAAATAGAGACGCCAGCTGGAGGAAAGAGTGCTGTAGCTCTGTAAGCATCAACACAACCGGAAACATCTGCTACATCAGCATTCTGTTTTACAGCTACTGAAACACCTCTCACTCTGGGAGTATCGCTCAGCAGAACTGTCTGATGTGAGAACACGTATTAATATCATGGAATCCAATTATGTAAGCACAATTAACACAATCGATGCGAACAACTGGCTTTTTCAGCGGTTTCACATGTTTAGTTTGTTCTAGAGTAAGGAAGAAAAAAGACTAAGAGAAAAGCATGCTACTGCTAGAAATTAGATGCTAGAATGGAAAAACACTAAACATTGCATTTTTCAAATGCCATGTGCGGTTTCCTGAAGGTCAAAAGGAAACCAACAAGCGGTTTTGGGGGAACAAAAGTCGAGAGCACGTGGTGGTGTAGCCCTGCCTCAAGTATAATTGTCCCTTTACAACCTCAACTGTGAGTGAACTACAGTATCAAGCATTTCCTATGCATGCTGTAATCCCCCTTTCGTTTTTTTTAAGGGGTGGGGTGGGGGGGTTTTAAGGCAACGAGGGAACAACCCAGACTAAAATCTGTTTTTAGGTTAAGTAATTAGTTGGACTAAAGCCTGCATGCCTCACAAATATGCTAGATAAATTCTCGTCCCTTAAATCTAAACATTCCATGGGTCTTGTGTTTGGGGCTTAGAGCTGTATAAGTACCAGTCGACTATATGCTGCCGTATACAAGCATTTCTGGCATTTGGACAGACACCCTTATCTAGATTTATCTCATTTTTTTTTAACGAACTGAACAGTTAACGGTTAAAAGCCTTGCTCAGGGACGCATCAGTCATAATGTTCCAATCAGCAGTCTAACACCTTAACTACAGAGTTACCACTTCCCCCACTCCAGCAATCTTATCGATACAGTGAACCCCAGTATCTGTCTGTTAAGTGATGACACCTTAGGAAACAATTGTGATTGTCAGAACGCTCTCCTCTGATTAATACCAACGTGGCCTCTTGACCTAAGGCCAGAGTCAGCATCCCAAAATGACCCCCATGACCTGTATTGATGAGACTGTAAGGGAAGAGAGTGGAAGTCAGGAGCTGTTGGTAATATTGACAGAAAACCGCATTGATTCCAATATGGCTCTCCTCGGACCCATTCATGGGCCTGATGGAGAGCTGAAACTAGCAGTTGGGGGTTGGGTATTTAACAGATGTATGGCTTGAAGACAGCATGGAAAGCAATGTGCAGAACTACTGCGAAAGAGCTGGAGTCAGCATTTTGGCCTCGAGCTGCTGTTTCAACCTGGGATTTAAAACATTTTAAAAATTTGAGCTAAACGTGCTGTGTAAATACAAAGAGCACTTCCCAGACGGCAGGTTGGATGTTCTTGACTTTTATGATAGAGGCTGTTAATCTATTGGACTCGGCAGCACACACTAGAGAGAACATGAACAACCCGAGTGTTTGCCATTTGTCATTAGTCGCTTCATACGAGTGGGTTGTGAGCAAACAGATGAACGCAGATTGAACAGGAGAACTCAGTATGCTAGAACACAGTCTGACGTTTGAATAGATCTTTAATCAATAACACTCCAATAAGAGGACGGTCTCACGCACACAGACAAACAGCATCATGTAGTTTAGGGTCTAAAGTTCCACCAGTTCAGCAGAAGTGTACATCATTAATTTGAAAATTAATCAGGCATCACTGCGCTGTATATAATATACTTCTGCCATCTTACCCAAAAGACTCAGCACAGGTACAGCGAAAAGTGCTAGAACCTTTTTTTTTTTTTTTTTGAGCCTTACTAAAATCTCTTGGTCGTTAAACAGGGTTTTGATCGATAGCTGGAAAATAACGCCTGCAAGAGGTGCGATAAATTTCCCAGACTTCTTATTAGATCTGAAAGCTGTGGGTGAAGGGGTGCCGGATCCAGTGTTTTCATCAGTGGATGAAGGGTGACAGCCGAAGCTGCTACGATCTGAGCTTTATTTCCAGGTAAGCACGTTTAAGATGTTAAGAAACTGACAAACAGGACAAAAAAGGAGAGATTTCAGAAGGGAATTGAATCTCCTTTTTTTTTTTTTAGGAAAATAATGACTGAATATGAAACTCCTACAGAAAAGCCTTTTGGATGGTGGATATGAACATATTCGATGCTTGTGAAAAATTGAAAATCCGGCACTGAATAAATTTGTTTACTGATTACAATCTTGTAATGTCCAGTATGTATCACTTCGTTTATAAAAAAAATCAGAACTTCTTTTTACAGTCCTATCCTATCCCACACAGATGTCATCCCCTTTTCATTCTCAGGACATGATACAAGCCGTTATCTAATAGCACAAAGGATTTGGTTGATGGAAACACAGCAGGCGGCAGAACAGAACAGTAAAACCTCATAACCCAGGAGGAGACAGACAGCATACCGGTGCCGCCGCAGTGCCCTAGATATACAGTATCTTCAAACGAGCTCTCATTTTTAATGGCAATTCAAACTAGGCTACTGTATAATAACTCACAATCTCTGTGATCTTTAACCACTGTGTCATTTCCAAGGTGCTGTATTGCCTACTTGTCATGGATATCCATATCAGTATGGACATTAGGGCTGTGTAAAAAAAAAAAAACCCAAAGCGATATCGTTATAACATTTTTCACGATGGTGTTTTGATATTCTAACCTCTAGTATTGTTACGTAATGAAAGTGCGTATTAAATTGATTTCTTTTTATGTTATTATTTTAATTAAAACCCTCAGTGCGTGTCAAATAAATTTCTCCTCCACTCCTGTAGGTGTCGCTGACACACACACTGTCCCCATTGTCCCGAAAACAATCATAGTGGAAAAAATAAGGGTGTCTTCCACTTTGTAGTTGTTGTTTTTTATAGCTATTGCAACGTATTACAGTTTGTATTGTATCGCAGTGATATATTGGGGAAGTGGTAGTGCAGAGGTTAAGGTGTTGGCAGATTTAACTGGCAGGGTTCGATTTCCAGCACCCCTGCTGGGCCCTTGAGCAAGGCCCTTAACCCTACTTGCTCAGCTGTATAAAAGAGATTAATGTAATTGCTTTGGATACGGGGCGTCCGCCAAATACCATAAATATAAATGTAATCCATGTATCATGATATGTATCATATTGTAAGGACCATACAGCCCTAACAGACATGATTTCCACCAACGAGGAAAACTACGAGAACTCATGTGAATGTCATCAGCGAGACGGGAGAGTGGAAAAGCAGAAGTGCGAAAGGGAGGACAGGATTTCTAGGGCCCTCAGGCAGCAAGAAGGGGAAAAAAGCAGCGTCTACAGCAATAGAGAGATAAAGGTCTTCGCTGTGACCAAAACTGCTTCTGCTTTCACACGCATCCAATGGAGAGAAAGGCCAGCCGGTCAGCTGCCATAACGCCACTGACAGATTCACTTGCCAAATGGTGCTGTGATAAACATGGTCCTATTCTTACATAATGTAAGATGAAAAATGTTTACCTTCAAAAACGTATGCAAACGGTAAAAGAAAGCATCATGAAGCAATTATCGCGCGAGTTAACGTATAACAGTTGACACATGACTAGCTTCCCCCCTCAAAAAAAGAGGGGTCAATAACGGTCTTGATTTTATCCATGAATAAACTGAATGAAAGTGATCAATTATTGAGTCACTACAGCAAAGGGCTGAGAATCAAGCGAGCCTGAACTCCAGACTAATTACCTAAAGTGCGCAATGGACTCAAAGGAAACTGAAATGTCCACAGCAGCTGCTCTCCTTTCACTGATCACAGCTGGAAAGGGGACAGCCGAAGGCTTGGACTGGTACAGAAAGGGAAATGTCTGTAAAACAGCGCAACACACACACACACACACACGTACCTACACACATACGCTCTCACAACCTCCCTGCTTGAAGGCCTCAGGATTTGCAAGCCACCTCTATGAAAGACAGATAAATCCCTGGCTCTTTTTCTCACAACCAAAGGCAACCTCAGATTCCTTCCTTCTAAGCAGCCTGTAATTACAAATCCTTTATTTGATTGTTCATTAAGTTGAACCCTCCTCTGGAAATTGCCACGTGCACCCCGTTATTAGTGGTTCCAGACATTTCCCCTCCTGTGACTGTGTTTTCCCCTCCGAATATGTGCCTCTGTTAAAAAAAAAAAAATTATAAAATAAAATACGGCGGCCCGTGAGATGACAGGGCGGCGAGATGGTGGCGACTTCGCTTTAATGGTCTCCCTGGCAGTAGCACAGACAGAAAAAGACGGCAGAAAGAAACTTACTGTCGATCCGAAAGGAAATTATGTCAGTACTGGCATGGCGAGGCCCACTATTATTACCACATTATTCTTGATAATTATTGTTCTTGCTAACATGATATGATGGAACACATGCTGGCTTTGGATATCACTGAAAAACAGGGGTAAAAGACAGAGAGAGAAAAACAGAGGACGAGAGAGAGAGAGCGAGAACCCAACCCTTTTACCCTTTTATTTGCCTTTCATTTAGCAAGACAATTTTCCCACCGTTCTTCTCTCATTACCTCGAGATGCAGAGCTATTTGGATACACCAAGACCTACCCACTGATGGGTATTTCCAACTTACCTCTTTGGGAGCATCAAGAATGTCTCCAAAACCAGTAGAGCACTTCCAAAGCACTGGGAAACTCCCAATAAACTTGATCGCAGCGGCCCTGTCAACAACCATTAGGATCAAGTGGAGGAACAAAGAGAAAAGGGCTGGGTTTTGGAGACACTTCACAAGGAGTATCTCAAGTGTCTGCAGAACGGGACCATGTGTGAGAGACAGACAGAGGGAGTAGGAGAGAGATAAAGTGTGTGAAGAGGAATCATGTTGATAAAACCTCCCAGAAAACCATGTCAGTCTGGGAATCACCATTTAAATCCTTAATAAATAAGAGTTTATTGGAAAGTTGAACTAAGATAAGTTTTTTCGGGGAACGCACACACAGCATCTTACTGCTCTAATGTTTGACCACAACAAAGAAGGGATGCAGCTCGAACCACACATGGCCTTGACTACAGCTGCGGTTTCCTCCCCTCGACTCCACGCCGTCTAAAACTGCCTCACACCTCACACACACAGAGATGCCTTAGTAACTTGATAGCTTTCACTTGCTTGCTTTGCATCGCGATCGGCATGACCTTGTGTTGACATTAAGCCGCTGTCACCTCCGTGAGTGACTTCCTACAGCAACTGTCAGTCTGGAAGAACGATCTGTGCCCTGCACAGGAACAGCAAACTTTAAACTGTTCAAACTGTTCTTTAAAGCTTGCTGTTCTGCCAAAGTTTGAAGACCAAGATGGTATCTCATGCATTCTTCCGTTAATCAAAGGAGAGCTAAAAACTCAAAAAAAACTGTAAGTAATGCAGGACTATAAATAGCCGATGGTAGTAATATTGTAATAGTAAGTCAACTGTTCAGAATGCAATGAAATAAACCACGAATCAGTAAATTTAAGTTCAGTGTTGGTTTATTATAAATAATTAAATAATCAAAGACAATCATTTATCAGCTATTTATACCAACTGGTTTCAGGAATAAAGCCTGTAATTAACTAATAGCAGTCTACTAGCAGAAACCAATAAGAAACCAATAAAAGCAATGAACTGCATCACAATGGTCCAATCACAGAGCTAGAAATATTTAAAAAACATATTGATTCATTAAACAAGCGAAACAAGCCAATCACGCTCAAATCGCATGCTTACTCGAAAGTTTACGAACCTACATACACACTCGTCTTTCCAGTGCCCTGCACACACAGGAAATATTACAGTGCAATTCCAGTGCAAATTTTGGGGTTTTTTTTAATATGACTAACAGTCGAATAGAACAAATTGATGGTTTTATTTAGTTATAAAGTACGGAATATATTTAACTTATCGTTAACATGGTAAGTAGCTTTCTTTGGCGGGGCAGGGGGTCGGTCAGTGTCCTATACTGACCAGCCACTAGCTGTCAGTCATATCTATTTCATCTATTTTCTAGCTTCTTTCCTGTGGCTGTTTCTGCACTGAACAGCTGATATACAGTATTTTGATACTACTGCACTGCCACTTCTGTACTTTGCACTACTTTATCATTATGCATCTTTGCACGATCTATAACTATCTATTGTTGCACCTCTATATTCTATCCATATACCTTCTGTACATCATTTACCCCCACCTCTGTAACTATCAACCCCATACCCTATTTATTACACTGATATTTACTGTAAATAAGCCCCATATGCACTTCTGCTTAGATGCTAACTGCATTTCATTGGCTCTGTACATGTACCTTGCACAATGACAATAAAGTTGAATCTAATCTAATCTAATTTTATTTTTTGTTTTCGTGATTTTAACCATATACAGCAGATTCTATAGTCCTGGCCAAACCTAGTGCAAAAAGTGCAAGACAGACGGGGCAAATAAACACTTAAAAAAAAACAACAACTACAGGACAGATATAGAAAATAAAACGGTGACTAAAGAGAATTATATAGTGTGAATGGAGTAAACGGTAGCATAGAAATGTCCGTGCATAAACAGCACATTTATCTGTGGTTCGGTTTATATGGGCAGGGCTGTAAACAGAGGTTTATACTGAATGTGTGATGTGTGAATCAGTTTGATGCAGTTCAGTTCTGGGTGTTGAGGAGCCTAAAGGCTTGACAGAAGAAAATATTACACAGTCTGGTTTCGAGGGCCTAAATGTTTCGGTACCTTTTAAGAGCTGGCGGGAGTGGGGTGTGTGTGTGTGTGTGTGTGTGTGTGTGTGTGTGTGCGCACAATCGCAATGTTGTTAGCTTTGAGGATGCAGCGTGTGTTTTAATTAAATGTTTGTAATTACAGGCTTAATAGAAATTTTAAGAACGGACGATATTATATGTATTGTATGATATTGTATCGCTTTCTAAAAATAAGGGGTGTGAGTTTAACGTTTATTTTGGAAACACTAACGTTAACTAAAACTTCTAAAATTCTAGATATTTTTCGGGAACATGTCAAGCTCTGTTATTTTTTTTATTAGAGAACATGCATGTTTTTACAACGCGACTTATTCCAGTCACGAAAGCCAATAAATAATTTTTATTTATGCAAAACCAAACAGCTATAAAACAAAATGTCACCCTCAAAGGGCTAAACCGGATGACTGAAAGTACAGTGAGTCATTATTTTTGTTGCATATATATTACTGCACAGTGAAAGTCTTTTACTTTGCATACCCCAGCATGGGAGGTTGGGGTCAGAGCGCAGGGTCAGTTATTATACAGCGCCCCCGGAGACGAGAGGTGGGATCCTCTGATCAACAATCCAGAGCCTGAACCGTACACTGATGCTTACTAATTTATAATGCCGGTTCAGGTATATTTTACTACACAATGACACGTTTACATGCAGACTTTTTTGCCATTTCGATTAAAATATTCCGGTTAACTGTTTCCATATTCCGAACTAGTGTTTACCCGTGTTGACGCTTTCTGTCGGAATAATTTGATGACATTTTATGTTATTTTATTACTTTATTTCATGTTTTTAGTCCTTTAAAGATCAGGTGCATAACTTAATCGTGCTGGTTATTGGTTAAGCGGTTAAGCTGTTTAGGAATGTTTAGGAAAAGATGGCAGCAAGAAGCGAAGCTTTTCTTCAGCGGTGCTTCACTACGTGCCATCGATTTTCAGCAAAGAGCAAAATTCTGTAACTAAAGGTCTGTAGTAAAATTTTGGCTACTAAAAATTAGTGACCTGTAATATAAGCAAAACGTTTGCATGACATGCCGGTCATTTCCCAGGAAATTTAGTTTTATTCCATAGAAAAGGAAGGCTGTAGGCTGAAAGTAACCTGAATAACGTCTATTAAGCGGGACGTATGGGATCCGGTATGGGATCGTTTCCTGCGTGACCGTAGTCTTGAAGCACACGTGGAATCACACCAATTCGAAAGCAACACGTCACAAGCATGGTGCATCCTGGGCGGGATGACATACATGGCCAGGAAAGACATAAGTAAGAATCCAGCTATGGAATTTTCCTTTGATTGGGTTGTGAAAAAGGTTTCTCTCACCTCGTTTAACCTGATTGCAATTTTCATTTTTATTCTGATTAAAGTGTTTACATGAAGCTTTTTTTATTTATTCCCGATCGGAAAACAATAGGATATGTAAACACATCTGCTATCGTACGTGTCAATTATTCCGATTAAAACACTTGAATTAAAATTCCTGCAATCAGTTGCACCCTTGCTGTCACGGGTGTTTATTGAAAACCTGTAAATCACGTGCAAGCAGCAGGTGGTGAGCAGAGGAGTGTGTGGCACTGGCAGAGACGCTGCAGTGGGATTTAGACACCTTTGCCGGAACAGAGAGGATGAGCCGTTCCTACAACGCTTCACCGCTGAGGCGGCACTGCGATCTGACTCCGAACAGATGTTTTAGTGTGTAGCGCAAGCAGCTGCACTACTTCCGCTCTCCTACACAACGTTACGCGCACACAGAACCCTTGTGCGGTTATGTTCTCAGCTACACGGTTAAAGCGTCTTCAAACTTATTAAGGCTGCCAGACGGAGCTGACTCAATTAAAAGATGAAAACAGACAAGAAGGCGTGTGACTGCAGAAACAAATGACTTATCCACAGTATGTGCCCTTTAGAAAAGCCACCGCTAAACACAGCTTAAAGAAAACAATGAGCTGCTATCAGGATACTTGTTTGTTGTCACTCTGTGATTAATTCATACCGGATAGATTGTCATGTTTGGTGCGAATGTTTTTGGAAATTTACAACCCTTGTCTGTCAAAGCAGAATTTGCATCCTGACCTTTCACCTTGGAGAGGAGGCAATGCCATCTAACGCCATCTATGTGTCAAAAACGCAAAAGAGGCTATTGATAAGAAGCACTCAGCCCGAAAGGGGAAATCCATCCATTTCCTGTCTGGTTGTCAGAGAAGAAGTGAATCGTTTACTCGGAAGGTGTTTTATGCAGTGTTGCGGCTGATGAAATTTGCGACCTTTGTAATATGACTTCACCAATCAAACGTATGTAATTTTCATTCCTTACGTCAGGTCCCTTTTAGTTTCAAACCACGACCATGTTTATCATCTCTCCAACAGAAACCACGCTACCTGATTCCAGATCTGCTGCTGCGTAAAGAAAAAGGATCAAAGCAGTGGATCAAATCCTCATGTGATGTAGCTGGTGCTTTTTCAAATTAATAAAAAAAAGGCTTTCATTTCATGTGACCCCCGCACCACCCACCCGCCAACCCTCCCACCTCGGTCCTTCTTAGCAGCAGTGTACTGCAACAGGACATTCCGGGTCAGCTCGGACTAAAGACGTTTGATCTTTCTTGTTAAGACTAAACAGAGATGTGAAGTGTATATCGGCCAGGCTAACTCGTTCAAACGTTTTTTTTTTTTTAACGCTAATCTGTCGTTAATGTGGTTAGGCCTTTATTGTCTAATTAGCAAAACGGTAAAGACAGTTGAATGTAAAATTTATACTAGCACAACATGTGAGAGGTGATTAGCGGTCTGCTTTAAAGCAACCTGACTCTTAATGATTAACAGAAGCATGTGTGGGTGAGAGTGCATGTGACTGTGCGTTTGAAGTGGGAAAGAGAACGAAAGCACGCACATGAGGGTAAGAGAGAAAGGAAGGGAGGGGCGGGAAGGAGATTATGAGATTGATGTTAAAAAAAAAAAAAAAAAAAAAAAAAAAACACACACACACACGAGATCGGTACTAAAACAATTAGAGATTCATTTTCTGATTCTTCTCATACACAGCAGTCGACACTTATTTCAACCTTTTAGTGTTTTTCCTTTATTTATAAGGAAATACTAATATTACAGGACGAATCAATGGTTCCCCCTGGTGTTCAACTTGTGCAGTACACTTAGTTTTGTTTTGTTTTTTTATTAAAGTGACCTATGAAAGGATGGAAATATTGACTTACTGTTTCAAATGTTTGCAACACTTATTAAATAAATACTTTCGACATGTATTAATTCAATTGATCAAGATGGATACCAAAGCCCAGCCTAGAAATACTTAAGATGATCAGTTATCGCGGGGTCAGCTAGGATAAAGCGCCCCTGGAGCAGGAATGGTTAAAGGTCTTGCTCAAGGACCCAAACAGTGGCAGACTGTCGGCGGTAGGGCTCGAACCCAGGTCTTCCTGGTCTTTCAGTCAACAACTTAGCACCTGTACCACTCCTTTAGGCTAGCATATTTCTGGAGCATAATATTTAAAGCAGTTCAGTTTTATTAGCATAGCACTTTTTACATGCACCTTGATAATGCGATTAGAATGAGATTTTTGTGCGCTCAAGCAAGCCAGAATCGAACCCAGGTTGCCGGAGCGCAACCACAATGTGGATGGCGACGCCTTAACCCACTACACCACATGGTCGACCAAAAAGGTATTTTTTTCAAGCCACTTTACTATATTACTCCAGACCAGAGTATATTAAAATGTGTGTGTCATATGCAAGAAGAGACCAGTCATTGCTAATTATTTAAATATTTTAGACAAATTTTCGTTGATGATAAAACACAACATGTTCTTTTAAGACACCCGTTCTAGAATTATGACTTTTATAGCAGTCAGTTAAAACCAAGAGGACATCAAACAATAGGGCCGTCATGATTATCTAATTTGGGCGACGAATAATTGTCAAAGAAATAAATGTGATTATGACGATATGACGGCTTTAACAATTAATTGTTTATTTTAAGGCTTTGGCAATTAATTGTTTGTGAAAACTAACTCAAAGCATTTTTATAATCGCTCCAATTTGTGTCTTATTCACGCTCTACTGTAAATGTCTTATGATAGATAAATAGTATTTAAGAAAATCCATATTTTGTGTATCTGTTTAGCAACATATACATTTATTCATTTTCTATTTTGAGCTGGTATTGGAGTATTATTGGAGTATTATTGGAGCGCGCTTGGAACGTCAGAAAACCCCAACGCTCCGACGTTCAAATCACGCCGCTCCACTCACTTACTCTGGTTGAAAGTAGGGGACTGCAGGTATTATTACAGCTCCCCCTTGTGGCTAATAAAATTGTGCAATAATTGCAGTTAGATTTAACGATCATGGTTAGGTCAAATAATTGTAATCATACGATTATTTGATCATTGTGACAGTCTTAATCGACACAATCCTACAGAAACTTGTTTGGGTTTAGTCTAGATCGATTTATTAATAACAGACGTACTGAAACATTTTGATCAAACTTGGAACTGATTGGTTAATCCAACGCACCGTTATAAAAAAAAGTTTGGGACACTGAGGCAAGATTTCCTTGGTTTTTTAAAAATAAATTTTTAATATTTTTTTTTAAATGTATTGTTTTTTTATAGATCTCAGTGATTTTTTTTTTTGGCAAAGGGTACAAAATGGAGTCATTGGTCCATTGGTAAATTTACTGTAGACATTGGTGGAACAACGGTGGAACACATCTCTGTTAGGATTTTTCTTAGTAGAATTTGCAATTAATACTAAAATAATTATTAATTAATAATAATAATAATAATAACTAATAGCATAAAGCTGCCATTATGACAGGGATGTGACGGCACTGTTTTTTCTCTCATCTGTTTTCTCAGCATAAAGCTTGATTTTCTGTCTAAAACCTGCAGCTTTAGTATTGACTTAGTATTGAGTATTGCACCTGTCTCAAACATTCCACACAGTAACACCTGCACCATTTTTCCAGGAACACAAGTCAACATATTTTCAACAGTAACCTGGCTTTTTTATTCAAAATGTGACTACGCATGTCAACAACATCCGAGTTTACAAACAGGTGCGCAGGGGAAAGTATTGTTCTTACATTTTACATTTCTGACTCCATTCTGTAAACGATAGCGCCATCCAAAATCACACACTACTAAAGTATGCACTACATTTAGGTTAGTACACACTTTCTTACCATAAGCTGCTACAATCTTCTTTCTGAAGGCCTCGGGCAGCTCTTTCGATGTCGCCATGGTGTTCCCTATCACTTCAACACTCAAGAGCACACACCAAACTAAATGTCTGAGGTTTAAATAGGGCCGCCCTCCTTCAAAAAGCTGAGGAACAATATGCTAATCATGTGTACTTCTGTGTGATTTTTTAGCCATTTTAAGTGGGAAAAAATGTTGGGATGTCTTAATTTATTCCTCACCACAAATTGTTCTTGATTTTAAAGTAGATTTTACAGAAAAGTATTTAATGTATATTCAGTTTTTCACTCGGTTATTTATGTTACTAGAATTTCACAGCATTGCTTTAAATTGATATTAAATATCAAAATGTCCAAATATGCCAAAAAAAGCACAGTCTTTCATAGGGTGCCCTAATTTTTGTTCCAATACTGTAGCTGAATCTATGCTATAAAATGTTTAAATGTGTTTATGCAAAAAGTTACTAGATAATTAGTAGTTAAATATCGTCAACCTGTAAGCAATGTAACTGTCACCTGATCGTAAAGTTTTTGTGAATTAATAACAAGGCATGTTTTCGAGTTTTCAAGTGACAACTAGCGCACACTTTTTTTTTTTTTTTTTTTTTCCACCATCATCATGTCTCAGCATGCATTCAAGCCGGCTAACTTAATACGATAGATAGATAGATAGATAGATAGATAGATAGATAGATAGATAGATAGATAGATAGGCAGACAGACATACAAATAATAGAAAATAGAAAGACAGACAGGCAGGCAGACAGACAGGCAGGCAGACAGACAGACAGATAAATAGATAGTTGGGTGGACAGACAGGCAGAAGGACAGACAGACAGACAGACAGACAGACAGACAGACAGATAGATAGATAGATAGATAGATATGCAGACAGACATACAAATAATAGAAAATAGAAAGACAGACAGACAGGCAGGCAGACAGACAGACAGACAGATAAATAGATAGTTGGGTGGACAGACAGGCAGAAGGACAGACAGACAGACAGATAGATAGATAGATAGATAGAGAGAGAGAGTTAGACAGACATACACAATAGAAAGACAGACAGACAGATAGATAGATAGATCCAAGCTGTCAAGTGCCTTTAATAACACTAGATTTGAGTAGATTCAGATTGTACCAATGGGGTAATAGATTTATGAATATCTCAGTTCATTAAGTCTGTGGATTTGATCGTGGACACAAAGAAAGCATGAAGACACAGAAACGCTCAACTACACAGTGTCTCCTAAGAAACATAGGAGGAAAACCTTTTCCACAATCTCTGCGCCCCACCTGCAGTCCTGCGGGCTTGACAACCATAACCTAGCAACCACACGGACGACAGAAAAGCTACAGAATGCCAGTAGTGGTGACTTCCTTTCAGACATGCGATGTTAAAAAAAAAAAAATAGAGTGAGAAGTAGAGTGAAAGTGACGGACACATGCACTCAGTGTCTTTCACCCATGAAATCCTCGATCTGAATTAGAAAGAGCTCTTGTGTTTTAGCAGACTGGCATTGATAGGATAAGGAAGGAAACACACAACACACACACACACACACACAAACACTTCTATTTCTTTTCTCTGAAGAGGTTGTTGTGGCAATAAAGGGAAGGGAACCGTAAGGTTCCTCGGCTGATTTGAGAACCCAAGCCGAAATAAATGGCCTGCTCGCAGTTCCCGCACTCGTTTGGGACTCAATTAAATTTGAACTTGGTCAGTGACCCCAGAGTAATGAAGCAGCTGGTCACTGCTATGATACCAGCCTCCCTTGCCTGCCACCCCATTGCACTTGACTAACCTTTTATAGACTTCCAAATGTAAGCCTCAATGGGAGCACCGTGAGGGAAAACTTTTATTTCAATGTACATTTTTTAATTAAGTGGTAGCTCAGTGCTTAGGGTGTTACGACTGCTAATCGGAAGATCGCAGGTTAAATTCCCAGTACCAACAAGCTGCTACTTTTTCCACCCCTGAGTAAGGAACTTAACCCCTTTCAGTGGGATGAAAAGTGAGATAAATGTAGTGTTAAAATTTAATAATTGGATTGGACTGGTAGGCCCATAAAAGTATAAATAAAAATATCACTTTAACCCCCTAGTCTAATTTAGCATATACATGTGATTTTTTTTTTCACTTTAATATCTGGACTTTAATGCATAACTGCTATTGAAATAAGGGCAACATATTTACCTCATGTTATCCTTTCCTTTGCGTATAGCGTTCATCTTTTGCATAAAACCGTAAACGAGGGAACAAAAGGGAAGGGATTGGAGGAAGGATCGCCGCTAGCTAATAAGTCATCATATCTGCTAGGGATGTTACGACATGGCGTATAGTATTAAAACACTATGGTCAACAGACCGCAGAACAAAGCAGCTATTCGTTACACTACCACTGACATTCCATGAGGTGTAATAAGCCTTTAAACTTCATTAAGCCCACGCTTCCCTTCTCTTTATCTCACGTCAGGAGAGGATTCCTCTGAACAGTTTTTATCAGTTAGAACTGCATACATTTCAAATCGTTCCATAAGATAATCGCAATGATTTAGCGGTATAAAAATACTGCGACGCCGACTAATTTCATGCATCATTTACACTTCTAATATTCGCTGTAGCTGTGAATCAGATGCATTTTAAATTATGTGACATTAGCAAAAGCAGATCATGTTTACTGGTTAATAGCTGGTTGTAAATATTTAGCTGAAAAAAAGGTAGTAGTGTGCTTAGCATTAGCATTAGCATTAGCATTGAATATGAAGCTTCCTGCTTTACATCTAGCCATATATCTCTGATGATGTAATTAGTTGGAGAGAACTGTGGAATATCAGTCCAGCCTGCATTTTATTGTCTACGAATTGTTCAGCCATGCCGAACAAACTGCCCTCCCAATAGTGCCGCCTGCTTGACATCACTTAGAGATCTGAATCCGTTATTGACAAAGAGTGCACCATTGAAAGAACAATGAAAAAAAAGAAACTGTTTTTCAAGAGCATTTGGTGACTACTTATTGATACCCAAAATCCACACACATAGCCTTAAGCTAACATGCGCATGCTAATGAACTCGGGCTGATTTGCACCCTTTCTGCATCCGCCACGCGGCATAACGTTCCTATTGAAAGCCTGAAAAAAGTGTCAGCGCGAGTGACTGAGGGGCACCAAATGGTAACAAAGCAAGAAAATGCAAGTACACTGGTTTTCTATGATGTCTTTTAGTCGACATTTCTATGTCAGAACCAAAAAAAAACTGAACAAAATAATAAAGATCTTGGTAAACATTCCATTTTTTTTAACATTTAACTCGATGAGTAAAATTCACACAAAAGGACACTTTGTGAAATGTGTTGCGTTAAGCAAAATCCCAAACCTCATCCGTCTTTTATAAGGCTGTTAAAAAAAAAAAAAAAAAAAAAAAGCATAGGAATGTTCTCCTGCTATTGTCCTTGTGCCTGCTTGCTTGCTTGCTTGGGAAGCTTGTCCAGTTTTTCTGGAAAACAAAAAGTGAAGTCGCAGCCCCACACCCACCACTTCCTCCGATTCTACTTTAAGAGGAAGTCTGATACTGGAACCAGACCGTGTTGGCTTCAAACATCTTTACTGCAGACCGATGAGGGCAAATAAATTAATGGGAGTCATGGTATCTGTCACCCATTCATAATTTTTACTATTAGAGATTTTTTTGGCTCAGCTTGCTACACTGAGCTCAACATAACCCGGAAGTGAGGAACAAAACGAAAGTTAGTATTGATGGGTGAAAGTCTGGAAATTCATGGAACGAACCTGCGAATTAGGAACCACGGTATCTAAGCGCCCAGATGTTTATGCGCTTGGCAACATATTAAATCAACATAAAGTGGAACAAAGCTGAACCACAGCCACACTAAACAGATGTTGTGTACAATTAAGTTGCCACAAACCACAAACTCATTTCTTTCGATAATCCAGTACTACCATGTGATTAGTGCCCTTTTCTTTTACGACCGTGAGTTTTATAAGACCTTGTTGAGTTTGTTTGTTGGCAGAGACTGGCCATTTTTAAGAATGCAAAAATAGGAGTATGTTTACAGTATTAATCTGGCACTTATACTTTTAGCCTTGCCTGACCATGCTGTTATAGGGAATTGTATCCAGCACATTCTCGTGAATTACAGGAATCATTCATTTAATAATAATAATGCAATCGTCTAACTACCAATTTATTAAGGTAGACAGGAACTCGAGGCAGAATTGAAGTTCAACTGGTCTAAACAATATTTTTTTTTTTCCAAAACCGGAATATTTATAAGTTTTAGGATGGTTGTACTGTATAAGGTCACTGCATGGTAGTGTATTAGCACATTGTGTGTCGCTGTCAAAACATAGAGGGTACGCCGGCGTAGATCAGCAGATCAGTGTTCACCTAATAAGGGAACGCAGGCGATTGCAGACAGTGCCAAGGCCTGCCAGTCAGATGAAGCGCCACTTCTGAGAAATCAGTTCTACAAAGCTGTTTATCCACGACTCTGGACTTGTATGTACAGGATTTCTTTATTTTTGCAAATTTGGAAATTGAGGATTTAAAAAAATGGGAGAAAAAACAGATATTTTACCTTAATTGCACCTGTTGTGTACCTAGTGGCATAATATGGTATTGATAAATCATGCAAGCCATCTTTCTCTGAGACATTTTCATCCTTACGGTTATCCGTGGGTTCTAAAACCATAATTAGACAAGTGACTTGCTGTTTTTAACTCCTCCTGATGACAGATGTGCTGTACCAAATGCAGAGAGCAATCTGACACTCGTAGTCAGGTGATTCATTCCCCCACAATGCATTGTGTCTCAGTATGTCAGAAATCACAGGCAAAAACCCTCTATTGCATAGGTATGTTATGCCTTATGGAGGCATGATGACGTAGTGTGGCATCCATTGAAATCAGATGAACAGCTGGCCGGAGGAGCAGATGGCCAGTCCCCAGGTTTATTAAAAACATATGGCGCATATGTATTAAGTACAGCAAGAAATGCTCTGCTGGTCATTATGACTTACTTCATTTATAAAAAAACAATTGTGGCATGAATTTGGGTAGAAAAAAAAAAAAAAAAGTTACCCCAGAGTGTTTTGGTGCTCAGGTATGTTACACTGAATGCAACACTTCTTTATTTTGTCATAATTGGGCATACATAACCCTAAGGCAGTGTATGGGCAGGGGCCTCAAGGCGATACATATGTCTAGGGTTGGTTCGATACCATAATGTTTGCTATGTTACGATACCAGAATGTAATGCCTCGGCATCGGGTTCTAAATCAGTACAACAAGTGAAATAAAAAAGAAAAACTATTTTATAATAGCCATATTGCAAGGTTTATGTTCAGATTCCTGTTTACTGCAACTAAGGGGCCCAAACTAGTTTCATCATGACGATACCCCTGTCCATGGAATAATGTCCATATTGTTATGGTTTAGCCTGAATGTTGTAGATGAATTTAACTTAATCCACAGTAATCCGGGGTGTATTGGAATTGCAATGCCTTCTTGCCCGACATCAGTGCCCAACCTCAAACTGCCTCAGTTACATTCCAAACTCGACTGGAAAGTCTTCCCGGAGCAGTAAATACTTTTATAGCAAAAAAAAGTGTAAACATTTCAAAAATAATGACCAGTGGTGTCCAAATACAGTACTTTTGCCCATATGGTGTATACTTTATACAATCATCAACAGAAAATATATTATTTAAAAACTTATCCAACATTAGTATTTACCTATCTAAACTAACTAGTCCCACCTACCTTGGGCCACTTGGGATTAAGCACACGGGCCTTGACTGCATCATCCAGCGCTGCATGGTACTGGCCAAGTTTGAGGCAGGCGGCTGAGCGGTTGCTGTAGAGGATGCAGTTCTGTGGGTCGGCAACCAGAGCCTCGCTGTACAGATCCACCGCCGTGCTAAAGTCCCCCAGCTGGCATGCCTCGTTACTGCGCCGAACCTTCTCCATGAACTCAGCCTTGCTCATGACTGGTGCCTCAGCCCCAGCGGGTGCTACCCTGCCCAGGGTGCGAGATCCAGCGCCTGTAATCTGAAAATATATGCACATGAGTGCTGCGCGGTGCTGATTAAATGTCAAAAACTGAAGGAATTTTATGAGAATGTACAAATTTTTTTTTTCAACATAACTTCTAGTTAATAGTGAAGGCAGAGTTGCATGTACCAAACCGGAACATACAAATAAAGGAAGAAATTTGCTACAATAAATCACAATCGAATGAATTCTTACAAATATACATTACCGCACAGTAAAATATTGTTCTTTGCATATCCTAGGAAGTGTCAGCCGTGATACAGCAACCCGGTAACAGAGAGGGTTAAGGTCTTTGCTCAAGGGCCCAACAATGGCAGCTTAATTGTAATGAGGCATAAACACTAATCCTTTGATCAACAACCCAGAGCCTTAACCATTGTAGAGAAGTGGTAGGTCTGTGTTTGAGGTGCTGACCAAAAAAAGATTGTGGGTTTAATTGCCAGCAAATGTTAGAAAGGTAGATGAAAATTGAACCATTTGATCAACCAATTAAAGATGATATGTGGGTTTTGCAGAGCTCACAAATTTGCTTGCCTGACAACTTGGGGCTATTGTTTCTTTCAGTTGGGCTACCAAAATGTATGCCCGTCCTGCCCATTGCGTTATCCCATAGGAAGAAAAAATTAATTTCAATGCTGTTGCATTATTTCACAATGTAATGTTCAGGCATCAAAAAGCCATTATCAGTATGTAAAAAAGCATTAGAATGCGCGCTCGCTTTTTACTTTCAATTCACGATCGCACAAACTGTGGATAAGGCACAGTGGTACTGATGTGTGGGTTTGGGGGCAGGGTGGCTCAAATGGTTAAGGTGCTGAGTTGTTAATCTGAAGGCCAGAAACACCTGGGTTCAAGCCCCACCACTGGCAAGTCAACCACTGTTGGGTCCTTGAGCAAGACCCTTAACCCCTCCTGCTCCAGGGGCGCTGTATCATAGCTGACCCTGCGCTCTGACCCCCAACTTACTAAGATGGGATATGCAAAAAATGCATTTCATTGGCTCTGTACATGTACCTTACACAATTAAGTGAATATTATTATTATTATGTGCTAGAGATACCTTCAAGTGCCGTGGAGGGAATTGTAAAAAAAAAAAAAAAAAAACCTCTGACATCTGGAATCAGATGTTCATTTAGAACCAAATATTTCTATTAATAATTGATACAATTTTTATTTGTCTTTTGAAAATGTTTTTTGTTCTCCTTTACAACAATCTACGTTATAATTTAAGAATGACTACAAGGAATTTAACATACAGGCCTAGACAGAGGTTATAAAAACTATGTAGGTTCGTAAGTCGGGAATTTTCGCATGTAAAAAATAAATTCGACCTCACATTTTGTCCGTCGAAACAAAAAATATAGAACCAGTAAATTTATTCAGGATCAATTGATTTATAAAAATTTGCGGTCCTTTTTTGTACTATGTGATTTTAGCAAAGTATCAAACTGAGTCACTGACATCCTGAATTCCAGCTTTCCACAATACGCATACTAACTCTGTTTGTGGCACAAATACACAAATAGATATGCTAAAAAAATTACAATATTCTATCAGTTGTCCCAGTCTAAACTTTTCACCCTAAGCTGTAAGCAGATACTACATGAAAACACACCCCTTACACAAGATTTTGCAGTCGTCTGGTTTAGTTTTTGCCACAGACTATTGTAGCAATTTTGTGCACGGTGGATGATTTCATGGTGGAGTCATTTTTCTACACATTAAGATAAACGAGCAACTGCAGGAAGGAGGAAAACCGTGGACAAAGCAGCTGGATGACTCTGCTCTATTTTTTCGGCTGCTAGGAACACGTTGGTGGCTGCTGCTAACTTAAGACTATGCAAGAAATTCACGGCTAGCCACCTCTGAGCTTCACATCTGGAGTATCCCAAGGAGCAAGAAGGGATGGACAAAGGGGGAGACCAAGGACGCCTGGGGAGAGGGAAGGAGGGCAGAAGCAGGGATCTCTGGCATAGGCCACACCTCTCTTCACTAACGGAACTCTGGGATAGCGCGGTAATTACTTCCAGAGAGAGAAGAAAAAGAGAAAGGTCAAAGAAGGCAAAAGCTACAGCTATGAGACGAGTCGGAGAAAGTTAAAAAAAAAAAATACACACCGGTGGGGATTCGATAGTCGGAAAAAAATTAAAGAAGCAGAACATTTGTAAATGTTGTTTGTTTTTAAGTGCCGGGTTAGGGGCATTCTGAGGACACCGTCTGGGTTACGGTGTGAAACAGAGGAGCATGAGAACAAAAGGTGCATTAAACAGGATGTTGGAATAGAAGAAAAAAAAAAGCAAAAAGACTGTCGGGGCAATAAGGGAAAAGAAAGTAGGCAGTCTTATAGTGAGTTCTGGTGGAAGAGTTAAAAGACCAAGTTGTGTACTTTCTGCTATAAATCATTTCTATTACTACAAAAAAAAGGACACACTGAAAGGCACATATACGCACACAATTGTAAACTGGTATATACGAAAACAAAACATTTTAATCCTACCTGCAAGTGATTGTCAAATAAACAATTTCCTTAAGAAAAAAACAATATAGTGAGGACAGAATTATTCCGAGTGTACAGACGGTCTGCCTGAGGGAAAGAGTGTAGTGAGTATTATCCAGGCCAGACACAGATAACAGTGTTGGGTGTGTTTATGTTGGCTGTTGACCACATGGACACGCAACGGGACTTAATGAAAGCCTTGGTGCTGGTAATTCTGCACAGACAAATTTGGGTACCACCGTTTCAGGGAGTTGAGGGAAAGAGACTCAACCTTCAGCTGAAGCAACAAAAGTTGCAAAACTCATGCTGCATAAGACACACACACACATACACACATTTGTCTAACTATCCTTGAAATTTAACCCCAATTGTAACCTCACTAGCCAAAAGGGAAAACTCTGCAGTTTTCATTAAAAAAAAATGTCCCCACAAAATCAACACTGTCAGATTTTCCGGTCCACTTGGGAACGGTACATCCCCATGAGGATATAAAAACATGCCTCCACACACAGCAGAATCGCATTAATGGACGTCTCAGTGGGCGTCTACAGACCCACCACATGCACAAACATGCCACACGTGTAGAACCCAAAGCATTCAACAGCTGTAAACTTTTCACAGACACAACAACTAACAGATGAAATATAGGCCAATTAAAATCTCCTGTAGATGCTGGGGCAGATTTGCAAAGAGATCTTTCACTTCATCTGTCAGATCACCTTTCATTAGTCATGTCATAAATATTTGTGCAATCATGCACACAACTAGGGCTACACAATCTATCGGAATATCGCAAATAGCCTGCGATAAATGAGTAATACTTTAAATAATAGTGTATGATCAAAATTGTAGGTCAATGTGGTTAGTAAAATACATTGCCTTGATAAAGTATTATCACCTCTTGAACTTTTTTACATTTTTTCACATTGCAACCACAAACTTAAATGTATTTTATTGACATTTTATGTGATGGACCAACACAAAGTAGCACGTAATTTTAAAGTGGAACAAAAATGGTAAACGGTTTTCAAGATTTCAAGCAAATTAAAATCTGAAAAGTGTGGCGTGCATTTGTATTCAGCCCCCCGTGTACTCTGATACCCCTAAATAAAATCCAGTGCAATTAATTGCCCTCAGAATTCACCTAATTAGTTAATGGGGTCCACCTCGGTATAACTTAGTCTGTCTAAATACATCTGTTCTGTGCAAGCCTCAGTGGTTTGTTAAAGAACACTAGTGAACAAACAGCATCATGAAAACCATAAGAAAGACATAAGAAGTCCTGTTTGCAGTTTGCCACAAGCCATGTAGGGGACACAGCAAACATGTAAAAGAAAGTGCTCTGGTCAGATAAGACCAAAGTTGTACTTTTGGGCCTAAATGCAAAGCGCTATGTATGGCAGAAAAGTAACACTGCTCATCACCCTAAACACACCATCCCCGCTATAAAACATGGTGGTGGCAGCATCATGCTGTGGGGATGCTTTACTTCAGCAGGGACAGGGAAGCTGGTCTGAGTTGATGGGAAGATAGATGGAGCTAAATACAGGGCAATCCTGGAGAAACAAAAAACGTTGGAGGCTGCAAAAGACTTGAGACTGGAAAGGAAATTCACCTTCCAGCAAGACAATAACCCTAAACATAAAAACCACTAGAGCTTAAATGGAATGGTTTGGATCTAAGAGTATTCATGGGCTAGAATGGCAGAGTCAAAGTCCAGATCTAAATCAACATTGCTGTTCACAGACGCTTACCATCCAATCTGGCTGAGCTTAAGTTATTTTGCAAAGAAGAATGGGCAGAAATTTCAGTCTCTAGATGTTCAAAGCTGGTAGGGACATACCCCAAAAGACTTGCAGCTGTAATTGCAGCGAAAAGTGGCTTTACAAAGTATTGACACCGGGGGGGGCTGAATAACATAAAAAGAGGAAACACTACAAATCTTCACAATTACTTCAAAACCAAACATAATTTGTCATCAGCTATGCTCGGGCAGGAAACTCACATACATTTATTAATTTATTCATATTTTATAAACAAGACGTAAGGTCAATCGTATTAAAAAAAAAAATTCATGATTTAATCTGTGTTGCGCCAGACTGAACAAAATCGAAGCAGACACCGGGAAAGAGAGAAAAGAGAGAGAAAGAGTGAGTGAGTGATATCTTTCCGTCCAGGGCAGAAATTATAAATGTTTAGTCTATCTTCTTAGCCTTTTCTAGTCTTTTATTGATGCGAGTGCTACTGGGTTCAGAACCTTACTGAAAACTAAACAAGTCTCCTGCTTTATTAATGTGATCTCTTTTTTTATTATAGATAAATAATAAAGCATTAACCTTTTTAATATCAGACCAAATATATAAAAAAAATACCTACAAATATGAAAGCAGAGGCACATAGTGTAGTCTATAGACATAAATACATAAACACATACATATAAGGGCTGCATGATATTGAAACAAATTGACATTGCGATATTTTGTTTTTCTGCAATACATATTGCAATAAAAAAAAGGGCACCAGATGTCTTAAATAGCTCTATTTAAGCAGTGGTAACTTGGTGGTGCTGGGAATCGAACCCAAAATCTTCCAGTTAGCAGACTAACACCTTAACTACAGAGTTCCCACTTCCCCACATCCCGTAATCTGACTGTAAATTACATCGAATATATTATTTAACCCCTGTTTATAAGTCATTAATTACAATAATCATAATGGTTTTCTATCTTATAATAGAATGTTTGATACTGGTTTTTTTCCTTTTCCCATATCCTGGACCTTAAAGCAGTGACATTTCTATGTTACAGCATAGTGATGACACCGTTTTATTTTTTCGTTCTTCCTCACATCAAATAGCCGAGTGAGGCACTAAGTCAAACTGCAGACTCTTTCCAATAATACGCTGGGCCTCAGCTCATAAAGCAGGAATTCCTCAACCTGCTTCATGGGCCCCGACTCAGCAGAACAAACAAAGTGTCGGCGCACTTGCTGTTTCGGTTGAGATCGGCTTGACACGAAATGGTTTGAACGCTGGAACATGCGGTACCTCCACCTGGATGGCCCAGCCTCTGATAATGCGAAATGCATTCCTGGAAACAGTTTAAAGAAATTGGCAGATATCCGAAGAAAAGGGCATGCCCACTTTTATCAGGAGCAGAAAAGATTTAGCCTTAGCGTGGCATGATGGAGATGTGGAACAGCTGCTCCTCTGACTACCCAGCAGCCTAAATATCATAACAGGGAGAAGATCTTAGACATTTTCCCTTTTAAGAGAGGCCAAACAGCACAACTGAAGAGTGCATCTGAGATATTTACGAGCCGTCATGATACCACATAAGTAGAACAGTTTTATTAGGAATTAACAGCGTTTGCCGCGCCCTTTGTTCTTTTATAGGGATTGATGCTTTAGAATCACACTTAGGAAACACAACCTAAATATTGGCTAATGTTGTCATGAACTGATTTACAGAATCGGCTTATAGTGTATGTTACCAATCATAAATCGTCAGCACACACTGGCTTGGACACGACACCCTTTTACAGACGAGACTAGGTGCCTTTGACGATCAACCACTAATGCTCAACAGCAGTCAGGGATTCGGTGAAGAAATGCAAGCCTATTACTGCAAATCAGCTAATATAAAGGTAAATTATAGCTACCCCTTAACTAATATAGAAGACGCACTTCATTTCCCAGTAAAATATACACCAAGGTCCCTAATTGTTGCCTTTTCGCTAAGGGCTGCATGTGTGTAGGGTGTTCCAATTCGCTGGTGAGCTTCTTTATCCCGCCTACCTGTGCCCTTAATGCACACTGTCTGTAAGTGAGGGTCAAAGTGGACTCAGACGTGACATTTTAAACCAATGATAAATTTTAAAAATCATTTTTAACAGCAATAATATGTACAGCGTGAATACCGTCACCGCCAATTTTGACTGACTGGCCTTGCAGTGATGTAGCAATGACAATTGATGCAGATGTCTGACGTGCGAACATTGCCGCACTTGTTCCCTAGCACACTTATCGAATGAAGTGTGCACTTCAAAAATAGCACACTTCCTGTCAGATCTTATGGCCTAGTTTGGATAGTTTCTTTTTATAAAGCAGGATGTGATGAACAATTTTCTTTTAACATCAGTTTAGGGGTAACCAAATAATTAGCATAGCCAGAATCTCTCGGAGTTGGGGAATCTACCTGAGTTAAAGAAATTAGATATAATAATGTTTTAGAACGAAGATGTAACCCTGTGAAGGTGTTAGCAATAAAATAAGAACGTGATTTGCCTTACAGCACTGAAGACAACTCCAGTGAATCTATTGATCACAAAGGAATCATAAAACGTTCTGCGAAACCTATTACAGTCAGTAGACCGGAGGCACAGCTGGAGTCACGCAGACAGTACTGCAAAGCTGTTCAGTCAGAATCCTGCTGCAGATTCAACACCTGTTATGTAAACACAAGGAACCGGAGTGTCTACTGTTGTGCTGAGTGCTGAGGCAATTCTTCGACACCAATATCAGGGGTTACAACGGTTGATTGGAGGGTATTTATCTGCTCTGACACTCCAAGCGAATGGCATAGCTGGCTGAAATGAAAATAATCCTGTGTACGCCATTTTGTATGTTATTAAACACCATGTAGTCCAAATATATGATCCTGTGGGAACAATAATTTGTGAATATTTAAATGTAATCATAATATTAAGCTTGTTATTTGAATGTGTATATCATTTCCTGTTTTTCTGAGCCATACAACTTTTCATTTCAAAGCTTTTCCACTTAAATTTCACCTATTATTCCTTTGTGTAAAAATATCGGTAACTATACCTCGTATATCGACACATTAACGTTTAAGTTAATATTCAATTATAACCTCAGTGTGTGTCAAACAACTTCCTCCTCTGCGCGTGAAGGAAGAAATTCGAGTTGTACTTACTCATTTTTAGCAATTTGTTTTACATTATTAGAAGTATTACAACGTACAGCAATATGTATTGTATTGCAATATATCGTGATGTAGCATATCATAACCCATGTATTATATCGTGAGGCCCTTGCTAATACTTCGCCCTATTATTCAGTTCACATCAACTGATGTTAATCCTGCACGAGTCAGCCATGTCTGTAACTTGCAAATATCCTACCTAAATATCCTATATTTTTCTGAGGTCCTGTGATATTATTACCCCTGTGCAAATCGGCATTTCTGTGATTTGCCCAAGATTTGACGCTGTCATGTATTTTTTTTAAGGTTTCTGTCCTGTTTGCGAAAGATGGGAAAGAAGCTGCGTGTATATACATATATATATATATATATATATATATATATATATATATATATATATATATATATATATATATATAAACACACACACACACGCGCACACACACAGTATAAATAACGACTGGACATGTTCGGACAGATAAGTCAGTAAATCCGATAAAATCGCAGGCTTCACTAATACCATGCAAAAGCACCACAGGAAATCCAGATGTGTGGGTAATTTCTGAAAGCAATGATCAGGTGCGCCAATACTTTTGTCCATATAGTGTGAGTGTAATACTAAACAATATAATGTTATAATAAACAAAGAGAAAACATACAATAGTTGATCAGTTGAGGTTTACTATTTGTTTTGAGAGGAGTCTCCAGTGTGCGCTATTTCCACCAATCACAGGCAAACACTGTTCCTATACGTGTCTTTGCCACAGGGTTTATTTTATTACATTCAGCAGAAATGAGATCTTTTAATGAGACATGTTGGCTTTTGGATATTCCACAACATTTAGTGTAATTTTAGTCATTTATTAGTCCCTAAATAGGCAACACAGTGGCTTGGTGGTTAGCAGCAAGAAGGTCCCGGGTTTAATTTCCAGACAGGGGTCTTTCTGTGTGGAGTTTACATGTTCTCCATGTGCTTGCGTGGGTTTACCCCGAGTTCCCTGGTTTCCTCCCACAGTCCAAGAACATGTATGTTAGATTGACTGGTGATTCTAAATTGCCCATAGAGTAAGTGTGAGTGTGTGATGGACTGGCGACCTGTCCAGGGTGTACCCCTCCTGCCTTTTGCCTAGACCCCAGCAGATCCCTGTGACCCCGAATTAGGGAATAAACGGGTATAGAAGATGGATGGATGGATTGTTCCCTAAATATTACACCAAATCATGTATCATAAGTTTTGTTAATTACTAGCCATCATCTTTTCTGACGTTTGGCAAACGCCCTCATCCGGACCAACTTATATTCATCCGACTGAGCGATTAAAGGTTAAGGGCCTTGCTCAGGGGCCCAGCAGTGACCCCATCTTTCGATCAGTGGTCCAACACTTTAACCATTAAGCCACCACTTATTACTATATACTAAAGCCAAAAGTCTATTACATCTTAGAAAAAAGGTAGTTTGTTGGGGACAGGGATTTTTTTTTTAATATAATAATAATAATAATAATAATAATATCAAAATGCCAGGCTTGTATTATGGGATTCACAGGACACATAATGGCAGAGACACTTTTTGACTTAATGAGCTGTCAACATGTTGGGTAAAGACAAACATTTCACGAACTGATAAATAATAATAATAATAATAATAATAATTCACATGAATTAAATACTTTAGAAAGTAAATGCCAATCAAACAAGGGGGCGGGAATTTAAAAATGTCAATCAAATCCTGTTTTAGAAAAGGATCATTGGGTAGAATATTTTAAGGGAAACTAAGAATGAATTAGATGAACCTACACACACACACACACACACACACACACACACTAAATGTAACCCTAAACTTTAAAATTAAGTTGAATTTAAAAGTAGTGGGAAGGCAATTATTTTTATAAGGACCAAAAATACACCAAAACAAACCCTGACACAGACATTACTATACTTGTTGGGACATAACACACACACACACACACACACACACACACACACACACACACACACACAGTTATTATAGCACAGTTTGTTTGTATCCAGGTTAGAAAGACATACAAACCTTTGTGTTACAGAAACATTTTATCACAGTTAAAATTACTTTAGCAGAAGTGTGTGTGTGTGTGTGTGTGTGTGTGTGTGTGTGTGTGTGTGTGTTTTTACATTGTAGCTATAGTAACAGCTTCTAGGCTCGAAACTAAACCCCAAAACCTGAAAGAAACCTGCAAAGTCGTTGTTAACATATCCTCGAGTGTTTATTTGAGTCATTGAGCTGAACTTTGAGTTAAATAGTGGGGAGGAAGAGGAGGAAGAGGAGGAGGATAGAAACCCGTTAGCTGTGTAGCGACTTTCAGTCACAAGACTCGACTAAAAGCGGCTCATATTTCACCCATCACACCGCTTTTTACCTTCTCTCGTCTCGGTCCTTGTTTCTCCATCCTGTGTGTCCCGCTTTAGCTTTCCATCAACAACAGCAACTTTCAGCCCATGATAAAGTTCCTCTCCAAACCGAAGCCGCTCACATTCAGTGGCGGGAGGAGGAAAAATTCACACACACACACACACACAAAAAAAAAAAAAACCAGTCCAAACTTTAAACAAAAAAACCCGCACACAAACTTTTAGTAACTGCGAATAGGGAAAGAAATATTCCTGGGAAAATGCGCCATGTTGTTAAATCCGCTTTTCTTGCGCATTTTTCCCCTCCTGGTAGAAGGCGGTTCGGAATGGCATGGTTTCGGCGGCGGTGGAGGCTCAATTAACTATTCGTGACATCAAGCAGGAGTTAAATTACTTTACACAACAAAATCATCACATTTATACCTTTATTGTCTATTTATTTTTTATTATTTCGGCACAAGAAATGTGGGTTTATTTACAATATTCACAAAAAATAAAGTTAGCCATGTATTTACATTACATTATATATAATAATCCAGCACACAATATAGGGAATTTACTCGAATTTTTAGACGTCTTTCTTTTGTTGTTGTTGTTGTTGTTTAATAAATGTTTTTGTTGTGTAGAGCTTTGTGTACATCCTTAAACATTTTTTGTACAGTCGGATTGAAAAGTCTTTCCTTTTAGACCGTTTGTTGTTAAATCGCTTGTTTTTGCGCCTGGGTACCGCTAGATGTCGCCAAACCGCCGCGCTGTTGCTCCATTGCTCGATGAGAGGCGTGTCATTAGAAGAGGAGGAGCAGCTGAAAAAAAAAAAAAAAAGATAGGTTGAATTTTAAAATGGCTTCCTGGTCATTCTTATCAATATTAGCTGGTCAAAATGATTACACTCAACAAGCTAACGAGCTAATATTATTATTAGCTGACATTTTTATTATAAGTCACATTTAAATTATTGAGGCTTTTTAACTAAATGTAAAATTTTTTTTATCATATTATGGTCATGATGTAAACTATATGAAAGTAATAAAACATAACAGGATATGCTGTATGGGGTGTTTTATTCATCCTATACTGCAGCAGTTTTAATCTGTTAATAAATCGAACATCAGGATTTTTAACAAATTTGTGACATTAAAAAATACCAGCTCACCCACTTTAACCCTCTTACCCCCAAACTGTGGATATAAAATTCAAAGCACACAGTCAGTTAGGATGTGGCATTATATTTCTTAACTAAGAGGCACAAACACTGTTGCGGCATGACCGCTGCTGTCCAAAGACTTTGAGCTCCATAAAAATATTGCACTAAAAAGCTGCACCCCAGTTGCACCCCAGTTGTGTCCGAACTCACTAATGGCTGAAAGTGGGGGGAAAAAAGCCGCATCCCGAATCATAAATACGTTTCTCTCTACATAAAGTGTTACCATGCCAACAATTGTAAGTTTTTCTTTGTTGGAAAAAGATTTATAAATCCAGGTATTAGATTATAAGGCTGTAAATCCCCGTTGCTATAGAAACAAAACCATATTACAGCCAGCACTACTGACAAAACTCATGTGTCAGAAATTAATCAACACCCTTAGGCTATTTAGATGAAATCTTGTTGTTGTAGAGAAAAACAGGCTCTCTTTTGCAAACAGAAAGTTGTGTTGTAATTATCCTTTGCCCACTAGCATTCACAAACAAAACAGTGCACTATTATTTGACACACTCAAAGACATACATGATTGAGGTTTTTTTTTTTTTGAGTGAACTAACCTTTCAGTCCCTGTGCAGTTCTGAGGCAGAATGAAACAGGATCGGGACACAAAGTCCAACAGCCAGAAATGAACCTTGTCAACGTCATCCTCTTCGGCTAGTTCTTTGGCAAGTCTGTTGCACAGAAAGCAAGCTTCAGATTTTCGGTCTATGTTAGCTTCTTTTCCGTTATTAAAAAGTTTCAAAACACACCAACAGACAAACCTAGAGCTGCCACATGATGGCGTGTTTTGAAACTTTTTGATATCCCTTCTTATATGAATTATACCTAGCTGTACAGTTGCAGTGGTACATGGTGGTGTGTTCAGCATTTTGGAGGCCAAATTTCTCTTGCAGTGCAGCTATCTGATAATGACAGGAGTCCAAGTCTTTATAACCTTCACAAGTGTCCAGTTTATCTATAAAGTGAAAAAGTGTGAGGTTAGAAAGCCAAAACGACATGCCAACAAACATAGAAAAAAGTTAAAAGACTTAAAAGACACTAGTACCTTTTTGTCCTTTCCCTTGACGAAGCTGCATCTTGGGTGAGTCTGTTGTCGAGTCGGTTTGTGTCTTCGACAAGCCTACCGAATCTATCAGTAGTGTGTCTTCTTTTTTTGCTTCCGTTAAGTCTGTTTTTTTTGTTTTTGGTACATCTGTTTGTGTCTCCATAAACTCTGTTGTGTCTGTTTTTCGTGTCTTTGTCGGGTCTGTCGTCCGTGCCTTTGTTGGGTTTGTTTCTGTTAAATCAGGTTGTGATGAGTCAAGTATTCCTGTGCTTGTTCCTGTAATTGATGCATCCATTTCTGGGTTTGATAAGTCTGTTGTTGCTGGGTTTGATGAGGTTTTTAGGTTTGAAGAGTCTGTTGTTTTTGGGGTCGATGAGGTTTCTAGGTTTGAGGAGTCTGATGTTTTTGGGATTGATGTGGTTTCTAGGTTTAATAAGTCTGTTGTTTTTGGGATTGATGAGGTTTCTAGGTTTAATAAGTCTGTTGTTTTGGGGGTTGATAAGGTTTTTAGGTGTAATGAGTCTGTTGTTTTTGGAGTTGATAAGGTTTTTAGGTGTAATGAGTCTGTTGTTTTTGGAGTTGAAGAGGTTTCTACATTCGATAAGTCTGTTGTTTTTGGAGTTGATGAGGTTTCTAGGTTTGACGAGTCTGTTGTTTTTGGAGTTTGATGAGGTTTTCTACATTCGATAAGTCTGTTGTTTTTGGAGTTGATGAGGTTTCTACATTCGATAAGTCTGTTGTTTTGTTTTTGGAGTTGATGAGGTTTCTACATTCGATAAGTCTGTTGTTTTTGGAGTTGATGAGGTTTCTAGGTTTGACGAGTCTGTTGTTTTTGGGGTTGATGAGGTTTCTAGGTTTGACGAGTCTGTTGTTTCTGGGGTTGATGAGGTTTCTAGGTTTGACGAGTCTGTTGTTTCTGTGTTTGGTAAGTCTGTTTTTTCTGGGTAGGTTGAGTCTGTTATTTCCGAGTTGTCTGAGAAAGTTGTTGTTTGTGTTATATGTGAATCTGATTGTGTCAGTGGTAGGTATGTTATTGCTGATTTGAAAGAGTCTGCTGTTTGTCCCTGTTTTAAGTCTGTAATAATCATGGGCGAGTTTGTTAGTTTTGTTTCTGAGTCAGTTGTTTCCATTTCGGGTGAATTTGTTACATGTGTCCTGAGTGTTTTTTCATGACGTTCAGGCTGCTGAGATCGATTAACTGTAACAGGCAGCCGTTGTGGCACTGACACAGATGAATGCTTTTGACTGGCATCTTTGGTGACAATGTCAGATGACATTACTAAGTCATTAGTAACTGTGAGATCTCCAAAAGAGACTGTGTGATAGAGGCTTAAATCCAGTTTTTCATCTTCCATTATTGTGGAATTGTAATCGATTGCTTCCTTCAAAAAAGCATATATAGTCATTTTGCTGTGTTTACACCTGTTATATAAGAAAGGAAAATAATGGTTAGTTTATAGCCATGATGCTCTAGGATGTACGTTTTTATTTTACATTTTAAGAAAATGAGCAACACACAAGTGTAATACAAATCTTTAACAAAAGTATTTGTACAGTTTGTGTTTATGGATCACATCCTGTCACCTATTCACTTCTTAATTACAATAAAGAAAAACCTGAAAGTATGTACATAAATTATATAAAAAAAAAAAAACACTTACATGCCCCACCAGGTCCATTGTGCACAAGTCATTTTCTGTGAAAATTCAAAGCACCGCATTTTAAGGACGTTAAAGTAGCCGTAGCCTACCACATCAGACATTCTGTCATTGGCACTATGAAGGCACTGGCGAAATCTGAAACAAAACCCCAGTGACAGATTGCATATAACATAATGGAGTTATCTCAGTAGGTTACAGCAAATGAAATCGGTTTACTAATGGCCCACAAATCATGTTCTGTCTTCTGGAGGCATGTCATCTAAAGAAATATAGCAGTTGTTGGAATTATTTGTGGTAATATAATAAGACTTACTTGCTGTCACAGGCACAGTGTGATAAAGTGAAGAAGTTTGTGTTGAAAATGCCATAGTTGAACTCGAACGAAGCAATCGTTTGTTCACAGTGGTCATGTTCCCTACAGCACTTATCAGTCTCCTCAAACAAACCTAGGGTACAAGAGGACAGGTGTAACTACAAAAAAAAAGACTGTCCATGACCGGCGAACAAAGTCGGACTCAACATCATAACGGCTAACCTAAGTCGGACAAATTGGATGCCTTGTTCCCAGAGCCACACCACAGAGTCCCAGGAATCATCAATGCTCGCTTTGACCGCTTTGGAGTTTTAGAACGTCCTCCTTTGTTCTGGGAAACAGTTCTGCGGTCCACATCTCTACTCCTGCGCACAGGCACTTCAAGGTCTGGCAAAGGTCCCACGGTTGCACAAGGGCCATCAGGTTCAACCAACATACTGATGTTATAGCGTTTATCTGGAATGTCGGAAAAAGGCAGGTCTCTGGCTTTCCAGCACTTTGATAAATAGCTTTTAATAATAACATGGTTTTTGCTTGTAATACACTCCAGCAGGCTGTTTTCTTTGTTCCAGATACTGTCAAATAGGACAAAATATCTTTCAGTACGCACTGTGGTCTGCTGAAGAAACATATAATGGGTCTGTCCATTGGAGATCAAGCCAGTCCAGAAACAAAAAAAGTTGTTTCTTGCAGATGAGGCAGAAAAATTAGGAAGCATTGAAACGAGGCACACAATAACCATAAAAAGGCATTGGCCACGCATTTTAGATTCAAGTCCAGAAAAATCTTCAAAATTTATAATAATTTGTAAAAAAAAAATCTTTACAATATTTGCAGAAGAAACGTTGAATGAATGAATGTCTCGAACACGTCTTCTCTAGCCGGGTTTTATATGTTGGTCAGAAAGCAGAACGGTCCTACGTCAATGTTAGAGGGCGTGTCAATAAACATGACTTTTGGTTATTTAATTTTTTGTAGCACCAGTTATGTTACTGTTCTTCTGGGAACATACATGGACACAGCTCCACACACACACACACACACCCCCCCCAACACAGGAAACGTTTGTTTATTCATTTTATCATGGTTTTATCAGCAAAACTTTCATCTTTTATCAATAGCAACAAATAACTTTATCTTCCTTGATGACGTGACTTGAACAACATGACAGGATTTGAATTTCCAATGGAAATAAAAGCATATTTGCAGCAAAGTAAAGGCTAAGATTATGCTGAACAGTGTAAAGTTAAAGCAGTTTGTTAATATTCTCATTATATGTTTATCAATATTGACCAGCCACAAAAATTTGGCTGGAATTTATGTGTAAAATCAATGATGTAATGCTATATAAAAGATGGACTATAAAGATAAGATTAAAGCAGCGTGGCTCATATAAAAAAGACTGCAAAGTTTACATACTCTAGCAAAGCAAAGGTCAGGTCGATCGTTTTGCGTGTCTAGTTTAATTGACTGGTCAAACCCTCGCCTGATTCTACACCAACTTTTTTGTCCTATCACCGATGAAGACAAGTTAATGATCAGCCATGCATCCTTCCAAACTCCTTTACAGCAAATCGAAATTGATGGGACAGGGGATTAAACAGGGTTACATCTAGCTATTTCTGCATCTATTATAGATAGTTTGTTTTCATTTGAGGTAAATATTTCCTGTGTAGGAGCTGGTAGGGTGACAGCTGGTTTGTTTAGAACTTGTACTTGAGGTGTACTTTTGTTTTTGTTTTTTTCAAATTAGCTAATTGTTTAAAAGTTTAAGATTACAACAATAACACTGAATGTAAAATATATTATAGGTATAATATAAAATACCCTATACTCTATAACAAGGGGCTCAAAACTATGACCCCGGTGCCACATGTAATACTAAATAGATGGTTCACTTGTTTAATATCTGTTTAAAGTGATAATTTTCTGTTACATGAAATGGTCATCTTTCAGACTGTGTATAGTAAATGGTGAATAATTTTTGGAAAGTAATGCTTGTTTGACTGTAACCTCATAACAATACAATTAACGATATACAATTTAGGGTTAGGAGCCATAAAAATACATTTTAAATAAAAACAATTAATTTCCTTAACAATTATACTAGGAGTCACTCTGGCATTGTCATTTTCTGTTACAGATATTAGGGAAAGGGATAAATTATGTGGCCCTTAAAAAAACAAGTTTGGAGGCTCCTGTTCTATAATATAAAAAAAAATTTAAAAAGGGAGCAGAGATGGATCAAAAAATAATACCAATCTCGGTTGTTATTGAAAAAATCTGCCACCATTTGGCCCCTATACAAGGCCCCCAAGGGCACTGTAACCTGGCCAAACATTTACCTCAAGATCCATCCCCCTACCTCCACCCCCTTGCAAGCAAAGACATGCAAATAAATCCCTTCTTCTTCTTCTCCTTCTTCTAATATAATCATGTTTATCATATAGACGCATCCCTTTGTAGGAAGGGTGGGGTTTTTTTTGTTATTCAAAAATGATTACTATTCTTTGGATAGAAAAATATCACCTTTACAAACACTTCATTATCTAAAAACATCTTTCCTCTCGTATCGAATAAGGTTTGTGCATACGTAAGCAATATTGTTGTTGTTTTATTTCTTCTTTGCTTTCAACACCCATTCTATAAAACCCAACTGGTCCTTTTACTGCAATCTCATATCTCAACCCCCTGCCAAGCTGAACAATGTGCTAATCCTACATCCTGCTCGGTCAACAAAGCTTTATGCCACCCAGGGGAAACATAACGTCATGTTAAGGTCCTGCAGTGCTTTATATTAAATTAAATATCATGAGCTGAGTAAAAGACAACACCCTATCATAATTGCTGTCTGGATGCCCATGCTGTGATTTTATATTATGTTTTAGTTTTTCTTTCAAGATCAGATTTGGACCCAAACGCTGTTTTAGCATAACAATGCACCTGCACACAAAGCCCCCGAGTTTCATTAAGACATGACATGTTATAGAACATCTTTAACGAGTAAAGGTTCGATTCCCCACAGCTGTGCTACAAAGCTTTTTCCAGATGTTTAGAGGTCATTATAGGAGATAGTGTAAGACTAAATCTGGAATAGAAACACATATGGATTTGATAAAATCAGGGGTCCTAATACTTTTGCCCTTAATCAAAGATAGTGTTCTTTAAATGGTGATATAATGGCATATTACATCATTATAAGGTATATGTAATTCTGTGCTCTTTTGTATGCTTAGAATATTGTATGAGTAAAATAATAATAATAATAATAATAATAATAATAAATCATCCTACTGACATTGGGCGTCACAGGAGACGTCTTCCTGCACAGTGGAAAATGAGATTATGTCAAACTCGTCACTTGACCTTTGTGCCAGATCTTCTGAGCCAGCTGAAGGTGAAAACAGAGTCACCGCAGTGCAAACACAACACACTCGGGAGAGGCCTGTACCTGTCAGGTTCCACCAACAGCATCACTCTTGACGAGTCTGTTTATTAGCAATAACTTTATTGGCTACATTAGGATCATACAAGTGTATACACTGAAAATCTACGCCATAAATAACAAATATGTGAAAGAATATATTATCATCTGTCGCAATATAACAGGAGCAAACATGTTTAAGAAAGTGTCCATGCACAAACATTGTCCGAAAAAGCAGGCATTTACTCTGTACGTGTACACGATTACCGTCTACTTCATTAGGAACATTCGTACACCTGCGTATTTTTGTTATCAGATAATCAGCTGATTGAGTCACAGCGCAAACTCAAATTTCAATCAATGTTTACAGCAAACATCAGATCTGGAAAAAACAGGGATCATCGAAAAACTCTCATTAGCCGGGTAATTAGATGCGTTTCTATAAAGTTGTTCAAGCGGTTATTGTTGAGCTAGTAACCAACCAGTTAATAGTACAAAACAAGCGGAATGGAGCGGAAACAGCGGATTTGGCGGAGTTTAAGCAGTGCAGCAAATCAATAAAATTAATGCTGTGTTGTTATGATTAAGCCAAAAAAACACTGTCAGCGGAAGCACAGTTCAGTCACTTGGGTTTAATATTTGGAATTAATCAGGCAAATGTGTTTCCAGCTACCTTTATCCGTGTTTTTTTCCCAAAATTAGCTGTTTCCATTACCTGTTTCTGATGCCATATTCCAAAATGCACATTAACACAGCAAAGTAATAAAAACATGGCAAGTGTTAGATTGTAGGTTGAAATGCCCCTTCGGTGAGATTTCAAATGCAAGGATAAAGAGATCATAATAAAATAATAACTTTTTACACCAGTGGTGAGGAGAAAAGCATCTCATGCACAAAAGTTTCTTTATGGTTTGTGCTCCAACAGCTAACGAGCAAATCGGGTTTCTTTCCTATCAATCAAGAACAGAAATCTGACTGTGTAATGTGCACTCAACCAAATTTATTTACAAGTTCAGTAAATAAAGATGATCCATAATAAATAAATATGTAAATAAATATGGGCTCTGATTCTTATTAGGGCGGAATTAGTTGCGTTTCTCCGCTGACGTAGCTTTACAATATAATTTTGAGATGCTTTTACCAGCTTTACCACAGCTGTAAAGAGATTAATTGAGGTCATCAACAAGGTCCAGTTTGCTTAACGTTAGTTGAACATTATTTTATAGTGTTGTGTTAAGAAGTTTTTATGTAGAACGGCTATTACCTGTTAATAAAAATTAATAAACGTTTCCTGTTAGCTGGGTATAGACCCGTAACTCACAGCGATCCTGTTGAATGCGTTTGCTTTCTGTTTTTTTCCCCACATTATTCAATCCATAGATAATGTTGTGCGAAAATCTTAAAGGCTCATCAGAAAAAAAATACTTGGTTACAACAGCAAAACCATGATTAACGTAAGTTTCCCTCAAGGCTAATGATTGATGTGAACAGTGATTAAAGCTTTTCATTTGTATTTACTGTATATGATCAGGAGTGCTGCTGGGGGGAGGGGGGTTGTTTTAGGATGATTCTAAGGGCCCACACAATTTAGGGGCCCTCCAAGAAATTGGTTTCATTACTAGTAACAGTGCGAAATAATTGTGGAAGTGGGCCCAACCTCATAGTTCCAAAAATTGCTAGCGGCGTCTATGTATATGACTGTAAGTGTTGTGTTTCTCTTACCTATTTGGCTGATTAGATAACACACTGATCTGCAGATGCTTTTCCCCCACATGAACGTCAATAGTAATTACTTTGTCTCATCGACGTTTTTTGATGGTGCAAAAGACTTTTGAAAAATATATGGGTACAACAAGTAGCTTGATGGGTTATACCGCTCCCTGTGCAGAATTCCGATTCCGTTTAGTTAGAGCCATTCATTTTGTTATATTTAATGTCAAAATGCTTTAGGGGGAGAAGAGCTGCTCATACAATGTAATTGGATTCCATTTAAAGTCACGTTTACTATCTCGGTACCTAATGCGCCATGTTTTTTTGTTTTTTTTTTCGCCTCGTCATCCTGTGCAATAGTGAATTAGATTCAATACAGTCATACGGTTAAAGATGATATGAACCGCTAATTACATAATAGCTCGTTGCAAGAGCACGAAGCACGACGTGCACTATTGTACAGGCTAATTAGCACAGTAGGAGTAGATTTCAGAGAGGGCTAAGAACGAACGGTGGAAGACAGGATCGTCACAAAGTAAGAGCGAGCAGGACATGGAGAGAAGAGCGCATTTCAGTCCTCGGCCTCGATGTTGTTTTGATTGAACAGCACATGCCAGCGTTCGATCTTCTTGTCTTTGTTCTTCAGGCACTCGTACCAATGCTTCAGGCATTCTCCTTTGGCTGTGATACCCAGCTGGCAGCCCCCTGCATTTCATACGACATACATTTTATTTAGCTCACCTCATATAATGTGGACATGTGATGTGTCAAAATTAAAAGCAAAAATTGTGCATTTTGAAGAAAAAGCAGAGAATTAATTGCATTCATCTCCTACGCAGCATGTCGCAGTTCGCTGTGCTTTAAACACGCCAGCAGCAAACAGTACACTTTCTTCTTTTACCGCAGCAAATCATTTACAATGATCAATTTTAGTTTTAGTTATATTGTTTATTCATTTACAACAATATTCAGTGTAAATGAACAAAATGCAGCAGTTGTCAAATGCCCTTATCCAGTTCCTTGTTTAGGGGCCCAGCAGTGGCAGCTTGGTGGTGCCACAACCTTTCGATTAGTAGTCCAACACCTAAACCACTCAGCTACCACTTTCTTCTACTAAAACGCAAAAGCAATCAGCCGTCTACCTTAAAGACTGCCCAGGCAATCATTGGGCAAATGGTAGCTCAATGGTTAAGGTCATAAACTGCTGATCGAAAGATGGTCAACCCAAATCCTGGTACCTGCATGCTGCCACAGCTGAGAATCTGAGCAAGAACACAACCCTTGTGTAAGGTTTTGGTTCTTGTTTCATGTTCATATTCATGTTTTATGTTTGATCATGTTTATATTTTGTTTGTTGTTTTGTTTGTGTTTCTTGTTTCATGTTTGTTATGTTTCGAGTTTGTGTTCATTGTTCATGTCTGCGTTTACTTCTTGTTTTGTACTTGTCATGTGATTCTTGTTCCCCATGTGTTCCTGACATGCTTCTGTATTTATAGTCCTTGTGTTTTCCTTCGTTTTGTCAAGTTCAGTCCAGTTCAATCAAGTCAAATCAGGTATCTTGTAGTCTAGTTCATGTCTATTTGTGTTAATGTTCATGCTAAGCTGAGATAATGTAAGCTTAGCTAAATCAAGCCAAGTCAAGTTAAGATTGGTTTATGTGTATTGTTTGACACTGTATTGTAAATAAACTGTACTCGCTCACACCTTAACTGTTGAGATGGGATAAATGTATTTTGCACTGGATAAAGGCTGTTACTGCATGTAAACAACATAGTTTGACTACAAAAATGCTGACCTTTTAAAATCATCCAACAATCAAAATTCAACAATTCCAAAAATGTTGGTAATTTGCTATGGAGTGGCATAAGATCGCTTAATGAGTTTAATTCCCAGCACCACAAATCTGATATGACTGGGCCCTTGTTCAAGCCCCTTCACTTAACAGAAAGGTAAATTTACTATTCAGAAAGTTTTCCTTGTATTAAATATGACCAATTTGGGAATTGGTGAAAAATTAGTATGGGATAATGATGTGCCACAAACTTGCCAAAGTGCTGAATATGAGGAAAAATTTCAATATTTTGCAATAAACGGTGAAACACTGGGTTGGTAGTTTAGATAGTCATTACCAAAAAAAAAACAAAAAAACAACTCCTTTATCTGAAGTCGAGGAAAAGGCATGTGATCATATTACACAATGTCGTAACCTTACAGCTTCGGCATGCTTAAAACACAGCGGCAAAAAACTGAGAAATTTATTCTTTTAAAAGGCCAATCCACGTATTCGGTGAAAAGAAATAATAGAACAAGTGATTCACCACATTGCCCACAGTTAACGGGAAGGAAGCACGGTGCGCGCCACATTTTTTCTAAGCTAATGATTGCATTTTTAATGTGACATGAATTTATTTCCATATTCATTAAGGTCATGGCCTTCATTAGCATGACTTTGGCCTGTGGAATAGTTCATGCATATTCCAATACATCATATTTTCATGCAGTCTGGGTACTGGGTGAGATATTTTGTAATAATGTCTTCATACCTATAAAATCGTTGGCTTTTCCTATGTCATAATCCCAGACGGAAATCTCCAAAGTCTTCTTTGCTAGTTCGCTGTGTTTTATTTCATAGCTGAATTCCTGCAAAATAAAAATAAATAACTCTGGCAGCCGTGTGTGAAATGTGTCATCGGCAAAACCCATTTCGTGCGACGTGATTGGAATAAATGGGCGTCTATGTCTTGATCAGACAGCGCACATAAATGTTCTGTCAAGGTGTCATGTCAACGGTGCTTATTAATAAAATAGAAGGGTATTAGCGAGACGGACGACAAGTGCAAACCTCATTAAATTCCGGGTTTAGGGTCTTCTTCTTGATCTGTGTTTTATTCTTTGCTTTCTTCCCCACTTCAGGTTTCAGGGTACTACAAAGCAACAGGAAGACAATAAACATGGGGTTCAATTTTAAAGCTAATAGATCAAGTTAGCACTAATGTGCCTACAAAGAATGTCATTTAGCATGATCTTATTTGCACAGGAACTTTATTCCGATGGAAATGAGGTGGTTGTTGCTTAATTGTATTATAAATGTTTTTTTTACTGTATGTTTACGTTTACCTCAAAAAAATACAGAAGTGTGATATTGATGTTTTGAAGGCTGTTTACAATCTATTGGCTATTTGAATACCTACATCTTGACATAAGGGTCGGAGTAGCCGTTGGCGTCCATGGGAGCCAGATGAGCACAGCGGACAATACCCACAATGAGTTGACTCCGCTGGCTGTTGTAGGTGAGAGACACCAGAATGCGTCCTCTCTCTTCTGCATCGTCACCCTCGTTTGTCTACAGAAGCAACCGAGCGGTCAGAGATTTTCATTAGCGAATGAATACAGTCTCTATACGTCCATCGCTCCTTTTATTGTCTATACCCACTTATTGCTATACCAGCTGTAATTCAGCGGTACACCCTGGACATGTACATGAATGAATTCTTTCCATGTTTTCTCTGTAGCCTTAGACATTAATGTATAATTTGTTCTGATGTTCTATTGGACAAGCAAAAAAAGTCCAAAAGTCCAATTTTCAGTTACTAATATGATTAGTTAAGCAGCTTTCCAACATTTCTCATAGTTTCTAACATGGCCGGCTTATGGCATAGGTGACAGACCTATTAGTTGCCTAGGGCGCTAAATGAATTGGGGGGGGGGGGGCATAGTTTGTTGTTTTTTTTTTTAATTGTTGTTGGAAATTTGCCTTCTTGTGACCATCATGCACTCCTACACCCATATATTAGCAAGCAAAAATATTTTTGTCAGTTGACAAAATTTTAGTAATTTTTCTGGTAACCCTGATAAATCATGACATTTGACAACATGTCATGTCGGACTTATTTAAAACATGCACATTTGCATTATCACGTGATATTTAGAAAATTGTATAGAAATTTTGTGTACTTTTTTGTTGATTTGCACTCTGGATTTTTGATTTGCACTTTGAGCCGGCCCTGGTTCCTAAACCCCCCGAGACCCCGTCCACTGCCTTTTTTACTTTGTAGTGAAACTTTTGTTTTTATAATTTTTTTACAATTGATGTGTCATTTGATTGGCTGGGATGCTAGAAAATATTTCTTACAATGCACCCAAGATGGCCACCAACTACGTTTTATGGAAAGGACTGCCTTTTCAATCTAAAATGTTTCATGAAGAGTAATTAGGAAAAAGGATGTTCAAAATTCACAAGGCCCAAAAACTTTTGTTATAATGATGTATTTTTGCTAGCTGAAACATGAAACATAACAACATCTGGCCATATTGTATCTAAAATGTTACTCACTTAATATTAAAGTCAGGGTAGGTAATCAGTCTGCTGATTAAAAGTCTCTTCCCATCGATATCACTCATTAACTTAACTGGTCTAAATGTATTTATATATTTATATATTCTGTGGAAGGTGTAGGAGCAAAAAACTTTCCATTCAAAATATTTGACCTGAATAAATATATATATATTGCCTATCAACATATTTATTTTAGCACCTCTAAGCAAAGGGTCTGAAAAATGACGCTATGGTTGCAGTATTTCTTTTGGACAGGTAGGAGTATGGTGTGATTGGATTTTGTTGTGTTTTCATAGTAACACAGTTTATGTAGTTTGTGTACCTTTACAAATTAGTTCGATTTAGCAGCAGCGCGTAATCGGGTTTTATTTTATACGTTCAAGGCGGTCTGGGTTTGCACCACACGGGTAAGATGAAAACTTTCAGTTCTATCTGGCTACATTTAGCATTTTCCCGAATGTCCTACTGCACCTTTAATTACATATACACAGAAGAAATATAACCCTGCAAATAATGATGTTATATTACAGCATATCAGCTGACAGTCTGTACCACCACACTCTCACTGGTGTGATATTGCTTATGCTTTGCTCTTGCTACTTAAACTACCTTTTATATCCTTGATGTATGCTTTCATTTACCTCCTCCTCATACAGTGCCATACCACGTACTGCACCTCCGGCAGCTGTTCGCTTTACCTACACGTGGAAAAACCGAATGCAGACGGTGAAATTCAAGAGCGCACATCAGGAGAATATCTGTATCTGTAATATAATAACAGTGATATAGCTTACCGGAATAACTCTCTCCAAACACACATTAAAGTTCTTTTTCTGGTTCAGCTTGAGCTTCTTTAGGACCACACGAGTTTCTCCGATAAACTCGTTATGTCCAAACTTGTCTTCGTCGCTTACAGAGAGTCTGACAATGAACAGCGCAGATGAGGAACAATCAGCAATCTTACAAAGGTCATGCTTTGAATTAGGTTCGGAACACCACACGGTATAACACAAATCAATGTTATTTTCTATATTTGCAAATTTAATGGAAGCAATGAACTGAAAAGAAATAAAAACACAATTAGACTGCTTTCTCGACAACCTCTGGATAGGTTTAGAAACTGAAACAGCTTCAGGATTTGATATACCTCACTATGTAACAAATATCGAAACAATCTTACTTTACAAATTAGAAATAATTAGAGATTGTTATAATTAACTGAGCTTCAGAACACCAATTGATAAGGGAAATTTGGGGCCCAACAGTGGAGCTTGGTAATGCTAGGTATTTAATTCAAGATGTTAAAATAATCCATCCATCTATCTATCTATCTATCTATCTATCTATCTATCCGTCTATCTTATACTGATTCCCACGAACTGAGAAAAACACTGAAAAAAAGTTAGGACAGAGGTAAAATAATACCAAAATTTTTTTTTACTAACATTGTTATAAAGACTCAGCAACTAGATTAAGGAAAAAGGCAGGCTTCCAATCAGGAAGTGGTAGCTCAGGGGTTGGCCTGCTGCTCAGAAAATCAAGGGTTCATTTCCGAGCACAACCAACCAAGCTGCCACTACTGGGCCTGTGAGCAAGGCCTTTTACCCTCAACTGCTAAGGAAAGTGTGATAAATGTCACTATGAATAAGAGCATCTGCCAAATGCCAGAAATGTAAATGCAACTTTTTTAATAACACTTTGGAAACGGGAAATCGATTTGGGAATTAAAAATAAGTTGCTGCAGTTTTGCAAGTGGGAATCAAGCCCATTTTTGCTGTATAGAGAAGTCAAGCTGGTCAACAGTCTGTTGTCCCCTTTGTGTAAATAAGAGACAGATCAGACAAACACACACTCTCTATCAGTAGCCTCATAGTTGTGTGCACTGATACACATCACGCTATCAGAGTCTAGGTGGTCTTTTTTTTGTAATGAAGAATCCTAAAAACAAGCTGAAACATGAACTCATCTGATCACAGAAAAAGTTTCCAATGTCTTTCAGTCCGTCTCAAATGACTCGAAGAGACTTTCACATTTCACATTGTTGCAGGTTGCATTTCTGAGCAATTGTGGCGATTGTTTTTCCAAAGTACTCCCAAGTCTATATGACCATGTCGTTCTCAATAGCACGACGTTGTCTGATACAGTACTGCCTTGGGATTCTATGGTCACATGCACTCAGCAGCGCTTCCGCTTCCCTTTACTTGCTGAATTGTAGATAATTTATTGTTGGTTTTTTTTCACAGAAAAACTTTTGTCCTTTAACAGAATATTCTCAAAAACTCGCTTACAAAAAATTGTGTCAAAGTGTCTGGTAGAGGCTTCTTTTCTACCCTCAACCTTTACCTGCGATCCTGCTAATAATCTTTTCTGTGTTTGGGCCAATATTTTTAAAAATGTATGTCACAGGCATCAATTTCTAAATTTTGTTATAACAAATGTAAAAAAACAAAAACAAAAACAGAATTTAGTTTGTCAGTGAAATCTGTTAAATAAAGCTTCAAAACAAAATTAGCTGTACATAATGCAGCACTTCCTTAAAGTTTGACCTATTTGGTGGCTAACGAGAACAAACCATTTTTAAGTCCTTGACATATTTCGAAATAAAACAAGTTACACTCTTTTACACTTATGCAGTATTCATGATTATTATTACACTGCTCTTATTCTTTGTCAATTAACCTTGATTTTACATTTGGTATAAGAACAAAGCCCTAAATATAAAATAATTATCACATTACCTGAGGGTTTTTCTCTGCATGTCCTCATTGGTGATGCCGTGGTAGACCAGCGTCTCGTTCCAAGCGGGATTCAATGTGTTGCGCAGGGTCTTTGTGCGTAGCTTGTTAGACTAGCAGAGAGGAAATACTTTTAGGGGTTACTTTTATATAAACAAGTAAGCACTGACATTTATTGTTTTATTTTTTTTTAATTCAGACTCATAAATATCTGGTCAGTAAGAACACTGTAAAAAGATCACAGTGCAACATAAACTAGTTTGCAACTAAGATAAAATAGATGTACCAAACCTGTTCTTTAACCCATTTTCCGAATAAAATGCTGGAAAAAATCCTTAATGCTGATTGGCTATCAGACCAGTTTTCACGTTTGAACTTTTACCTTGCTAGCACCTGGAAGTAAATGCAGTTTGACGTACGGATCAGCAAGACCATTGGAGTCCATTGACTTGAGGCCCTAAAACCAAAGATAAACAATTAGAAAAAAGGTGTGTGGGTGTTTTAGGTTTGAGATCACCGTCATACTAAATTAGTCTTGCTTGCTAACGCGCATGTTTGACTAGCTATGGAGTGAGACGCGGGGTGCTGGGCAGATGTTACAGCAATAACTGTGCTGCGCAAACTAGCGATTGGGGGTTTGAAGCTGGCTCGTAACCTGAATTTTAGCCCACAATCATATGTCAGCTATGCAATGCATAAAATCAACAGTCACAACATATAAAACCTATAAAACAACCAGAAGCTGCATTTTTTAGGATATGTAATAAAGTAAGAGGGTCGGTGCAATGGAAAGGGAATCTTGTTTGAGCTGACAGAAACATTATATCACTTCAGGTTTACCAATCACTCTGATTTCACAATGGATGGGCTACAACAGCAGAAAAGCACTTTAGGTTCTGCTTCTTTTAGCCAAGAGTATAAAGCTGAGGCTGCACTGAGCGCTGATTCATCAATATGGATGGCAGAGGTCTGGGAAACATAGCCTGGCCTGATGGTTCTTGGTTTTTGCTGAAGCACACAGATGGTAGGGTCAAAATTTGGCACCAAAAACATGAAGCTATTGGAGCCAACCTGCCTCGTGTCAACAGTCCAGCCTGGTCTTGGCTTGAATGCGATTTGAATGCTTTTGCTGACAATATGCATCCTTTCATAAACACAATTTATCTTTTCATTTTCTAATGGCTACTTTTAAATATGCATTTACAGTATGTGATAATATGTAATAATGCACTGTGTCACAAAGCAAACTTCATCCCAAACCTAAAACAAGAATATTGCAGTAAGTTTTTGTGTTTTTATTCAGTTTCTTCCTAGCCAGATAATCTGAACCTGACAGATCACTTTTGGATGTTGTACAGTAAAATTTACAGCTTGAAAGGACATCATTGAGATTGACTGATTAATCGTTTTACCAATTTCTTCCTGATATTTAAATCTTTTTCCATTATCAGGTATCGGTTTTGTAACATTGGATCCACCGATAATTGCACACAAAACCAGCATTATGACACTGTATTGGAAGGAGAGACTGAAAATCGTACGTTCTAAGTATTTTTTCCCATTTAAATGGCTTAGAATTATTTTTATTATTGTTAAAAATTTTATTTTCCTGTTCTTTATTCCCTTTACCTATTAGTTTAGCTGATATTTAACACTTTTATCCAACACTTAAATAACAGTGCACTTTCTTTTTTTTCTTTTTTTTTCAAATTATTTTTAAAATGACAGTGTTTTAAATACAAATGCTTGTTCGGAAGTAAAACAATAAATAAATATCGGTTTTTGCGTATTAGTTTACTGTCGAATAATTGATATCTGTATCAGTTCTACAAAACGAATATCGGTTGATCTTTACGCCTGAGACATCTGCAGGAAAGGAATTGTATGATGCAAGCGGATCAACTTGGTTCACAATGGACAGGATATGCTTTCAACCCATGCTAATATTAACCATTAATATTAATACTGTTTTAGTAGAAAGGGGAGGTCCTACCGAGCAATAGTACAGTGCATTTAATAATGTGCTCGCTGAGTGTGTGTGTGTGTGTATATGTATAATATATATATATATATATATGCGAATATGTCTCATACAGAAATGGACTTTTAAAAGAGCTGCTTACTTAATGCAATTCTGGCCTGCTCACTGATAGAAATGTGATACCTTGGCTCTGATGATATTGCAGTGCAGAGTGTGGTTCTCTTCCTCAAACAGCAGACTAAACTCCAACATCCCCAATGTGGCTAAAAGAGAGCAAAAAAAATGGAGGAAAATAAACCTAAAAAAGTTCCAAAAGGGGTGAACCGTTAATCTACAGGACGAGCTCAGAGAGTCTTACTGGCATCGTCAGAGTCGTAGTCCTCCACCTCCTCCTCGGTAGCGGCAGGGGCGTGGGTGCTGTTGGCAACTGGACGCTGCATAGTAGGTGTTGTCCTGCTCTCCATCTGAGGGACTCCTTTCTCAAGGAAAGTTACAGTTTTACTTCAAACCCGAATTTAATCGCACAGCGAAGACAAGTTATGATCGAACTTTCTCTCAGAACCTGCATCTTATATTTTTTACCTTTCTGCATTACTGAGCTGGGATAAGACGGCTGCAGAATACCGGCGCTCCTAATAGATTCTTCTTTCTCCCGTGTTGATAGATTAGACTGTCTCTCTGCTCCCGATTGAGTTTGACTGATCTGAGCCCTGACAGGCAGCACTTTTTGCTCAGGAAGCTTGATTTCTTCGTTGGAGCAAACGATATTAAGATATTAAAGTTTTTAGCTCCATATTTATATCTCTGGCATTTTCCGACAAAATCTTTACTTTAAACTGATATGTATTTAAAGTGTCTTGTTGAACAATAACCGATACTGACAGGACAGAATTTTCATTATAGTAACCTGTAAGCTTCAAGAGCATTAACAAAAACCTATATATATATATATATATATATATATATAGTATATATATATAATATATATATATATATATATATATATCGAGAGAGCGAGAGAGAGAGAGAGAGAGAGAGAGAGAGAGAAGTTTAATAGGTAAAACCTTCATTCTGCGTCTCGACGTATGGCTGCGCAGTTGTGATCTGGGATGCCGGCTCAGACAGAGCTGATTGTTCGAACTGTTTAGGCTTGGAAATGGGTAAAGGTGCAGGGTAAAACCTGTTGTGGTAACCCTTTGAAGAACCAGGCACCAGACTGCTTCAACATCTTTAAAAAAAACAAAAAGAATAAAAACAAGCACATATAATCACATATAAAGTTTTTTAAAGATCTCTGTTGACAAGCAAGGGAATCTGTTACATAACTGACATCTGTATTTTAATTAAAAAAAGAGAACATTTAATTAATAATGCATGACTTTTGAAAAGAAATTCAGCCTGTGTAATGCCATAGTTCCTTTGTATGAAGTGAATAAAACCAGTCGATTTTTATAATAAAGATAATTATTAATAATTAAGTCTGTAAGTTTGTATTTAATTCTGTTACAGTATTTAACAAGGAGTTAAACCGACATAAATATTATTAGATTTACATCAACGCTGAGTTTAGGAAATAAAGTGGTAGTTCACTGATTACGGTGTTGGACTGCTGATCAAAAGATGTGGGTTCAAAGCACCACCAAAACTTCCACCGCCGGGCCCCTGAGAACTACTCAGTTGGATAAAAAAATGTATGTCACGCTTAATAAAAGCGTCTGCCACACTGAATACGTCTCACATTTTCCAATTGATTGTAAAAATCCGTACTTAGGCATGGTGATGATACAAAACTCACAGTGAAGAAAAAAAAAAGCATACCAAGATCAGGGACAGCCCTGCAGGGAGAACAGTGGAACAGACTATGAGTGGATTCTGGTGGATAACCAGGTGGCCCAGATCAGGAGCGTTGAAGGCTGAACCTTCGATAATAACTCTGGACTCTGGACTTACTAAGACTTTTTAAACTCACAATGCATCACACTGCGCTGTGTAAAATTGTAGCTTATAGCAACCTCTTTAATGCGCTGCCTCGTTGCCTTCCTTTAAGTATGAAAAACAGCACACTATTATTGCATTGCTTTATTTTTCTTCCTACTTTTTTTTTGTCTGTAGTTGTTATCATTTTACTGTAAATAGACGGTAAACTTGATACACTGCCAGTTTTTACTTTGAACGCATTTGAAAACGCAAATTTTTTCACCTGATCTGTTTATCGATCCTTTAAGAAAAACCGAAAGTCGGGATAGAAAACAGTGGTAGTGGAAAAAGAAATGCAGTTAGATTAAAATAAATAGGTAAAAGAAACATGAGGGTTGTGCACCAGATTAAACACTAATGAAAGACCGGACTGCTGGCATGATGGTGTAGTATTATGGGATGAGATTTACATGTTTCTCTGTAGACTGTAGTGATCATAGTATTCATATACAGATACTACATATCTCTACAAATTATATAAATCGAAACTCACAAAAAAGTATTAATGACATTAATGTTCAATGGCTTCTTGGACATTTTAAATTGGACATCATGACAAAAAAGGGATTGTCAATATTCTAATCTTTAGGGTATTAAATTGTTTAAATCTTACTAAAAGTTTGTTGAGTATGTTAAATATCCACATTGCCTTTTTGGTTTTTTTCTCCTCATTGTTTGTACACAAGTGTGTGATCAAAAGTCTACTGGTTGTCGCTGTCTCATTCGGTCATTGTCTCAGCATAGCGGGAAAAAATCTGGACATCTCCGCCTCTTTATTTGTATTGCAATATACAATATATTGTGATCTATTGTATCATGGCCTATATTTACATTTGGTAGACACTCTTATCCAAAGCGACTTACATTTATCTCACTTGTATAACTGAGCAATTAGGGGTTAAGGGCCTTGCTCAGGGGCCCAACAGTGGTGGAGCTGGGAATCGAACCCACAATCTTTACCATGAGCCTTAACCATGAGCCACCACTTCCATATATTGTGATATGGATCGTATTGTGAAGTCCTTGCCAATACAAGGGGAAGTGGTAGCGCAGTGGTTAAGTTGTTGGACTATTAATTTGAGGACGCGGGTTCGAGTCCCAGCTCCACCATGCCAACGCTGCTGGGCCCCTGAGCAAGGCCCTTAACCCCCAATTGCTCAGTTGTATAACAAGGAATATTGTATGTCGCTCTGGATAAGAGCGTCTGCCAGATGCTGCAAATGTAAATGTAAATGTAAATACACAGCCCTAGTTATAAGCATAATTCATGTTAAATGCTACACCATGTTATGGTCACATCACCTGGTCATCACAAACGTTTTTAAACATTCCCATTTTGTTGTTATGATTTAAAACATGGAGATTAATGACATCCCATTAGTCCTGACTTTTTTATTTTTTAAACACAAAAATCACAACTGCTCAGACCTGCTGCTCATCCGACTCGCCTGCTTCTGTTACAATGATGACGATGATGATGATGATCCCAAACTGATATCATAAAAATGCACTTTTAAAAAAACAGTTTATGTCCTTGTCTCACTATTTCTATCCTTAACACTGCAGACCTGCTGCCATAATCATAAATCCTGTCTTTTGCGTGTTTTTTTAGAGAGTCCCGTCTAAGTTAAGAGGTAAAAAATAATGATTTAATATCCCACTGTTCGCCGTCACACAGACAGGCACGGATTCCTTTTTGTTTCTCGTTTCTTTTAACTTTCCTTTTTCCTGTTGCCTATGAGAGTATTCCTGACCTTGCCACAGTCATTTCTTGCTCATTAGAAATCTAGATCTAAAATTCAACTTGCTTTAAAGCTTCTTTGTGAAAATATCTCTTTAGCGGACTAATAGAATATTTTATTCTATGCAATACTTCAGGAAAGTCCAACGTAGGTCAAAGTACCTGACATTTCTCAATGGAAGGATTGAAGGATTTATAAACTTTAGGGGGAAAAAAAAACAGGATGAAATGGTTTCTAACCTCTTTGTGCTCGCTGCATATCTTGCACAGCCATACAGGGCAGGAGCGACTGTTACCGCGGACGCCACACTTGGTGCATATGTGCTGAGACGGGCGAGAAAAACACACAACACACACATTTTGTACGCACATACTGGCCTCCACAGACCGTTCAGGTGCAAACACACAGAGACAGCAAAGCATCAGCTTTCAGTACATTTCCACATCATGTGACATCACTTGAGTGCTGATCAGGAACATTCCAGGACTTTCCAGCTACCACCTGGGTCATATAACGGAAGCTTTGTTTAACAGCACAATATTTTACAGTACAATAAGTCCCCAATATTTAATAGATGCATACTGATGCATACTTTGCATTATGGGATGTACTATTGTGTAATAAGTTCTCAAAAGGTTGCACCACAAAGCAATAAATTCAGAGCTTAGCATGTAATAATGTAGCATTTACAAGTAATTCTTCTAAATATGTGTAGGCAGATAAAAAAAAATTTTTAATTGACAAAAATAGAAGAACACCTTTTGTTGATCTTTCCCTGCATTATTTTTATTTATTTATTTATTAGCCCCATTCTAGCTTCTTTCTAAAACAGGTTTTATTTGGGTTTGTTTGGGTGTCGTAAATCTTCACAACAAAAGTGTGTAGAGGGAAAAGCGATAATAGAATCGTTGAAATAATACACATAAATCTACCCTAACAGACAGACAGATAGACAGATACAACAGATAGACAGACATGTGGATGGATCGATAGATCGATAGATAGATAGACAGACAGACAGACACGATAGATAGACAGAGAGTTAGACTGACACGATAGATAGATAGATAGATAGATAGATAGATAGATAGATAGATAGATAGATAGATAGATAGATAGATAGATAGATAGATAGATAGATAGATAGATAGATAGATAGATAGATATAGATAGATAGATAGATAGATAGACACGATAGATAGACACGATAGATAGATAGATAGATAGATAGATAGATAGATAGATAGATAGATAGATAGATAGATAGATAGATAGATAGATAGATAGATAGATAGATAGATAGATAGATAGATAGATAGATAGATAGACACGATAGATAGACACGATAGATAGATAGATAGATAGATAGATAGATAGATAGATAGCCTCGATAGGAAAATAGATAGATAGGGCCTCTGCTGGGCCCCTAAGCAAGACCCATGTACATGTGACTAAGTTATTATTTTAGAGTGTTTTTTGGGGGAAGAATGTTATTATAAATGTATAAGGCCGTGTAATTGTGTCGAAACAGTTGTGTATTATTATTATTATTATTATTATTGTTGATATTATTATTCCATACAGGAGCAATCAAAGAGATGTTCTGTAGCTGTAGATGTTCTCTATACCTTCTTGCACTCCTCACACATAACCGTACTGACGTCCGTCAAGCCCAACTGCTGGCCACAGAGAAGACACTGCGAGTGGCCGTCACCGCACGCCGTCTTCTTTATACTGTCCAGCCGATTGACCAAGCGCCTGCAGGAAACAACAGCGGTGAGCTCTTTCCACACTCTTACAATGACCTCTTCCAACCATTAAACCCTCTCTGCATTAATTCTGCTGAGAGAAAGAATCGGAGAGTCACTTTGCAAATTAAGTGTTGATGTCAGGAGGTTGGCTGGAATGCGTCAGCAAATCAAACAGAGAGAGAGACAGAGCCAGAGCGAGGGGGTCGAACGGAAAGATTGATACAAAGCCATAGTTTAACATTCAGTATTAATGGCTTACTGGGGCGTTCAGTTCTTTCTGACTCATGCAGCGGTTGTGATGGAGCCAAACTGGAGCTGAGACAGATGTGCTTGGGCTGAAAAGCTTTTAAATCAGTCAACTTTTTAATGTTAGCTTAGCGAAATGAATCTCGAGATAGATAGATAGATAGATAGATAGATAGATAGATAGATAGATAGATAGATAGATAGATAGATAGATAGATAGAAAAGACAGAAAAATAGATTAACAGACGTAAAATAAAGTGAATTATAATTGGTAATTGGTAATTCCCGTGGGAACGTAAGATAAATTTTAAAAATATTTTCAAATTGTTTTTTTTAATATGTGTGGTAAATGTAAAAAGGTTGTTTAAACGTAAATAAAAAACAGTTACAATGCTCAATATTTGGTCCCTATTTAATGCACCCACAGAAATTGTTCTACAATTTGGGGGTGTTTTGTATTACAGTGAGTTTATTTTAATCAAAGGTGAGTAACAGTGTGAAAATACTGTCTCATTCTTGGATTGTGTTGCAGACATCAAGTTGATGAGTTTGAACATTGCATATCATTGACTTTGTGGTGTTTTTCGTATTAGGATCAAACAGATCTTTCGCTCATCGTTTCTGCTTTGAAATTGATTGTAAGTTATCGCGCCTCAATAAACGTTTTTCCTGGCAGAAATTCATTTAATTTTAAAAATATATTGTAAGACTTATAAATTGAACAGATTTTTATAGTTAATCTACAAATAAAATTTAACAGTGAACATAAACGGGAGAAAGGTATAACTTGAGTGTGTACGAGAAACAAGGTTTTATGGATCGCGAATGGTTAGAGAGTCGACAATCTGTGTAGAGTAAAACTTTCCGATCATTCCCTTCTTCCCTTGTAAGAAAAAAATTTGCCAAAAAACCCTAAATGTAATGGGAAAAATGTATTTGGAAGCGTCTGATCCGAGCAACTGACTTATATAATTGAAAACAATGGAGGTAAGGGCTTGTTGGGGTCCCAGCAGTAGAAGTGGGGGAAAAAGTTTGTAGGCAGCGGTATGTGTGTTGGACTGCTTATTAAAAGATGGGGGTCGGTATCGGCACTTACAAAGGCCACCGATCCCTGAGCATGGCCCTTAATCCCCAATTGCTCAGATGTAAAAAAAAAAAGAGAGATGTATCGCTCCGGAGAAGGTGTCTGCAAATGCTGTACATGTGAACTTGGTGGTGTGGGAATTAAACCGGTTCCAATTAGACGTCCAACCCTCCAATGAGCCACTAGGAAATATACAGAATTATTTTAAGTAATATAAAAAATTTAAAAAGCATTGCAAATATGTGAATATTTTTTTTCAGCACCAAATCATACCTTAATTAAAACACCCGCTACGTAATACGTAACAGTGAAAAAAGGGTTTGTTAGTCTCTTACCCATGTCGCTCCATGCCTCGATTTAGCGCGGCCGGGAGCCGCTGTTATGAATTTTTTCTCCTCATCTGTCAGCTCGGGCACCAGTGAACTCCATTTCGGCCAGTGTACAGCTGTCAGTATCACAAGCCACACTGCTGTAATCACGTCTAAGGGGATAGCAGCAGCAAACCGTTTACTATCACGGCTAGCTAGGGCATATTTTAACGGAATGCACCGTAAAACCATATATACCGTTGGCAAACGAACAAAGCACAGCATACTAGTAAAAAAAAAAAAAGCAGTTTCCATATGTTATAAATTTACATCAGTTTAATTTGGCATTGTTACTATAGGCATCTCTTTACTGATTCGAACCATTATCGGGTTTGACTCAGAACACTGAAGACTGAATTGCCAAACAAGCAACAGCTCCACTAAACCGATATGGTCTAAAGATTCTGGACCTGGCGGTTTTAAGCGCTGCGAAGTTGCGTATGTATTCCAAGGTTCTCGGATAGAACCAATAAAATTTCGAGTCTATTTATATATTGTCAACTCAAAAAGTAAAAGCATGCGGCAGAACAAAATGTTTCTTTTTTTTGCATCAGGGATTAAGTTACTTTTGAATAGCAAAGTAGATTGTAAATGAGTAACGAGTATTATACTTGCGGGTCGATTTGTGTCGAGTTTAGTTATATATTGCTTAAAAAGTTTGGTCACATTGTTTTAGACGACAAATCATATATAATCATACACTCACATACCAAGAGAGGTTCCAAGCGGCTGTTTTTTTTGTTCTTGCCACTGGTTTATTTGGAACAAATATCAATTTATATTCACATTTCTGTAAAGCGGCTTGAAACAATGTCTACAATTAAAACAAATATAATTAATAACATAACAAAAAAGTAATCAGGGTTAAAAGGCAATCCCTGTTGTGTTAAATATCACAAAAAGTTATTGATTGCGACATGTTACCATAGAAACCAAACCAGCTCATTTCTCTTAGGTATTGGTCGTCAGCACTACTCCAGAGGCTCATAAGTAAATCTCACTACCATAAGAGACAACAGGTTGATCAAGCCACGCGTACCGTCTAATAAATATCTCTGTGCTGCCGCCAGGATTCGAAAAAAAACAACAACAAAAAAAACTCAGCCTAGTTTTGTTCTGTTGAGTGTTTGGGAGGTCAGCAGGTTAACTGCCTCAGGTCATCCTGCCAGATGGTAGAAAACCTCAAGAGCTCATTAGTCAGTGTAAGGGAAAATTCACAATGAGGCTCTCCACAGCTAACGATAGAATCATAAAGGTAAGTCCTGTTCAAACAGCGAGTGTCTGAGCTCGCTAAGTGCTTTTGGCTTGCAGTGTTTGGACTAATGATGCACTGCGCTTCTGTACAATCCTCTGATTGTTTAGACAAAGACACTTTAGGACATATGGCAATCCGGAAGTGTTTGAAGAACAAAACAATGATGAAACCTGCAGTTATCTATTAGATTTATAAATAATCCTTATGGCTTCGAACTGGAGCATAATTCTAATTTGTTGTAGTACTTCCTATTTAAAAAGTATACACAGCTTAGTTACATTATTATTATACATTATAATTCGGAAGGAAAGTCGCTGATAGTTCTACACACTTTCTATGTTGTTTTAAAGCATTTTATAAAATGTTAAAACGTTATAAAATGCTTTTTGCTGGATGCTAGCGAATAATAGAAAGCACAACCCTTCTACAATAGAGGTTAAAGTCTTTTCTGTAAATGGGACTTGTCAAACCGGCTAGAAATCAAGTGCTTTGTTAGCCCCATAAATAAATATTAGGGATGTACCGATACCATGTGTTAAAGACCGAGTACAAATACCGATTATTTTTTCTGGTACTTGCCAATAATCTCTGTACATTTTTGGGAGGTGGGATTTTTTTTGTATAGCTTTTGGTACAGATAAAAAACTGTACAGAGAGAATGCATTTTGGGGGCCCCCAGAGATCTGTTTTATTGACAGTAACAAAATCTACAGTAATGTAATAGTATGTTTGGTGAGGAGTGGGTGTGGTAGGAGGCCCAAACACATTTTCTTTCTTAGGGCCCAAAATTGTGGCTTGTGGCACCCCTGCCTGAACACTAAAGGAAATTGATGCTGGGAAACCCACTCGTGCCTTTATTTAGCTATTCCTGGCAGCTGTGATCGGCGGTCTCCAGATCTTACTTTGAGGTAGAGGTTGTGAGGAAGGGGAAATTTTTTGGATGTAAACCGATTTGTACATACAGAGGTGCGTTTGTGACCCAAGGTTCCAACATGTACGGAAATTGGACCGACAGGTTGTAGATTATTTCCTGCAAATGCAAATTTGTCAAACCGACAAGAGAACAAGTGCTGTAAAATTTCCATGAACAAATACTACTGTAGAATGTTAACCACAAGTTTAGTAATGGCTTAATCCTCTTTTAAAATAAAAAGACTGCCTCGTAACAGTCTCAAAAGCAAACCATCCCTCTGGGCCTCAGACTCATTGTAAATAAGAGCCAGCGTCTTTAACCCGAGAGTTGCAAAGTCATCATGTGGATAGAATTAAAAAGGCACCCCCCCCCCTCATCTGCAGCACATTAAACATGTTTATATTGGTGCTTATAATGTGCTCTGGCTCCTAATTTTACTGGATTCTTGTGTCACAGAAGGGGTCAAAATTAAACAAGCTGAAATATCAAGGATTTAACATAAGAATAGTTGACATTAAGACAGAAAAAGCTACCTCACTCTTTCTTCAGCAGGTCAGCCTCATAGCAAGTGACATAATTAGACGTTTTTCTTCACCTGAGCTATAAGACTCCTCAATTGGTTAAAACTGGACTAATACATCCCATACGATAAAAAAGTATATTTTTACATATATACTTTTTTATTCAATATATATATATATATATATATATATATATATATATATATATATATATATATATATATATATATATATATTTTATTTTGAATTACTTACCAGTTACGTTTACAAATATATTTTCATAATTTAACAATACCAAGGCATCCTTACCTCGAATATGTTGCGCAAGGTGTAGCGTTTAGTGTAAATAGTTGTTTTGTGTCTTTACACTGTTTCCAGTCAGCAGCATTGTTTGTCTTGCACTGTTTGCACAGGCTTGCTCAAATGGACTTTATGTAGTTTGTAGACTTCTTACATAACTTCGACTTGACCTGACTATTCAACAACTGCAATGGATCAAAAAATGATCATCAAGTAGGGAGATTTATGTTTTAACTGTTCGTGCACTGACGGATGCTAAAGTCATTGTAATTGGTCACTAAACAGTGGTAGCCCAAATGGTTAAGACACCTGGTTGTGATCGAAGGAATGGGGTTTAAAACCCACCACTGCTAAACCGGCACTGTTGGGCACCAGAGCAAGTCCATTAACCCTCTCTGCTCCAGGGGCTGACCCTGCATTCTGACCCGAACTTCTTAAGCTGAGGTATGTGGAGAAAAGACTTTCACTGTGCAATAAAATATTTGTCACAAAGACTTAACTAGAAAACCCTACTACTTATTTACTCAAAGAAGTATCCATAAGATCAATATGTGATTGATCCTTGCCTCACAATGTAAAAACATGCTCATTATGTTATATCAGACTCATCCAATTAAGCTGTAGCAAAGTGTATCACACAAATACAATATCCATAAAGCCTTATCACCTGCCGGGCAACATCTATGTCGACGGCCATGTTACTTATTAAATCACGGACACGACTCATCCTCTAAAACAGGGGTACCCAAACTAAGGCCTGCAGCCTGGATACATTTGTCCCATCGCTCTAAACAATTCATTCAACATAGCGTTCCATGGTGATGAGCAGGTGCTTCCACATGCCAGTCCGCATGAAAATTCAAAAAGACAACATAACAACCCGAAAGGTTGGGAAAGAGAAAAAGTTAAAACTGGACAAGTAAATTTTTTTGTTTAATACAAAGAAATGGCTGTTTGTCTCATATGTCTTCTAATCTAATATCTTCTAATAGGCTAAACATCTTTTGATAACTAATGCTCATTTGTCTGTACAATCACAACATTAGGCACCATAATAAATATATTTAAAATGATCAGATTCTAATCACAAGGCGTCAACTCAGCCCCCTCTCCATTACAGAAAAGAAAAATTACATGTCCCTCATGAAAAAACGTTAAGCTGATCTAGTAATTTTAATCATGTGTTGCAAAAACATTAAGCTCAACATGTTTGCATAGGGAAAAACTATTGAATAATAAAAGGTAAGAGGAGACCACAAAAGCTAAACTCACAATAGCAGCTTTGTGTTGTATTACAGCAGGGATTTTGATGAGAATGACGGTGTTGACAGCAGGATTAAGCTTTAGAATCTCTTAAGGCAGGCGTGTGCCGCAGTGCTTTAGTTTCTTGCATCTGTTTGTAATGTTAAAACTCTTTTAGGAATTCCTACAACAATATCTCAGGATCGCCACCACATCTGCAGCAAGTGACATCAAATCAACACGGTACGCAAATAGAACAGTGTATACAAATGTTTGCGTTAGATCAGTTAACTTGCATATATACTGATAAATCTATAAAATCGTTATAAATGTCAGTTTCGTAAAAGTTACATTAATTGGGAAATAATTCTCATTTTTATCCCCATCCTTAAAGAATACGAATTATAATTTTACCACTTACATTGGCATGTTAATTGTAAACATTGCTGTGTAACATTTATCAGAGAGTTTGGAGGGAGCCCGCAGACCCTCCTCCCTTAGTGGTGCTGATGGAGGGATGATATAGACCGCATCAATAAGCACACTGGAGGCTAAAAAGAAAAACGCAATTCGACTGATGCTTCTATGTTAATAAATCCGCCACTCGTCCTGGGGTCAACATCGACGGGGTGGAAGCTAGCTTTTATGTTAAACATGATGCCTGTCATGTGCAAGACCTTTTACCTCAGCTGGTAATTAAAGTCTATTGAACCATGGCTAAGAACATAAACGAATAATTATGCTAGGAGTTTATTGAGCTAGTTGGCTGAGTAGTTGAGTAAATCACTCGGCTCTACACTTTTACAACCTTTTACTGTGTAAGTTAAGTTGACATAATTTTATCTTTTATTAATCTTCATTAATGAGTTTTGTCCTTATCAAGGTTGCAGTGGATCCTGGGCCTAACCTAATGGCCAGAGAACCAAATAAAACAAACATATTGCACAAGATTGACTGCAAGACCTGGCCTCTATCACTATTGCATCACTGTAATTGGTTTAATCGAGATCGGTCGATAATCAGTTTCACCGATATTTTCCTGATATTAAGCTTATTATTAAATATCGGTTTGTAATATCAGAGCCAATGATTTATGCCAGGGGTGTTCAAACTTGGTTCTGGAGGGCCAGTGTCCTGCAACACACCTACCTGTAAGTTTTAGGTCTACCTAGCAAGATCTTGATTAGTTGTTTCAGGTGTGTCCTCCAGGACCGAGTTTGGACATCCCCCTTGTGGCTGCTTTGAGAAATGTGTGAAAGACCGCCAATACAGCACTGCACTGTGCGGATTAGCGAGTTAACAACAATGCACGATTTTTTTGAATAAAACAGTAATTCATTCTCGAAGACATAAGTATCAAACAATCTGTATCGGTTCTAAAATAACCAAAATCGGACAATCTCTACTTTCCATGTCAGTCAAATGCCCTCTTGGCCAATAAGAGCTGTTATGGAGTCTAGACCGTTTGCTCTTTGTATTAAGGTTTGGCTCCACAAGACTAGGTGTAAAAAAATTGGAATTGAATTACAGCGCTGTGTTGGACGAACGCCAGAGACGCCACGTCGTGTGGTATTACACTGACCCTAGATTACATTACACTCCACTCCACTCCTTTCAAGTTGCTGGCTTATGTAAGTCAGTTGATTAGTGTAAAAGTATCCGTCAATAGCAGTAAAAAATAAATAAATCGAGACTTTATTACATGTGAAATGTGAGTGTGGGCAGTGATAGATTTACTTATTATTAGTCGGTGGATATTAGCTGATCTGGACACATTGGGCACTGTGGGACTACACAGTGAGTCATGGGGCAATAGATACATTCACACACACACACTCGTTTACAAAACAACAGCCGATACAAACACTTGTAGGTTTCCTGGAGGTAAAAAAGAGACAAGTAAACCTGGAGGAAATACTTTGGTGTCACCCAGAGGAAGATGGGTTCCCCATTGAGTCTGGTTCCTCTTAAGGTTTCTTCGTAATATTATCTCAGGAGGTTTTGCCTTGCCACCGTTGCCCCAGGCTTGCTTATTTGAGATAAATATGAATTTATTTACTGCTGTTCTGTGTTATTGTATTGTTTAAAGTAATATTAAAATGAATTACAATTAAAACAGACTTAGGCAGAAGGAGACCTGTGAGATGTTGAGTAGTGTGGCCATAAAACTCACAAATAATACCACCGTGCATGCTTATTACCAGGCCTGGGTAACTAAAACGTATAACCAGACTGGAGACACGAGTTGGGTAAACCCAGATGGGTGCGTTCATTATTAATTATTATTGTTACTAACAGAAGGTAAATAATAGGAGCGTAGCATACTTGTGCTGGTTACTGGAGACCAGTGAAGAACGCAGAAGAGGTTGCAGGAAGCCAGGCGCTGAGGAACTAGGAGCGGCTGATACTGGAGCTGGGAACTGGGTCACAGGAAAAGGGCAGGTAGAAGCTTGAATAATGGCAGTGTGGGGACGAGATACAGGGAGTATAGGGAGTGAGTCTAGTCGTAGCATAAACTAGACCAGACAGTGACTATGGTCTTCTGTAGAGGAGTAAAAGTGAGTGGGGAACGAGCTGCAGGTGAGACTTATTGGTATTCAGAAGATTGAGTGGTGGAAGAACCTGGTGAAAAATGTTCTTTAATGTTCTTTAAATTCACATTTACATTTATGGCATTTAATAGACACCCTCACATTTATCTCTTTTATACAACTGAGCAACTAGGGGGTTGCTCAGGTGCCCAGAGGTGGTAATTTGGTAGTGCTGGGAATCGAAGCCTGATCTTCCAATGAGCAATCCAACGCCTAAACCACTGCGCTACCACTTTCCCATTTATGAAATTACTTTGTTTCGCTTGTTTTCAGATGAGGGTTGAGTGGGGGAAGAACTAGCGATTTAATATCTTACACTCTGATTGACTGAACACACCTGAACCAGGTAATCAGCAGTAGGTAGAGCAGGGGCAGCTCAAAAACAAGAGAAACAAAGGTAACGCTTTTCTGCCTATCACAAAACTTTTTAAAAAGCAAGAGATTATTAGTTGTAAAAACGTGACACGTATCGCCACCTCTGCAGTTCTCCTACACAGCTGCAGTGAGATAAAATTAAAATATCTGTGCTGTGGCTTTTGACATCACGGCATGCCTTATCATCAATGAGTCAGTGTGCTGATCTTTCCAGCTCAAACGGCTTTAAGACCGATTCAGCTTTTGCCCCATAGATGCACGCTAAGCGCTGATTGAAATGTCAGGGAAAAAGTGTTGGCAGTGAGGTCAAACCTAGCTGAAGATGTGACTGATTGCTGTCTGTGGGTGGAGGGCAGGGAGGGAGTGAGGCAACGAAGAAAGGAAGGAAGGAAGGAAGGAAGGAAGGAGCGAGAAAGGAGGAAAGCAATGAGAAACACAAACGAACGGAAACTGCACCGCATTCAGCATCATTGTCACCATTCATCTCATCAGCGCTTTTCAAAAGTCTGCGAATCGCAGCTTGCTTGCTAATAGTCAGATGTTCATCTGATGCGAATAGAGACTTTTCAGGCTTTTCATTGGACAGTTTAGCGTATTAGATAATGCCGCACACATTTTTCTGGATTAGAACACAAAATTACTTCTGGATATGAGGAAAGTGTGCTGTGCAAACTTCCAGTAAAACCTCAGATCTAAATATGGCGAGTCTGGATGTTACATAATAACACAAATCTGCAGAGAGTTCGCAGAAAAAGAAAAAAAACGCTAGCAAATTCGAGATCATTATCTACAAAAATACCAGAAGCTTTTTTTTTTTTTTTTTTTTTTTTTTTTTTTTTAAATGACTCCTAAATCATTCGCGTACACTGCTGCCCAATTAAACTGCCCAGAAATGGAATCTGGGTCCATGGCTCTGATAGATCATCATTTCCAGTCAAAAAGACAGTAATTTAAAGTTAACCTCTAAATGTCATTAACTAATGAAGAATGTTCAGGACAGCGGATTAGAAAACAGCTAGAATACAATATCCTCACCTCAATAGGTGCAAAGAGCGGATGTACTAATTATTCATACGTAATGAGTTTCAGGAGCAAATTGCAATCATACCAAGCATATTAATTTGCATCAGGGCAGTCATGCCATTCCGGGGCAGAAATACAGTCCCATTGATGTGGAATTTCAAGCGGTTTTCTTATTAGCGGTAAAATACACTTAACAACATAAATAAATCATCATAATTGGGAGTATATTTGTAAGGTCACGTATATTTTTAGGTTGTATAGTGAAAAACACTAAAAAGACATGACGGAGGCATCGCAGGCGTGGAAATATAAACGGACAATATACGATTTTGGCTCGGTTTCATTTCCTTGTTCTTCTGATGTATCATTTAGCTTTACACAAGAGGTATTTTGTATACGTGCAACAAGAGCTTGCACTTATGGAAACTTATGTGGCCATTATGAGAAGATTCCACACAGGAGGACCTCGCTGCCAAAACAAAGTGCTCGGAAAACTGATGATCTGGTACTCTAGTTCTAAACGGTAGCCATAGAATCAGCTCTATTCTCTACCTCTAAAGCTCTATTTGTCAAATCCATGTGTTTTTTATTTTTTACACGTAAGTGACTCCAGTGCCAGTCTTAAATCCTGTCCACAGCTCTTTCCAGTTGTTTTATTTGACTTTATCGAGGGCTCTGATGGTGAGATGTATTAGAAAAAAAACCTGGGGTATCCAGACTGTCTGGTCCCCTTTAACTCCAACACCTGCTTCCCTCATTCGACTCTCCTCCTCTCTATTCCTTCTCCTCTCATTCTTTCAAGCCCAAGCATCCTTTTGTTATTTTTTTTCCCTTAGTGTTAGAAATCAAATCTCTACCAAACTACTTTTAGCAGAACACATGAGTGTGTTGAGTGTATGAGAAATGGGTTAATGAATTTCATAGATCAAAAGCAAGATTTGATTTGGAATCTTATTCCATGGACAGAAAGGAAAAAGAGCCAAGATGAGGACTATTCTAAATTCAATAAAGTGTTAAACAAAGTGAAGTGAATCAAAGTCTCAGAGAGAAAAGAGAGAGAGGACAAAAGTGCTGGACTCAAAGATTAATATGTAGTCATCCATTCATCCGCTTTCTGAACTTTTACTCTTGCGCAGTGTCTCAAGGATGTGCTGTTTATCCCGTGGGCCTCAGGAACAAGGCAAAAACGATTCCGGAGAACATTCTGGATTTAAGGGGTAAAGTTGTCAAACACCAAGGAGAACAAAAGATATCAATAAAATTACAAAACAGATTTTTGGACTTGAGGAGGAAACAGGTGTATCTGGAGGAAAACCCCCAAAGGAAACTTCACACACAATGCAAAAGTAAAAATCAAACCAATTACTCAAGAAGTGAAAGGGAAGCAGGCTAACAGCTAATACGCTTCAACTACATTGGAAATTATACGAAGGGGTATCAAAAAGTTCCGAAACTTGTCAACAGGTGGCAGCACCAGGCTGCAGGCAAAGTCACACTAAGCAACCTTGCGCTGCCATCTGTTGGCGTGCCAACTTTTTTATACTTTAAGTATTTGTTACTTTTAAAGTTTTTATTACCACCCTGTCGGCTTGTTTACTAAATGTGTGCAGCTCTTTTGTGTACTTTGGTCCCTCCAGTCAGTGTGTCTTCTTGTTTACTTTGTAAGTGGTGTTTTTTCCATCTGCGTCACAATAGGGCATAAATGTAATAAAAAAATAATCATAAATATCATTATAACATAACATGGAGAATTATATCTGCAACCCACTCTCGTGTTATGCTGGATGTGCATGCTTTACTGGCACAGCGTTTACTTGTGTATTTTCTCATTTAAACATGACGAGGACTAATCTGTCTGGCGGCCAAAAAGCAAGAAGAGTAGGAAAGGAGGAAACATGACAGCGGTAAGTGACGAAGATGAGACGGAGGACATATTAGCAGCATTTGCTGTAGCTAAGGTGATAATCTGGTACTGTAAATATGAAGATATGTATTGTATCTTTGCACTTTGTTTGAAAAAAAATAATTTTTGTATTATATGTAAATTAACTACTTATATATAAAATATATATACGAAGAAATATATATTAACAAGACCTCATCTATCAATCTATTAATTTTACCTGGGTGCAACTTTAATTTTTGGTTTTGGTTTTCCCTCCATTATATCTAAAATTTGATATACTGACTGGCTTTAAGCCCTAATAAATCATAATACACTGCTGTCCTGCCTTATTTGTATGCACACTGCATAATTATTCCGGAAAATTAAGGAAAAACTGTGTGGTGTAATATATTAATTCATTATTGTTTTGAAATATAGATCTTTTCTTTCAAACTGTATATTCAAAGCCCATTCCCTTAAACATGAAGTTTAATCTTACTAATTACGTGGTGTATTTTTTGCCAATTCACACCCTCTAGCTAGTTTGCCCCCTAGCCTGCCTGCTGTCATCATCGGCGGTCATAAGAGAACACATTCCTACTGTGACACATCTTTTCAAACTGCTTATGTTATAGATGTAGGATTAAAGATGCAATTTCCTAAATGTCCATGCGTATGTACATAGCCACGGTTTATCTGGACTACAAAATTTGAGTTTTAGCAAGAAAACTTTTAAGCAGCATGTACTGGATAATGCAGAAACTTCCTGAGGACCCAGAGTTGACGTTATAGACGTATTAAAAGCTACTTAAATCTGCTGCAATTACATTGGAAAGCGATTTGTTTCCATTCAGCCACAAAAGCATTAGGAAAGTGAGGCACTTATGTTGGACTTTTAGATTTGACTAGCAAATGACCCATCAAACTCACTCTAAAGGTGTTGATGGGGTTTGAGGTCAGGGCTTGGTGCAGGCATGTTTTTTCAGTCTGCTATGAACAAATGACTTCTGATGGGACCCAGCTTTTGTATTGAGACAGGAAACTAGCCAGAGAGTTTTGTCCAGAGTTGTGTGATGTGCGGCACTAGTCAATACTGCAAAAACCTGCCTGAGACAATCATTTTTCCACAACACAGTTAGCATTAAAGCCAAAATGCATCAAAGCAGGTCGCGTTCTTCTGGCATTTACTGTCAGGCAGTGATGAGTGACTCATCGGTCCAGAAAACGTTTTCACAGTGACAATAACTTTACATCGCTCCTGCAATTCAACTCCAAGATTACATTTGGTGAGGTTAATATGCGATCATTTTGCCATGCAGCTCAATGTTATTGTTTTAACTGTGGTCTTACAAGTCAGCATTCTGTGGTACTGCTTTACTCGTGGATAAGTGTGTGTGGCTTGCCACTTTATGGCTGTTCTGCTCTTGCTAGCTCTTTTCACTGTGCATTAACACATCACTTATAAAAACTTATGGGATAAGAACATGGTTAAGTGGCAGACATTGATAGTTTTCTCACTGAAGGTTCACGAGCTCTGAAGTTTTTCTATTAAGAGCTCACCTCTGTGAGTGCAGCAGAGCAAACGGATAACCAGTCAGAAGTGAAAGAGAGAGAATTCAGCAGGACAGGGCTGAGTTGCCCTGGGCAGAGATACCGTGATGATAAAACTCTAATGCAATTTTGTTCCTCATGAAAGAAGAGCAGAAAGGTTTCATGGCTAGAGACCAATGTCTTAAAGGGGAAACGATGGGGAATAGAACCAGGACTCTTAATGCCACAAATCCTAGACGGAAGTGAGACAAAAAGCTCTGTTTTAGCATTAGTCATGAGGTAGCACAGTAGTTAAGGCTACTGACCAGAAGATTGTGATTCAGGTCTCAGCACCACCAAGCTGCCACCCCTGAGCTATTGAGCAACGACCTTAACCCTCAACTGTTCAGTTTACAAATTTTTATACGCTCTACATAAGAAATGTGAATAAAATACTATATACATTTGTTGCCTTTATTGCCATCATAAGATCTCTTATAGCCTTTATTGCCATCATAAGATCTCTTATAGCCGTGCTGATGGTTTAACATACACACATTGGGAATAACCTGATTAATTGGCTGAAAGTGATTCAGGTATCTGTATAAGATACCTTGAAGTGCATTCAAAGCTTTAATCTAGCTTCCTTGTGGTATACTGCTTATACTATGTACATGTACATATGTATTATCTGGTTATTATTGTATGTCAGTTAAGTCATACTATTGCAATAAAAAAAGCACATGTGATGGATGTTCAGCTAAAGTCACTTGTCATTGCCTAAAAATTATTTACAGGTAAAAAGCTAAAATAAGGTGAAGTAAATAAATAAAAAAATTCCCAGACAAGAGAAGAAAATGATGAGATTTTCTAAAGTCACGCACACCCCAAGCCAGTCTGATGCAGAGAAACGCAATGATCAGTGTTGACATAGCAACCGATAATGAGTAAATACAGTTGATGATGGGTACAGCAAAGCAAGGAGAAGACCAGAGCAGTGGGGAGGATAACAGAATGCCCTCATTCTAAACTGTAACTGCAGAACAGGTTCGAAAAATGTCATCCAGCAAATCTATGTTTGTTCACAACAGTATTGATGTCTTCCCACCAGTTCTCAGCTGCTGTAGGTAGACAGGTATTATTATCTGCCTTTATTGAGGACCCTCATGTCATAATGTGTGTAAAAAAAAATTTTTTTTTTAAATCAGGCATCCAGACAGCCTCTGGTCTACATTAACTCCTAGATTTTGCACCATTAGAATGTCAGGAGGTCAGTTATAAAGTGCTACTTGCTAGATTATTTATGTTTCAACAAGATAAGTGAGGGAAAAAGACATGATTTTACAGATCTATTAAAAACCCCTTGGGTTTTTCTGTACAAGAAAGATGTCAGGACTGCAGTCTAAGTAGGAAGAAGAGAACCGGAGGCGATGCCTGTGGCATCATAACTATTTTTATGGGACACGAGAAGCAGAACGCTTGGGAAAAGAAAGGTAGGATGAAGTAAGATGGTGGAAAGCATGGGCGAGGATATGAATAGGAAAAAGAGGAGAAGGAATGCAGCAAATATAAAAAGAGAAATCAGCATTATAAGCATTTATACATTAAGCACATCCTTTTCTTTTGGGCAGAACTATTTCTACATATGAATATAAGCAGCCGTGGTGAGAAGAAAAGCATCTCGGAATGCAGAACACATACAATCCTGGGGCGGATGGAATACAACAGAGGAAGAGGACATTGAGTTCCACGGTCAGCCAGGAACAGTTTACACTGGAGAGCTGAAGATTTGAAAAATGTCTAGGCTATGTTTTTCTATCTATTAAAGTTAGTAAGAGGCTGTAGGGATGGCGGCCTGGATTCGGGTCAGGACTGACAGGAGTGGAAATCAATTACCCTTTCGCTGTAGCCGCATTTCCCTTAAGATGCATTTTGAGATGGGGTTTTTTTTAATGACGTTTGGTAATTTGATTTCTTAGTTTTAAGTTAACTTTTTTAGAGTTAAACTGCCCGTAAATTCTATAAATTTAGCCCATGTCGCACCAACAACTGTGCCACTGTCAGACTTTTTGGAGTTTATTTCATATTGTGCTGCTAAGACTTGATTAGCTGATTGGATAATCCAATAACATAAATAAAGTAATAAATGTTTATCAGCATAAGTGGAAATTTTTGGGTTTATAGTAAAAAAAAAAAATTGCAAAATTAAAACCTATACAAAAATCCAACCACAATTTGATGTGTGTTAAAATATCGATGAGTCTAGTCTTTGTGTAAATAGTTGGAGTGTATTTAGTCTAGAAGTCTGAACAGTTGTCTCTGCGGGATCCCAGGTTCGATATGTAGAATCCTGCTGGAGTCCGTTTTACTATCAGAGAAGATGATTGTTCTAATTCCAGATTTATAAAACATGGCAAAAATTCATCCTAATTTTAGGTACCCTTTTTTTTTTATTGATGAATCTGGAGACTTTCCCAGAAACACTAAATGTGATTTTAGAGTACACCTAAAAGAGGAATTTTCCTCCTAGAGAAACAGTAGACTAATTTGTGTGCATATTTTATTGCTTGGTCTAAAGCAGAGGATGTACTACAGTGCTGAACGTTAGCTCGCGTGATTTTATTATAGCTGGATTAAACTCTTTTCAGTGAACGAGGCTCGCGGGTAGAGCCGTGCGTGGTGTGCTACAGTGCGTGGCTGAGAGAAAACTCCCGTCACTAAGCATCCAGCGCTTGACGCGTTACAAGCGAACTGTCGCTAGCTCAGGGAAAGGAATTGGCAAATTGACATCATGAGCGAGGAAAAAGAAATGTGTGGGATGACTCCGGCGTAAAGGTTCTGCATTTTGAATGTTTTGGACAAGAGATCAGGTTCTTGCCTATTATAATTAAAAATATATACATAGTGCCTCAACAGATCAATCATCCAACTCCAGAAAGGAGACATCCTATTAGGAACATTGACATTAAACATTATCAGCAGCATCAGCATCAGGCGAAGACTTTCCAAGTCTCTCTGGTGATATTAAGCCGCGCCTGAAACCTAAAGCTGTTTTACAACCACGGCTGTATCGTAGGATGCAAAATAGCACACTGCGAGGCATGTGCTTGACCATCTGCCTGAGCTGGAAGAAACACACACCTCTGACTGGAGGAGTGTTTATTAACGTCATCGCTGGCATGTCTCTGTGCCAGAGATTTCCTGTGGGAATTTGCTGAAGGCGTCTCTCCAGCACCAACAGGCAACAACAAATTCCTCTTGAGCGCGCACACACACACATACACACACACACACAAAAATGTCATCCTTTCTTAAATTGTCTGTTAATATTATTCTGTATTATTGATTTTTTACAGTTTCCTCTGTGTCAGGGAAGCCCTCCTACCGCCAAACAATCTGCCCATGCTTAAGTGTGTGTGTGTGTGTGTGTGTGTGTGTGTGTGTGTGTGAGGAGGTATAAAGAAAGCATTTAAGCAGCTGTTTTGTCTCGGCTCCTTATTACTAGACAGAAAGCTAAAGGCGCCTTGTCTTTATCACTGGGCCACGTTTTATCTCATGTTGCTTCGGCTCTAATGCTTTATACAAGACATCATATTAAAAAAAACAAAAAAAAACATGCTGACTAGAAGTCTGTTAGCACTGCTGTAAAAGCTGCATCGCCAATGACTTCTACTTGAGTCTGGCGCATCACATAGCTGACCTCAAACAGGCCTGCGATATTAGCTACTTTACTGATATTTCAATAAGAATCGAGGTTGATTTTAAAAGTGGAACCATGACAATTCCTAAATAATTTTTGTTTCATAGTCCATATGCCTTTATGCCAATTCTTAGTGCATTAGTTCTTGTCTCTGTTACATATTTTTAATTTGCATGAAGCTTAATGAGCCTTCTCGATCTTTGAGCGACACATGCGATCGTTAAGTTTGACGTATACCTGCAGTGTGCAACATTACTTTTCTCAACCTGATGAAAAAAAAACTGAATAAAGTGGTAGCTTAGTGGTTAAAATGTTGGAGTGCTGTTTCAGAAGATCACCACCAATTTGGGCCCCTGAGTAAGGCCTCTAACCCTCAACTGCTCAGTTGGATAAAAAATCAATCTGGATAAGGACGTCTTCCAAATGCCATTAATGTAAAACATGAACTATAGCTACTATAAACGAAATGCATTTACATGCATCCTAACATCCAAACCTCTAGTGTGTGTAATAAAGTAAAGGCTTCCCGGGAACAGCTTTCAACCTAATGAATAATCTAGTAGATTCCTATTCTTGTTTGTAATCACTTTTTATTGCTTTATTGCACAAGCCTAAATGCTGGCCTCCTCTGACAAGTCAGTTCCCCTTATTTAATACACCACTCTCGTAAGGTGTGTACACATCCCTATAGTGCTGCTCTAAATTGCTATTACACACACCGAGAATGAACAATCAGACCCAAAGTTGCCATTCGAGCATTCATTTTTAAACAATTCAAGATATATATAAATCCTTTGAATCAATGTAATCTTCAAATAAAATGCACTATGTTAATTAACATGTAATAACATAGTAATAACATGTACATGATATTAAAAGTAGCTGGTGTTAAAAGAGATAAATATATAGTGTGATAAATAGTCATGTAAAATATATCAATAAATGTAATTGCCACAGATTAATTAATATTACTGGATAATTAATACATATAAAAAAACAACTTTGTCTAATAAACTGATTGATTTAATTAATACTTACAGTTCTTGATCATTAAATTAAAACTAGAGGCACAGCAGTGATTATGGATACTCGTTAAGACTTTTTAATTAATTTCAAATCTTTTATACACTCCGGCACGAAAAAATCGCCCTGCTTACTGTTACATGGTGCCAGTCCCTCCTCTGATACATCATACACACATTTGCATTCAGTACTGTACTATATGAAGGGTGTTATATAACCGCAATCAGCAACTTGCAATCTTCAATTCAATCAGTCTCGGATTCTCGCATGCGGAAGAGCCGGCGAAACACTCTGGACAAAACTCAACTAAAGGATGACTATATCGACGGAACTTGGTGTACATTGTGAGAAGATAAAAAAAAAGAAAAGAAAGAGATTAAAAAAAAACAACAAAATAAAAAACTTACCTCACGCCTGATGATTTACGGCGCGTTCCAATGCAGGAGAGGAGAAAGGAGAGGAGATAAGAAATGAGATCACTCCACCTCTTTTAGCTGGAGCTAAACGCCTGTCTGTGCCTCCTGCACACACTGTCTCTTCAATGTAGTGCTGCTGAGAGAAAAAAAGAGAGCGGGAGAGAGAGAGAGAGGGAGAGAGAGAGAAACCTCCACCCTCTCTTCAGCCTCCTGCATTAAATCACAGAGTTGCTGAGCACAAAAGCTCATACCTACCACACACAAAGGCTTTTTTTCTCCCTGATGGATGATTTACACTGAATAATAAGGCTCTTAAATGCTATTGTTAGAAGATAATTAGCCATTTTTTTCTACAGCAAAGACTCCATAGCCGTTCAGCTAAAAATATCTCGTAGTGAAATACATAACTATTGATATGGGTCTATTCATATTATACTGTTTACACTGCACCCAAAACGGGAATGGAGTCTTTGCTTTCGTTTATTTACTCTAACACTTGAAACCCATCACTTGAGGAGTTACAGGTCTTGCTAAAGGACCCAAGCGTGGCGGTTTGACGATGCTAGGATTTAACCTACTAGCCTTTTAATCAGGAGCCCAAAACTTTAGGCACTCACCTAACATTCTTTTAGAAAACACATCTTTGTGTTCACTTATGTCACCACTATCCAATGCAAGTTCCAGTTGAGTTGAGAGAAATCATTTTGCTTAAAGGGGTTATTGGGTGGCCATTTTACCACAAGTGGGTATAATTCTTTAGGGTCTCAAGAGAAAGTCCATAATATACTTTAATTACAAAAAAATCTCATTGGTAGTGTAACAAAGCTACTCAAGGCTCTATTCACATTGTCCTGTTTTAGTTCATGTTGCTTATATTGTTAAGGAGTTCTATTTTACCCCACTCCTCTGTTCTGTGGGGCGTTTTCACCACTCAGAAACCATTTAAAATCTGTTTATAAATGATTTATTAATTATTAACAGACACCGTTATAAAACATCTACAAAGCTTAATGTATTGTTACCATTTTACAATCACGTTAATGCATTGTTTATTATAAACATGTAATTATGAATTATATTAAGAAGGTTGTACATAGAAAAGATCACATAACAACGATCTCAGTGAGTGTAGACTTCAACCTCATTCATCGAAACTTGCTAGAAAAGGCGATTTGCTAAGATTCATAGAAAAAAATGCACTCACTTTTTCTAGAGGTAAAGAAGGGACATGAGTCGGCATCAAAGTAATTTTCCAGGAGTAAATTGTTAGCAAAACCTGTTTTACCCTGACTGTTCTTTATAAAACAGCCTAGTGAGAAATAATTCCTGCAAACCTGAACGCAGGGTAGATCGGAGACATTTTACTCACATCTACCTCTGGTGGGTCTATGCTTAAACGGCAGTGTTATACAACGATAGCTAACACACACAAAACCACTAACACACAATATTGTACAAAAAGTTTACGGACTCCTGATAATCACATGCATATTATCTACACTGTTTCCTCCCACTAGGTAGTGTGTATTAGGATAATTAGAATAGTACACACACTCTGCCTCGCTACTGTGTGGGTTCCCTCTTGAGTCTGGTTTCCTCAACATTCTTTCTGGTATCATCTCTGAAAGCAAAGCTGGCCCCAGGCATGAACAAACTAAGTGGCTGCTTAAAACCTCTGTAGCCACCAAGAGGCCCCAAGGAGTACATAAAATTACATTCTTTTTATTTTTTTTGTTTTTACATAATATGTCGACGGACAATGATAATTAATGAAATTGCAATATTAAATAGAAAAAAAAACAACAATTCAGTATTATGTTAGCGGAACGCAGGATATGTGTACAGCTAGGGTGTGACTGATTAACGTTAACATTACTCTTACGCAAGAAGCAGTGGCACTGCAGCAAAAAAAACGACATATCTTTCTAGAGCAGAGAAAAGAAAAAACAAATTAAAAGAAAAGAAAAAAACATTAGGGATAAAGTTAAGACTGTGGTAAACTGTATTATTTATCATTAGATTCAACTTTATTGTCACTGTGCAAGGTACATGTACAGAGCCAATGAAATGCAGTTAGCATCCAACCAGAAGTGCATAAGTGGCTTATTTACAATAAATAGCAATGTAATAAATAGGGTATGGGGTGATAATTACAGAGGTGGGGGTAAATAATGTACAGAAGGTATATGGATAGAATATAGAGGTGTAACAATAGATAGTTATAGATCGTGCAAAGATGCATAATGATAAAGTAGTGCAAAGTATAGAAGTGGCAGTGCAGTAGTATTAAAATACTGTATATCAGCTGTTCAGTGCAGAAACAGCCACAGGAAAGAAGCTGTTTTTCAGTCTGTTTGTGCAGGCTCTGAGGCATCGGTAGCGTCTGCCTGATGGGAGAAGAGAGAACAGTCCATGGTTGGGGTGAGAGGGATCTTTGATTATGCCTCTCGCCCTTTGCAGGCAGCGTTTTTTGTGTATGTTGTCCAGGGTGGGTAGCTGAGTGCCGATGATTCGTTGGGCGGTTTTCACCACCCTCTGAAAGGCTGTGCGGTCTGAAGCAGTGCAGCTGCTGTACCATACTGAGATGCAGTTTGTGATGATGCTCTCGATGGTACTGCAGTAAAAGTTCTTCAGTATCCTGTTGCTGAGATGGGACTTTTTAAGTCTCCTCAGAAAATATAGGCGCTGTTGTGCCTTTTTGACCAGGAAAGAAGAGTTCAGAGACCAGGTGAGATCCTCAGAGATGTGGATTCCTAGGAACTTGAAGCTAGGTACACGCTCAACAGCCGCTCCGTTGATGTGTATTGGAGGATGAGTGTGATTGCTAGCTCGTCTGAAATCCACAATAACCTTCACATTATCATTAATGTGTAGAGTTTAACATTACAATTTATTATTTCAGTAGTTTATTCTGAATTCTGAAGTCTATTATTTTATTAGTATATATATATATATATATATATATATATATATATGTTATGGTTTAAATCCACTACCATTTGTCGTCCATATTACAGAAATGAAGTCAAAGCAAGCTCAAACGATCACCTTCCTGCTGACGTGCACCTCGTTAAGGAGGCCTCTTAAAAGGGTCAACAACAAATGTTTTAACTTGTTACGCCTAAAAAACGTTTAGTCAGGATCAAATGCTAAAGCAGTCCTGAGCAGAGTCGATACTGGGCAAGATCAGGACAGCAGAGAGCAGACAAAGCTAAGGAGTGTTGTAGAATAAACAAGATAAAGTGTTTATCGATATAATCACGAGCGGTTCGGCGGTGGAGGAAAAAGAGGGTGGAAAAATATGGAATATATACAGCTGAGTCATAAATCCAGCCAGAATTATTACAGGCGAGTGGAATAAAAATACACGTCTGTATCATATTCAGAAATATAAATTAATAAATAAGTAAAACACGTTTATGTTACAGAACGATTAAATTAGTTTCTTCGCTTATACCATCATCTTAAAAAAACTGGATTCAGAGCGCAGGACCAGCCATGATACAGCGTCCCTGGAGCATGGGGCAGGTTAAGGCCTTGTTTAAGGGCCTGACAGTGTGGGGGGCTTGAACACTAATCCTCTGGTCAAAAACTTGGTACCTAAACTGCCTCAACCGTTTAAGTCACTACTGCACATTTCTCTTTACATAAAAATTTGGATCATTTTGTTATTTGCATCAAGGTTTTTTTCTTTCAAATGTACAAATTTGCAAATACAGTGGTACCTTTACCTACGAGTGTCCCAACTAACAAGCTACAAGCTAGCTTTAGACACCCAACTGCTAGTTGGCATAGCGCATGCCGCAGTAACTTCTGCCCAGCATCCTGTGTCTTACTCGATAACTAGTCAGACTAATCGCCAAGGTCAATGCTGTATATTATACTTAATAAAACCAGTTTATTGAAGTACTGAAACGATACTCTACTGAGGCGGGACAGAGTTAGAACCCAAGTGCAGTTTATTTACAGTGAGTGATACTATCTACAAAACACTAGAGCAGGAACATAGCAGGAACATAGCATAGGAACATAGCAGGAACATAGCAGGAACATAGCAGGAACATAGCAGGAACATAGCAGGAAACATAGACTCACCACAGTGGTACAGGGAACAATCATCCACCAAGACAGGGCAAACAGTAGGGCTATAAATACACAATGAACTGATGAACAAAACGAGGCACACCTGAACCAATGAACAACACAGGATTAAAATAAAACAATGAGAACAAGACACAGAGACAAGGGGAATCACAAGACAGGAAGACAAGAGGACAAAACAGGAAGTAAAAAAAAGCTAGCTAGCATAGGAGAGTTGGCTAGCTAGCAAGCTAAGCTAACACAAACAAACCAAAACATGAAACAAGAACTTTACAAGTACATTTTATTGTATTGTTTTTTATACAATATTCTGTATTTATAAGTTTTGGGGGTTTTTTTATTTAAAACCATAAACACGGAACGGATTTAATGGCAGTTAAATTCATTTTAATGAAGAAAATTGATTTGACATACGAGTAATTTGAGTTACAAATCCAGTTTTAGAAGACATGAAGGATAAGATGAGCAATAAATATTAAAATAAACTTGCCAAATATGATTCTATTTTTATATTACATCTATTATTTTATATTATTTTAATCTGTATTCACATGTATCACATATATTTTAGCTGTTTTAGCTATTTTAGTTTGAAGATTTACAAGCTCAGATCGGATGATTATTCTAGAGGATTCGATTTTAAAAAAAATAAATAAATAAAATGACCTGATGTGCCGGGTCAGGTGTATTTGCAAGGAATTACCCGGATGCAGCTATAAATATTCCGGAACGTTACCCACACATTACTTAGTAACCTTACTTCCAACTATGCAGGGATCTGATAATGCACCACGGCTTTATTGCCACCTTGTGGTAATTGTTCATGCCTATAGTTAAACCTGAAGTAATTAAGCCTTAAGGTGTCCGGGAAGTACTGTGTGTACTCAAACATGTAATAGAGGAACTGTAACTCTTTGAGTTAAAGAGCTTTGCTGGAGGAGTATAACCAGAATAAGTAATAGCACTGTATAACCTGAGTTATCACCCAAACGCACAATGACACCAGCCCCGTGTGGCTAATTTTCATTTATTTTAGAGCGCGGCTCTTTCTTCTCTCGGCTACGGCTTCTGCATTGCAGAGCTGTTGTGGGTTTTTATTTAAGAAAAAAATCTGCTGAGCAAAAGATGCCAGAAATAATTTAACTTGCTGGAACCTGGCTGTTAAGTATCCCCCCCCCCATACTTTCATAGCCTATAGAGGCCGCGCCCATTGATCATCAATGTTTTTGAGCTCCTCTATCAATTTCTGCTGTACTGTACAGAGGACACCCTGGGCTTTTTATGTGATATGTCAATTAATTAGCTGGAATCATAGCCGCAGAAACGTATTTTGCGCGTGGTGTGGTGGGGGTTAGGGGGTTTAGAAAAAAAAAAAGAAAAAGGGATTCCAAGCCAGGTGTGCTGCAGCACCCTCAGCATTCTGCTTTCCGCAATAATGTGTGGTAATCGCTTTGAGGGAGCTGTTGCAGCGGCTGCTGGTTTGCTGCCAACTAGTCTGCAGGTCTGCTTCCTTCTTCGATTGATTGGACAGCTTAAGGTTCAATCTTCTTTTATTTTGCTTGGGATTCTAAAAAAAAAAAAAATTAAAAAAATTAAAAAATAAATAAATATATATATATATAGAATTACAAATTAAAAAATTGAGTAACATTACACGTTAATATATTTTATAATACACCCATTCCACCCCCCTGATTTCTTCTCGCACTTAAAGCCAGGGCGCTGCAGCACGTCCTGCAGTAACAGTTCGGATAACAGCACTGCACCCAAAATGGCCGCCAGAAGAACAAGCTTGTTTAATTTTTGGAACATCTTTTTAAACTAAAATCTTTCTGTGGACATGCTGTAAAATTAAAAATAACAAATTTTTAAAAAGTGCACCTTCAGCTGCGCCGGAATCACTGCACAGCTAATGAAGACCTTTTGCTCCCCCATGATAAAAAAAGCACCCTGTTTTGTATTAGTTATAGCCAGAAACAGTCATGGGCTGATAAACAGAACTGTCTGGCCTGCTTTTTTAATTAGATCAGCCTGTCAAACACATTAGGAATGCTGTAGCCTATTAGCTTGGTGGTCCTGATGGTGATATGAAGGATGCCCAGCAGGGCAATGGTAGACAGAGCTCAGAAACAGTGGCTGTAATAAGGGTAAGTGTGTTTTATAAAATTAGTGTTTATTTTTTAATACCCCAGCATGGGAGGCTGGGAGCAAAGATAATCAAGGGCCTTGCTTAAGGGCCCCACAGTGGCAGTTAAGGTTGGAACACCTGATTTTCTAATCAGTAATACAGAGCCTTAAAAGTTTGAGTTACCACTGCCCCAGTTCAAGCTGATTAACTCTGTATAGCACTTTTAACAGAAATTCAGAAATTCATTTAGATCCTCTAAGAAGCAAACTAGGAGCAATAGTGGCAACAAAAAACCTCCCTGTGATTACTGCACATCTGCAGAGTGATGCTGGAGAACAGAATTATAATCGAGTACAATATGCATAAAGTGTACAAATCTGTTAAAGGATGTTTAGTCTGGGAATAAGAAGGTAAAACTTTGTAAATTTGCCCTGTAAGTTCGCTAAAAGGTGGAGAAAAGTTTCTAGATTCTAGATTCTTCCATAAAAGAGCAGTCTGGTTTAACCAAACCCACATGCCATACAAGCATTTTTATCCTAGACCTTCAAAAGTGACAAGCAGAATTGTGGGAACGGTGTTTATGGTGGTTTGTCAACCTCTTCTTATCCACCATAAACCTCTTTATTTACCCTCTGACGAAAGTAGTATTAAACTACGCTTTTAACGTCTTGCTAGATAACAGCTCAGAGAACTGTCAAACAAAGTTATCAGTACTGAACTGGAAGATTAGTGAATGTAGCTGGCAGTGAAATCTGGGCTTTGAACTGATCTCCAGATCATAATAAGATTGTCCATGGGGCAGGAGATTGAAGTGCCACTTTCTATTATTAGAAGCTAGTGTTTATTGGAGGATTAGTCTGTTCCGGTTTGGGAAAACAGCAGTCAGTGGTGTCTACTGGCCCTCCTGGGAGTCTTAATAATGCTGCAGATATTCATTGCAACGGGAAACTCTAGAAACATCATCAGAGCACAAAGCAGGATTATACAAGAAATATCATTGTCCTAAAACTGAATGAATTATTAGGTACCTACAGACTATACTGTACAAGTCCTTAAGTTATTATTTGGTGATGAAGTTCCTACAGTGTTTAATAGACTTATATTATAGATAGACAGATAGGATAGGATAGGATAGGATAGGATAGATATTGTGCACCAAATAAACAGGTGTGGTTGCAGATTTACAGTTGTGGGGCAAAAAGTGGCCCTGAACTTGCTGGTTCTGGTGCAGATGGCCCTGTATCTTCTCCTGGATGGTAGTTTGTGACTTGGGTGGAAGGATTCCTTGATAATTTTGTGTGCTTTGCGCAGACATCTTCTGTGGTGAAGAGACTGGCAATATAGAATGGCAGTATTATAAGTATTGTACAAATTCTTTGAGAGTGTCGAGAGATTTTCAGCGTTAAACTCAACATTTCAACATTTGTTAATTACAGCTACACAATATGGCTTAAAGTGGGTCTTTCCCAAACTGTTGATACAAAGTCTAAAGCGCTCGAGTGGAAGAACTCCTGCACAGACCCCTTAGGGATAAACTGGAATACCGACCGCACCCCAGACTTTCTTACCTGACAGTCTTACTAATATTATTGTAGCTGAATGATAAAACGTCCCACAGCCATGCTTTACAATCTAATGGAGAGTGTTTCCAGATTATTGTTATTATTATTATTATTATTATTATTATTATAGGAGTAAAAGCAATGTGATGTGATGTAATGGGTTGGTGTTTCAATACTTTAGTCTAACTATTCTATATAAACTATAAATTACATTATTTTACAATAATTACCACTTTAATTCTAGCAGGTTTTGTTTTTGTAAGGGGTAAAGTTTGTTAAATGGTATGTTCATGTTGATTCCGCTCCATAAGGTGTAATAGCTCTACTAGTCTAATGATAATAGTCAGATTCTTTCTTGAACATGTTTAGCCAAGTCACCAGAGGCGTTCCGTTAAATTTACTCCGTTAGAAAATAGGATTGGAGCTGTACTACTACAACTTCATTACAGCCTATATTCAATGCAGGAGCACAGCTGGCTTACCTTCCAACACACACAAAAAGGACTCATTAGCAGCTGTTAGTCAAAGTGACCTTAAAGTTTAGAAAACTAGGCTGTCAATCTAGGCTTAAGATTTGATCTCAACCTTTAGGACATGATCTCTGAGGTCACCTGAAAGAAGATGGGTTCCCTTTTGAGTCTGGTTTCCCTGAAATTTTCTTCCTCTTCATCTCAGGGTCGTTCTTCCTTATCACCATCTCCTCTGGCTTCCTCGTTAGGAATTCATATACATTTTAATATAATTAATTTACATGTCCATTATAAAGTGTTTAATTTTTTTTTTTAACAAAAAGTGTATAGAACCTAATGAAACGTATATCCATCATGCAACACCAAAGGGAAGTCTCTGGGTACCAAAAAAAAAAATTTTTAAACAGCACTAGCACTTAGCCCACCATCTTGATAAGCAGTTTGCACTTTATACTTTCCTCCTCCGCTATTTCCAGTGGTAAACCCTCTTATTTCATTTAACAGCATGCGCTTGCAGCCCAGGAAGACTCATTGGAAAAATTCCCTAGCATTCCACATGCAGGGATTACCTTCAGAGCTCCAGAGAACCACACACATTATTAATTCAGAGCACTGCTTTTACACAACACACAATTTCCCTCCCCCCTCTGAGCAACTGATGAATAACTTTCACACGGTGAAAATCGGGTCAAAAAGTCCCAAAACGTTTTATTTTAGGACGCATCAATTTGATATTTAAAAAAGGCACATTTTATCCTTCAACAGAAATTCCAACAGGAGTCAGTAGAATCCTGCTGCTAATAGAGTTTGTGGTGGACCTAATAAAAAAAATAATAATAAAATACTAAAATTAGCAACAATGTGAAAATAGCTTTGTGAACAGGGGCATTGTCATGTCAAGGCAGTGTCTAAGTCTCATAGTTACAGTGAGGGAATAATTTAGTCACGTCTTACAAATTTCATGCATTTCAAAAGATTTGACTCAAATCTACAGGACGTCCAATAGAAGGTTCATATGGTTATGGTGCGGAAAGTGTTAATCTGAAGACCAGGAGGACCGGGGTTCAAGCACAACCACTATCCAGCTACTGTTGGGTCCTTAAGCAAGACCCTTTCATTCATGAGGTGAAAGGAAGTGATAGCGAAGTGGTCAGGGTGCTATACTACCAACTTGAAGACCCGGGTTTGATTCCCAGCGCCACCAAGCCACCACTGCTGAGCAACCTCCAATTGCTCAGTTGTATAACAGGGAATAATGTAAGTCGCTCCGGATAAGGGCGTCTACTAAATGCTATAAATTTAGATGTCCATTCAAAGAAGTTCACTGAAATGTGCAATTGTGTTAAATTCCACAATTAAAATATACTAAAACCTGGAATGAATAAATAGGTAGTATAAAAAAGTGTTACATTATTATTTATATTTATTTTAATCTAATGGTAATAATGTTATATAGCTACAAGCAGCGATAACAGGCCCAAACCTTTAGCATAAAACCCCAGTGGCATAAGAATAACGGTGCACAAAGGGCAAATGACCAACAGTTTTTCATTTCCAATTAGCCACAGAATATTTTCAATTCCTGAAACTAAGCGTGTCTTCAGAATGATCTCCGTATGTAAAACGCTTTAAAGTGTTTGAAGACTGCACTCTAAGAAAAAATAAAACAAAAAAATTACTAAAATTGATGATTGGGATATTACCAGTACATGATATATTAACTTGACAGTCTCATAGTTACAGTGAGGGAATAATATAACGATATATTAACTCATCTACAATATGGTTGGCGCTATTCCATTATGTCCCGTCCTTTATTGTCTTTTTTCTGCACTGTCCTTGTAATGTTTGTATTGTTTTTCTGCACTGTCTGCACTAGGTTGCACACATGCACTTTATGTCTATCCTGTTTAGTGGCTCTTTGTTGTTTTGTAAATTCTATGTTTTGTGTAGCACCAGGGGGTCCTGGAGAAACGTTATTTCATCTCACTGTGTACTGCGTTCTGCTATATATGGCTGAAATGGCAATAAAGCTCCTTGAACTTGAACTTAATCTATATATTTATTTCCTAATCTAGGTAGCTATTGCAGACAGAGCAAAAAAAAAAGATTAAGCTTAATAGATTTATCCTCAAACTCTATCTAGCGGACAACCGTGGGTTAGATATTTCTACACTATCTAAAATGTTAACACACATCCTGTTGTGTTCCTTTCAGCCATCCACAATAATGCATCATCTATCATTTAATGGGTCATTAGATTTTTAATTTTTTTTAAATATAATTTTTAAATCTTGGAGAATATCACAGGGTTTGAACTGGTATTTGCTGGCCTCATTTATCTATTTACTTTAAAAAACAAAACAAAAAAAACAAAAACACTTTATATGGTGTACAAGACCGTGGTGAGACCAGCTATGATGTATGGTTTAGTATTGTTTAGAGACAGTGGCGCTGAGGAAGAGACAGGTGGCAGAGCTGGAAGTAGCAGAGTTGAAGATGTTGAGGTTTTCTTGGGGAGTGATGAGGGAGGTTGGACAGGATTAGGAACGAGTTCATTAGGGGGGGGGCTGTTAGATGTTTTGGGGAGAAAGTCAGGGAAGCCAGATTGAGGTGGTTTGGACATGTACAGAGGAGGGATAGTTAATATATTGGTAGGAGGAGGTTAGAAATGAAGCTACCAGGCTGAAGGTAAAGAGGAAGACCAAAGAGGAGGTATATGGATGCGATTAACGAGGACATGAAGTTAGTGGGTGTGAGTGAATATTTATTACAGAGTACTTTACTAAACTATTTATCGAAAAAAAGAAGCCCAAATGTACACCGGAACGTAACTGTATTATAAAAGTAATGCTTGAACGATACAGTCTGTGAACATGTTATGAACTGCAATATCCATATGCAGCTCTGATAGGAAAAGCACCCTAATTTTATCCCTGTTTCTTTACACTGTAACAGCAGGTCTTAATAAAAGTATTAAGTTAAAATAACATCATTCGTAAAAAAAAAAAAAAAAAAAAAAAAGCTTTACAGCCACTCTTAAAAATAAATTAATAATATAAATAATGCTTTTAGAGCACGTCAATTTTTCGCATATTTTAAAGTACTTTTAATTCATTTCATACAGTTTAAGTAAATCATTTTCAAGTTGACATACTTGCAAATGAGAAATTTAATATTATGAAAAATTGTGTTAGCAACTTGTTGGAAACACCGTGTGGGAGAGAGCGAATGGCCAAATTAGTTCCCTTTAAAATAAACGTATTAATACATACGTTTAAGAACTACGTTAAAGCAAACACTTTCCTTAAATTACCTCATCAGGTATTACAGTGTAGTTGTGTGTGTGTTAGAGAGAGAGAGAGAGAGAATAAGGTAGGAGAAAAAGAGAAAAAAAACAGAGCGCGAGCGAGAGGGGGGGCTCTTTTATACACTAATTGTAGTCTTACCCAGTAATTACCGATGACAGATTTCTTTCCCCATTGAAAACCAGAGTCTCTAGCATTTCTATAAATTGCGCTTGAGAAGCGATTAGCTTAGCCCAATTAGCCTAGCGCACTAGCATTAAATTAGCTTAACACAAAACTATAGACACTATATGCATCACTAGATCCTAAATGGTTTTACTTTAGCATATTTTTGAGCAACAATGCCAAGTTTAGCTCTCACTGGTGTGTCACATGGGGTTTTTTTTTGTTTTTTTTCAGAACAGGAATGAAATATTAAATAAAACTCATCATGAAACGAACAAGCTGCCTAAGTTTGATCAAAAACAAGCTGTGTGCAAAATTTACGAAATACTTCCTGTTTCTCGCCATAAATCATTGCCTCACCCCAGTCAAACCTTTCGAGACATCAAAATTTTCTTTGCAATTCTGCACCCATAATGTCTTGAGATCATTATGGTAATCAGGATAAAATACCTAGGATAAGTATATCAAATTCCACAGTCTGATTTCTATCTTAATCATGTTTAACATAATGCAACTAACAATAAAACTTTAACGTTAAAAAAAAACCAAAAAAAAACCCACTTCCTTCATACCGATATCACAAATCACTTCCTGTTGGGCAAAACACTGACTGTCAACACGAACCGTAAGCCTGATGAGATCTACATGTGTATGGATTTGTGTGACTTTAGTTCAAAAAGTGTGCACTACAGAGGCCCCCCAAAAAAAGCTGTGCCACTGCCCCTCCTTAGGGACCCCTGATGTGAGACTCTGATGGTCACAGATTCCAACATGTGTGCAAAATTTCTAAAATAATCCTTAGAAAAACTATAATTAGGGCCAAAGCCAGTAATGGCACAGGTCCCTAATTATGTTGGATTCTGAGACAGGATGGCAGGCAAAACACTCCTTTAACCCCCAGGGGCAATCTAGAGACGAGGAGACAACCAGCAAACCCCCAAGGAAACTCTTTAAATTAAAATTAAGAGCTTGAGCTCAGGGAAAGCAGCTGCATCACAGAGTTCACATTTGAATCCCAAATAAGATACAGAAAACCCGAGCTGTGAGCTTGTTGTTTATTGTTATAGACAAATTGATAAACGGTTCATTGCATTGACAGCCAGACAACACAATAACCTCTGTTAGCTTTGGCAGGGCTCACGTTCCGCCATGAGAAATGTTGCTGGGTTAAAGATACAGTATATATTTTTATTGGCATTTACATAAGTTTAGTACGTACATTCTTCCCTATAAGATTCATGTACAATATACAAGTTCAAAAATATAGTTTGCTTGCATTGGATTCGTTTCCCGTTTATTCTCTTCAGGAGGACAAAAATTCACATTAGCGCATGTTATGGGGCTAAGGAGTTTTTTTTGTTGTTTGTTTTAGAGTTTTTGAGTAATCAAAAAAGGATTGAACCAAGACACACAGCTGCTTAAAGACATCTCTGTGTGTGTGTGTGTGTGTGTGTGTGTGTGTGTGGACCCGAAGAGTTTAGTAAGTGCACAGATGAAAGAAACCAAAATGACAGACCGCAAGAGTGTGCTTGGGCCCCAAAAATGTTAAAATGAATATAAAATGAAGCAATTTCTTAGGTAACATGTGACCCTGCGTGCACACGCGCGCACACAAATACATGGATGTAGTACAGTTACGAGCCCTGAACCTCACCTGCCAGAACACAGAATTAAACACGATTTATAAGGCCATGTGACGGTATTAATACAAAATATTAGTATTGTACTTCGAATTATGAATATAATTCAAATGGCAGAATTACATTCGTAGGCGTCCGTCTACGATATAAAGAAGTAGAGAAGGTTGGGGGGGGGGGCTGGAGCAATTCGACAGGCATGAATTACAATTTCCAAATGATAAGGTGGAAGGAAGTGGGAAAACACTGCGGAGTAATACATTAAAGGAGCGAAAGAACTGGGATCTCGTTTCGAAAGCGGAAATACTGTTGACAGAAATTCAGACAGGAAGAAGAGGTTGGTGAAGTTGAAGGCAGTAACAGATGGTCTGCCATACCTGTAATCAGACACACTGTAAACAGATGCCTGGACACACACATTCCAAATAAAACAGGATTTTGAAGACGAGAAGACATCAAGAGTCTCCTTACATACACACACAACAGGAACCAAAGAAAAAAGAAATAAAGGCAAAGACAGATTCAAGAAAGAAAGAAAAGATAGACAAAGAAAGACAGAAAAAAAAACAGTAAGAGAAAGAAAAAAAACAGTAAAAGGCAGACAGGCAAAAAACAGTCACACAGAAAAAAAGAGAAACAATTAAATAAAGAAAGAAAAAAAATGAAAGAAAGAAAGTTAGAAAGAAAGAGCTAGACATTTATTCGGAAGTTTGACAAAACCAGGAAGGTATTCCAAAAAAATCTGGGGGTAAATAAAATGGGTTGGATATTGGATAGGCGTGATCATAATTTTTGCCCCTTAACAAAGAAGAGCTACACTGCAAGTAGGGCAAACTGAAGTATGACACATCGCTATCGATGATAGGGGGGTGGGGGTTTGGGGTATATGGGGAAGGCGACGGGGTCTCCCTTTAAACCACTTACCCCTTTAATCCTCTGTGAGAATAAACACACTACAGGTGACTAGTTCAGGCTGTGTGTAGAGCACATGCCTTTTCACGTCACTACACAAGACCATCATTCTCCCAATAACTCGAATATAAACTTGCTTTGGTAATAAAAAAAAATGAAATATAATAAGAAAAAAAGAAAAAAAACAAGACGGCGAAAGCTCTTTTTTACATTTTGCTAACTGCAGCCTGAATGGATTGTGGAAAACTCCACAGCAGATCAGTTCGTGTGCACAGGGTCTCTCCGTCTCTCTCTCTCTCTCTCTGTCTTTCTCTCTCTGGTCACGAGTAAGGCTTCATGATGTTCACAGTGGTTTCTTAGCATGGGGGAGGGATGGATAAAAAAGGCTGCTTAGCAGGGAGAAGAAAGGAATTTTACTCCGTCCACAAGTCTCCCTCACGGACTGGTCTCCGTTTCCCTTTTTTTTTTTTTTTTTTTTTTTTGTTTAATACGTTTTCGGTTTTCGTCTTTCCGTGGAGCGATGATCACATTTCAGGCGTTCGTGTGCGGCTGGCGATAAGGGAAAAAAATGGTTGCTGCAGGAAGAGAAAACAAAAGGTTGGATTAGGAAGTCAGCACTGACAGTTTAGAGAAAAAAAAAATAACAGTTGTTAAATTAAAATAAACACATTTCGACAATGTCATATTTTTAATCTATCCCAGAAAAAAAAATCTGCAGGTGTTGGTTTGTGACCTATCTACCCTAATGTACAGACATCTGTCATTTTCTTAAGTTCCTAAAACTGTTTCGATTACACACAACCTCAGTCTGATCGGTGTTGCTCGAGGTTCGAATAATCCATTTGGTAAGAGCTTTCACCGTGCTGCGTCCCTGCTATGCTTTGGTTGCCTAGATACCTAATTGACTAAGCTAAAAATGGTAGCTAGGATGATGGAGTCAGGTACAGCGAGCTACTGGCTAGTTACATGTAGTGACGCATACCAACAAGGACATGAGCTCCTGAAAAGGTGATGACTCATCCATAGCGATGACACTTCCCTAAGAAATGGTCTTTACTGCATAGCTTCTGACTTTACACTGCACAGACAAGATGCTGTTTATTATTTTATGAAGGAAATGCTAACTGCGCTGGGATGTACACGAAGCAGCATGTCCCTGACTATAGAAAAAAATATGTACTTTGGCTAATTAATTCGATGTGTAGTGCAAAAGGTGGTGGTATGGAAGTATAGGGTGGGACTACACCATGGGGCCTGTTTGTATTAGGGAATGACATCACTCACAGTTGACAACCAAGAGGGGAAACTTGACATTGTATTGAATCTGTGTATGTGAATACTAAATAAAGCATTTTCAAAAATTGTACAAAATGATTAAATTCCCAAAAACAAACACGCCCCATAGCGTAGTCCCACCCTGATACTTATCGAGATGTTCCAGTTTAAGGATTAGGAAATGCAAAAGCAAAAAGGGGTTTGCAATTTTTAGGTTTTGGCAGTCGTTTTGCAATTGTAAAATTGTCTGCATTATACTTCCGTACTGGTGGGATTCAGAATTGCAGTATTTAAGCTCCCTCGTCATTATTGAATATCGGTTTTGTAACACTGGATCCACCGATATATGGCACCACCTTGGGGACATTTTAAAAATTGCATGCAAGGTATTTTTTAATTTTATTAGTTAAATAATTTTTTTTATTCATTTACTCCAGAACTTTTAATTATAAAATCCATGCACTTAATTTCTTTTTAGTTTTAGACCCCTTAATTTATTCTACAACAGAAATAAAAGCTGTTTTGTTTGCAGTTTCGCGTACCTGTTAACGGTCACAAACATGCAAATAATCGGTATTGGTTCTGAAAAAAATAATTATCGGTTAATCAGTCCAAAAAAAGACATCTGTGTATGTGAGCGTATTGTCCCTACATGTCAATCGGCATCTGGAAATTTAAAAAACTATTGCAAAGACATGTTATCATCTTTTACAGTGCAGCCAGGCCACCAAATTGTCGCCAGTGCTAAAGTCAGACTAACAGTGAGAAGCTGTAGGTTAATTAATCAAGAGGCATTAATGAGAATTCAGAGCCTAGAAACCAAACCTTTTATTTACATACCCTATAACATTTCATTTCTATACTTGTTTCCAGGTTGTAGAGTGAAGAGTGTTACCTGTGAGTTGGACAGTGCTGTAGGCGGAGTCTCATCTGTGACTTTTCTGCTGCTGCATAAGACCCACATTCTCATACACTCTGGAGCTGTCCTCCCGCATACTGGACACACACAGAACACAGAGTTTTCATCACAGCAGCTTAGAAATGTAAGATGGATAATGTTTACATTATTAAAGCTGCTGCAAGTACTGAAAAAGTGATACATCGCTATCTTCCATCATTTTCACCAGACCAAGTCTTCTGTTTCATGGGCTTATGGGATAGTAAAGTGTCCATCTTATGCAGACTTCAAAATTCAGACAGAAATAGTTGATCTTTCAGGGATTTTTCGTGTACTGTTAATCTTATACTAAACTATAAAAAAATAATTGTATTTGTTGTATTTTTTAGATATTTGCTTTGCTGCAATGTATTACAATATATTGTGTCCTATTGAATCATGGCCCATGTCTTGTGATGTCTCATATTGTGAGGCCAATATGTTTGTACAAATGTTCTCTAGTGCACAGGCATTTTAATAGCATTATTATAATTCATTAAACTTTTAGAGAAAAAAACCCCACATTTTCAGAGAAGAGGAAGTGGTGTGAGAACATATAAACCTGACTTTTCTGAACATCCCACATGGTTTGAAAAATGGCAGGGTGTTGCTTAAACGCTTTCTGAATGTGCTGAGTAGACAGATCTCCAAACTGTCTGGGTGCGGCCCAATATTCTGCAGAGCGCTTTGGAACAAAAGCACTCTGTCTGCAACAGCACGCGCACAAGTAAACACAACGGTGGACAAGGACTGTTCAACCTCAACAGTTAAGTAGAAGTAGAAATACAATAGTAAAAAAATGTGACAAACGTGACAAACACAAACCAAACCAGCCTTTATTGCCGTGCTCCGAGGTCATTCAATTTCTCCAAAGGTTCGGTTTTCGTTAGGAATGAAAATGGTGACTTTATGTGAGAAGAGAATGTAATTTCCTGCTGCACCAAAGCTCGCTCGCTGTGCGTGAACGTAATCGAGAAAAAGGGGAGAAAGGTTTGTGGCAGGATTTAGAACAAGTTTACTTTCAGTTAGTAAAAAAATAAAACTGATTAAAGGAATTCTAGCTCGGTTTAATAAGCGGCGCATAACCAGGGTTTCACTTTTTATTGGGGTTCATTTTTTGCATGTTACACTAATGAAAATTCTAATGTGGGATTTTGGGACTTTTCACCTGCTTTACATTTCTAGACCCTGTGCTGAGAGAAAAGTCAAATAACCAAATAAAGACAGTTTTAATTTTCCAAAACATTTCTTAATGGGACTGCAAACAAACAATTTAAATAATCAATGATTAATAGAACAATAATCAGCAAAAAATATTAATCATATTTATATACATACATACACATATACAATATATAAATATATAAAAATGTAAATGAAAAAATTTTAATTACAAATATAAAAAAAAAAAACCCACTGCAGCTAGTTAGCTCAAACACTAATTTACACATTCTAACTAATAAATACAACAATAGAATCGATTACATTGTCTTAATGCCCACTGTACCCAGTTTAAAATGTTTTTGACAAATAGTGTAGTTTATCTAGTATATGTTTTTAGGCACCGGGAATTCACCATTCTCAAGTCTCTAATACAGCTTTCTGTAGCTCAACCTGCTACCTCAATTCTCTCTGACGCAATAACTACAACACTCATTGTGTCTGGGGTTTTTTTGCGGTGATATGATATCAAAATATTTAAGACCTATCAAATTGAAATTCAATACTACTTAGGGACAACCTGGTCAACCTGAAACAGGGCCAAGTGCTTATCTGGCTCTCCTATTTGAAAAAAATGGATGGGAAAAGTACTCACTCAGGACAGGTTGGCGTCGGGGTGCAGGGAGGTAACGGGCTCTGGTCCCCTCCGCTCAGATCAGTCAGTGAGTACTTGATATTGGTGTACTCTCGCCCTTTGATTTTGCTTTTCTGAAATAAAGACACAAAAAGATTTGCAGATAAAGCACCGTAACGGATGCTACAAAACCAGTGTGCACAGGAGTTGATGCTTATTGCACATGGCAGCCTGAATAAGGAGACATTTCACATTCTGACTTCTGCAATCGGACATGTATATACACCTGCTCCTCCTCTATGCGGCGCTGCAGGGTCTCTATGTAATGCTGAACTGCCATGTAGATGAAGCGGTACTGAGCTTCGGTCTGCACCATTCCTGAGCGCTGGGACCGCACCATCTGGATCGTCTTAGGCACATCTATGTCACAGTCCACTCCTGCACAGAGACCACCAGCAAGATTTAACAATTAATTACCAGATACAATTACAGATCCTAGTCTCTAGTTGGAATTACAACTTTACCTTTCTCTCTGATGATGTCGATTAAGATGTCAATCACAATAAAGGTCCCAGTTCGTCCAATTCCGGCACTGATGAGAGGACAAAAACAAACATTAACATGCCATTTGGTTAATGGTGCAACCTGTGAGCACCCAACATGCCAGCCAGAAAGATTTTAGGACAGGAAACAGATCACATCGTTTGACATATTGGAATAATTGTTCTAAAAGTACTGTAACTGATATAAGAAACGAATAGAGGACATGATTTAATTTCAAGCTTTAGTTTTGCTTTACCTGCAGTGCACCACAATGGGCCCAGCCTCCAGAATGCTCTCCTGCTTTAGTTTGACCTCCTCCAGGAAGTCCAGCACACCACCGGGATCGGAGGGCACGCCATGATCGGGCCAGGCTCGGAAATGGTACTGCCATACGGTGCGCTCTGTGTTTCCCTGTACAACCAGAGTGGGGCAGTATTACAATCTTCTCAGACCAAAAAAAAAAAAAAACCCACATTCTCATCTCACATGCAGTCATATAACACATTCAGATGAAGAGAGAGAGAGAGAGCGAGATATGGAGACACAAAGAGAGAGATGAAAGTGATGCAACAAAAAGCAATAAGTAATTAAATAAACAGGAGAAAAATTTACAACAAAAAAAAATAATACAGTTAAATAAAAAAGCAGCCTAAAAAGCAAGTGAAATTATTAAACTCAAATTTGTTGCATAAAAGTCATAATAAAAACCGTGTATGGTGTTCCGGTTAATTTGACTCAACGTCTAAATAAAAGAGGGGCCGGGCAGTATATCTCAGTATAAATTGGCAAACATACTTTTTTTTCCTATGTATGCTGCGACTTAAATAGGTAAATAGGTGGCCATGGCTTCTCCGACATCATTCTATCAATCAATGCTAACGGAAAGAAGTGCCTCAATTAACATTTTTTACCGGTTTGTTAATTTAGGCCGGAAGTTTATAATAAAAAAAAATAATAAAGTGTGTGCAAAACACTGAACTAGGAAATTTGACATACAGTGAAATTTGTTGTTATAGTAAGATTAATTAAAGTTCTTATTTCATTTACTAGATTTATCAAGCCTCAAATAAAAGTCCTTGAAATAAAATGATTTATAGCATGAAATTTGTCATACAGCCCACCCGTACTGGTGCTATTATTACTCTATGTATACACAAGTTTATATTTAGCGGCTCTATGGGTTTCTCTGGATTACCTGTCCGACTTTGGAAAGCTTTAGCTCTCTCAGGATGTAATCGTGGGCTGACGTCTCCTTGACGTTGCGCACTCGCATGGCACCGTATTCCTTTAGCGCCGAAACGTCCGGCCAGTATTTCACACATTTACTCTGTAACGATAGACAGTAAGGATGAGACCCCGTCCTGTCCTGCATCTTTATGCCTCATTTTCTGTTTGTGTTTAAGGGTCCAGATTTTATTTAGTCAAAAATGGAAATTGAAGTTAAGGCAGAATTCAGAGAATGTGTTTTGTTTTATTTATTGCATGCTGTTATACCAAGCTCAAAACAGACCTTGCTCCTTTCAACCTCTTTGGTGGTCATGACGATGACGCGCGAGTTTTCCTGAAACACCATCCTCCAGAAGTCGCTTATTGTGTTCTGCAGGCAGCCCTGGGTGGCGATGTAGCTTTTCTTTAATCTGGTGTTGTTGCACTTGGACTCCAACTCCGGCTGCGTGAGGAGAATGAAACAGAGCTGTAGACACACTGTATCGGGTTTACGCTTTCAGATCCTGTTATTAAACGATCGTTTAATGCAATGCGAGCTTTAATAAAATGGGGTATTAAAAGGTCATCTGGGGGAGGTCTGTCAGGGTAACGGCTCATTATTACCATGATAATATTAGCGTTGATGTAATCGGAGCCCGGCTCGTTCGTGTCGCCGTCGTCGAGGATGACTCGCGTGTGGTCGACTGAGGAGAGATTAAAGAGGAAGAAAACGTCAGCCATTTTTACCACAAAGCTCTTTCTGTCTCTTACCCTCATTTTCGCTCTGTGTCTCTCCCTCCGTCTACCCCTCTCTCTCTCCCTCCCTCCGTCTCTACCTCTCTCTCTCTCTCCCTCCGTCTCTACCCCTCTCTCTCTCTACCTCCGTCTCTACCTCTCCGTCTACCCCTCCTTCTCCCCCTCTCTCTCTCCCTCCTCTCTCTATCTCTCTCTCTCTCTCTCCTCCGCTCTCCACCCCTCTCTCTCTCTCCCTCTCTCCCTCTCTCTCTCTCTCCCTCCGTCTCTCCCCCCCTCTCTCTCTCTCTCCCTCCGTCTCTACCCCTCTCTCTCTCTCTCTCTCTCTCTCCCTCCCGTCTCTAACCCCCTCTCTCTCTCGCCCCTCCGTCTCTAATCTCTCCCTCCTCTCATTCTCTCCTCCCCTCCCGTCTCTACCCCTCTCCTCTCTCTCTCTACCCCTCTCTCTAACCTCCTCTCTCCTCCCGTCTCTACCCCTCTCTCTCTCTCCCTCCCGTCTCACCCCTCTCGCTCTCTCCCCATCTCCCGTCTCCCCTCCCGTCTCTCATCCTCCTCTATCTCCCTCTCTCTCTCTCTCTCCCTATCTCTCTCCTCGCCCTCCTCTCTCCTCTTCGTCCTCTCCCCTTATCTCTCTCTCGCCCTCCGTCTCTCCCCTTATCTCTCTCTCGCCCTCCGTCTCTCCCCTTATCTCTCTATCTCGCTCTCCCTCCGTCTCTCCCCTTATCTCTCTCTCTCCTCCGTCTCTCCCCTTATCTCCTCTCTCTCTCTCCCCTTATCTCTCTCTCTCCTCCCCGTCTCTCCCTTATCTCTCTCTCTCTCCCTCCGTCCTCTCTCTCCCCTTACTCCCTCTCTCTCTCCCTCCCCCCGATCTCTCTCCCCGTCTCTCCTTATCCTTATCCTCTCTCTATCTCTCTCCCTATCTCTCTCTCCCTCCGTCTCTCCCCTTCTCTCCCCTCTCTCTCCCTCCCCGTCTCTCCCCTTATCTCTCTCTCCCTCCCCGATCCACTTATATATCTCCCTCCCCGTTCTCTCTTATCCCTTATCTCTCCCTCCCCGTCTCTCTCCCCCTCCCGTATCTCTCGTCCCTCCCCGTCTCTCCCCTTACTCCCTCTCTCTCTCCCTCCCCGTCTCTCCCCTTATCTCTCCCTCTCTCCCCTTATCTCTCTCCCCTCCCCTCTCTCCCCTTATCTCTCTCCCTCCCCGTCTCTCCCCCTTCTCTCCTCTCTCCTCCCCGCTCTCCCCTCTCTCTCCCCCCTCCCCTTATCTCTCCTCCCTCCCCGTCTACCCCTACTCTCTCTCCCCGTCTCCCTACCCCTTATCTCTCCCCTCCCTCCCCGTATCTCTCTCCTCCCCGTCTACCCTATCTCTCTCCCTCCCGTCTAACCCCTTATCTCTCTCCCTCCCCGTCTCCCCTATCCTCTCCCTCCCCCTATCTACCCTATCTCTCTATCTCTCTCCTCCCTCCCCGTCTACCCCTATCTCTCTCTCTCTCTCTCCCTCCCCCTCTACCCCTCTCTCTCTCCCTCCCCGTCTACCCCTATCTCTCTCTACCCCTCCTCTCTCTCTCTCCCCGTCTACCCCTATCTCTCTCTCTCCCCGTCTACCCCCCCTCTATCTCTCTCTACCCCTCTCTCTCCCTCCGTCTCTACCCCTCTCTCTCTCTCTCTCTCTCCGTCTACCCCTCTCTCCTCGCCCTCGCTCCGTCTACCCCCCCTCGCCCTTGCTTCTAACCCCCCTTGCTCCGTCTACCCCCCCTCTCGCCCTCGCTCCGTCTACCCCCCTCTCTCCTTGCCTCGCTCCGTCTACCCCCCTCTCTCCTGCCTCGCTCCGTCTACCCCCACCCCCTTTCTCACCCTTGCTCCGTCTACCTCTCTCGCCCTCACTCATGCTCTCTCTGTCACTTTTCACATTTTAGACATAATCTAAAGAAAAAAAAGCTGAAATGTACACACAGGGCAGAATGTTTTTGTATCTGTTCTTGTTCTTGTTGTCCGGACGCTGGCCCTCTTTGCGGCTGTAGAGCAGCTTGCACTCCTGCTGTTGAAGCGTCTATGTGGCACGGGAGAAAGCGCACAACTCATCAGCAGTGTTAAGAGTGTGCAGGGTAAAGTAACAACAATGTTAACTGTGTTAACCGGTACGGGAATGACTGCTCTCTCACCTCAAACTCTTCCCAGAAGCCCTGTTTAACCTTATCTGTGGCCTCGGCCGGCTTGCTGAGCTCCCGCACTCGACTCTCGATCTCGGCTGCGTTGATGCGGGTCGTGTTAAGAGGCTATAAAGACAACAGACAAGAAGTCTACAGTAAGAATAGTTACGCCAGTAAAGGATGGACAGGATATACTTTAGGGTTAACAATAAAAGAATATTTCTGGGATTTAGAGCCTCCGGGTTTTGGCACTAAACTGTAGTAAGATGAACTTTAACCTTAATTTTGAGTTACTTTAATAAAGATAGTAAAGTCTGGAACAGGGCTCATTTCTATTATTAACTTTCTTTGAATTGTGATTATTAGTTGTAGGCTACACTAAATGACTAAACTTCTATTTTTGTGTTAACTAACTAAATTATTTCCAGCAACTTAAATTAACCAACACATCTTTTAAACACTTAACTAGGGTTAATTATTTATCTAGCTAATTTATACCATGCAACATAACTAAATTGGGGGGCGGTCTGCATTTTAAAGGTACAATAAGTGACTGTGTTCGGAAACATTTTTTTTGTCCTACTGAACCTTTAACTTAACTTCGCCTTAATATTTTTTTTTTATTATTTTATTCATTTATTTTTTTGCATTTCAAGGCAGTTCATTTCTGTGTGAAATCGACTCCAGGTTTAAAACAGATTCTTTCAGTTTCCTTTTGGTTCCGAGAAGCAGTGAATCATTTCTATTTGCATTAACGTTGACGTGAACGTTGACGTAAATTTTTAATGATTGAGACGCATTTTAATGCCACCTTGCCTAAATATAAATATATATTTTTTTTCATCGTTGAAGACAATTTAATCAGTGGTGATTAATTAACTCTTGACCTTCTAAAATAAATGTGTGTGTGTAGTCACTTTTCCCAACATCGCACCTGTTTGAGCTGCAGCACGGTGCCCAGTGTTTCCACCATGGGGTTTTTCTTGTAGTGTTCCACCAGATCTGTCAGGGAGTCAAACTTCTCCCCGCCACCGACGTCATACTTCATATCGGACTGACAAACGAAAAGAGAGAAAGCTAGCAGAGTCGCAAACAAAGTCAGACTGAGTAGAAGTCACCCTTTCGTGTGAAAGTACCTGGCAGCGAATCATGACATGGGTGACTTTGGGTTTGCTGTCGGTGCTGTCGGTTTTGTCATCACCGGTTCGTACAGAGAGCACAAAATCCCCGGGATGACTCTGGCTCTCTCGGACCAGGAAGCTGCCGTTCTTGCCCTTTTCTGTCAGCAGCTTCTCGGCTTCGCGGCCTGAAAGATGACCATGGAACCACCTTGGAGAAGAAAAATCACGGAAAAGCATATGTTCTTTCAGAGGATGCGTTTATAGATGGCCATGTCCCGCTATAGAGCCAACACTAATATACAAAAACGCTACCAATAAAAACAGTCGGGACGGATTTGATCGGAGAATCACCTCTCTGACGTCGGGTCGGCGCAGTTGAGCGGGTACTTCAGCTCGATCACGTCGCCGTTCTTCTCCTTCAGCTGCCCGTGATGCTCCATGTAAAACTGCACCAGCTCGGCCAACGTGGCGAACTTCTCTCCTCCATAGAGATCGTAGTAATCTCCCGTGTTTTGGATCTTAATGTGGGTGACCGCACCATTTCGCCTAAAAAAACATATTTTTTTATATTTATTTATTTATTTATGCATGCATGCATGCATGCATGCCTGCAACAGATCTTCCACCGGGACTATGTCAGCTAACAAAACTTTGTGAAACGTCACTCAGTCTTTCACCAGTGTGCAGTTTTTCGGGTTACAGTCCATCGAGATGACTAAAGGAACACGTGAACTAGAGACAACCTCAGGACAAGAACAATTCAGAATATTAACCACAAGCGAACATCCAAAAAAAACAGCTAAACTGTGACTGGAATTACTTTAGAACCCCAAACTCTTCACTCACTGCAAGAGCAAATCGACATCAATCACATATTCTCTGTGTCAAACAGGACAACTTTCACAACAGCTTATATACAGTACACATTTCTGCGATTCTTAGCTACAGGTTATTATTCATACAATAGACATAACTCGATATTTCAATTATTTTTAATTACATAAGATGATAATTGTTCTTTAATGTAATAATCTATGATTAACCGGAAAATCGGATATAGACACCAAATCGGAACTGAGCATTAAGACCTGCAGTGTGTAAATGCAGCCCAATGTTGCCACACAAATGATTTAAATGCGGCTTCTATCGATACCTTCTCATGAGACGGGTCGCTGGAGCGCAACAACTCTGACTCGGGCTCCCAGCTCCCCCCATCCCACCCTATCACACCCCATCACGTTCTCATTTGATCTCTGTCCTGTCCCGTCAATGTTGCTCTTTTTTTTCTTCAAACTGATGCTTAAAACTGTCACACAGATTTCCCAGTATTCCGAGGGCCGAATGGCGGGTGGGTTCTCGCTCACCTGACGGAGAGGGTAAAATCGCCAGGGTTGCTTTTACTGGGTCGTGCCAGGAAGCTTCCGTCCACGCCGCGCGTCAGCAGCAGGTTCTCAGCCTCCACACCGGTTATGTTGGGATGGAACCACCTGTTAACACAGCATCAGAACAAGTCAATGATAAAGCGAGTCAACACATACAGTAATTTTTGTCCTGGTGCTTGATAAAGACTGGAAACAGAAAATAATATTAAAAAATATATTTATAAATTTTAATTGAATTGCAGGACAGGACGTGATCACGTGATCAAGTCGTCTATCGTTCCATACGTGACCATTTCTGGTTCAAAAGTTAAAAACGACTTTACACCAACTGGCTCGAGTTTTCTAACAGAAACGGGTTTAATCAACTCGTTTTCAATCAGAACAACGTTTTATTGGGTCGCTTATTCACGTTTTACACAAATTGTGTTGATAATTTAACGCCTCGTTTTTGTCAACAGTTTAAAAATCCCCGGTTAGCAAAGCTGCTAATATGAAACCCGTGACGTGTCCCGTGTGAAAGCGGCTATAGTTTCAGTCTGACACGCGCGGTGTTTGTTTGTTTTTGTTTGTTTGTTTGTTTGTTTGTTGTCTGCAGGACAGTTTCACTATCTCGCTCGAAACCTGTTTGCTAACTAGCCCATGGAGTGGTGCACGAAGCTGCTAGCATGCTAACACCAGCAAGTTTGGAACACTGAGCAAACAATTAAAACTTTCCGTGTTTTGCGTCACTTCTTGCTGAAGCTAACAGCGACGTCCAGACGGGTTTAATGCCTGAAAACCGCCCCGCTGCCATGTTTAACTCACATTAGCCCATATTATTGGGTTTATTATTAGTATTATTATTAGTATTATTATTTCCACAGCTCTCACCTCCGAGATGTCATCTTTCCCAGCCTGCTTTCCTCTCACTCCCCGGTTACTAGCTTCAGATTTTTACTTTTAAACCAAGCGATTGCGCCGCTGTTTTTTCCCGACCAAAAAACGTCATAAGAAATAAAAAAAGACCCGCAAAAAAAACGGGTTTAAATAAACGAAGAGAAAACCCCAATCCGAGGAAGTAAACTCGGTAGCTTAGGCCTCAGCATCACAGACCTTTCCGAGTCCAGTTGTAAAACGTCACCAAACCTGCGACAAAGCAGAACTGCATGAAACACCCGCGCCCTCTAGCGGTGAATCTGCCGCTACGCCCGACCATGAACATGAACTGCTCATATTTTTATGATAAACAAAAAAAATTTTTATAAATAAAATTAATAACAGTATTTTTTAAAATAAAAATAATAAAAGTGTTAGCGCAGTGGTTAAGTTGGTGAACTGCTAGATGAAAAATGAAAGAGGTTCGATTCCCCTTCTTATAACAGTTTATATATTGTTTAGTTTTATTTATAGAATTTTTTTCATTTTAATAATACATAACTTATTAATTTTTTTATAATTAATCCGATCTGACTCCGATCTAAAATAATTTAATATTACATAACCTATTATTTTTTATAATTAAAATGTTATATTACTTAATCTATTATTTGTTTAATTTTTAAATAATCAATCCGATCTAAAAAATATTTTAATATTACATAACCTATTATTTGTTTATTATTTTTATAATTATAATTTAATTATCTGCTTGTCATCAACTCATGAAACCCCAGTTTGGAAAAAAACTTGCCATAATACAATTGGGGGGCAAAATTCTTCTCTAAATGCTTGTTTAAAAGAATATCTTCAGCTTGCAATGTAATATCAATTTCAGAAAAGCCTTTTAAAAGTTTTTAAATGAATCCAGAAAAAATTAGCACAAATACAATTAAAGAAAGATAAAAAATATTTCATTTCAGCTATAATAAACACAAAAACGTTATTTTTTTTTAATATTATAAAAGTTATATAATTTATAAAATTATATAATCAATGAGTATAAACTCGATCATGCATAATACAATTTTTAGTATTTTATGATACTGTTATCATTTGTAAATAACAAAAACACATTATTAAAACTATTATTTTAATCAACTATTTTAAATTTAATAACTTTTTTCAACTTTTCTATTTGGTGTAACATTTTACAGACGCCTTTATCCAGAGTGACTTAAACTCATCTCTTTTAGCCAACTGAGCAATTAGAGGTTAAGGGCCTTGCTTAGGGGCTCATCAGTGATAATTTGGGAATCGATCCTATGATCTTCTGGTTAGCTGTCCAAACTTTAACCACTGCGCTACCACCTCCAAGAGCATCGCTACCACCTCCAAGAGCATCGCTTCAATTTTTTTTTTCTCCACTGTCTGACTTTTGTTGGGTTTTTTTACGTTATCAGTTTGGATTGGCTGATTAATTAAATTAGGTTTAATAAGAATAGAGAATTAGTTTAAATAGGCATATGGGGACAAATAGGGACTATGTTGTCATGGCAACAGTTTATAACAGAACTTAACACTTATACCGGAAAATGGAGAAGTCTACATTAAAACGTTATACATTAACAGTTTAATTTATGAATTGAAATTGTTATTGTTTGTGTATAAATTGTGTATCGTTTAAACCGACTGACTTTCTAGACGTTTGTTTTTAAATCATTCTCGCGTTTCGTCTCGTTTTTCTAGTTTGTGCCTCTGCGCGACCCGTATTCAGCTTTACGTGGCAGAACCAGTGAAGCTCCGTGTTCGACTTAAAATTAGCCTCGGCTAGCTGTATATTTCCTCTCGGCTAATGGACAGAGATTCTGTTCGGAATTTTTAGACAAACTCTTAATGGTGGTGGATTTATTAACCTTTAATAACATACGCGCGAATTAAGAATGTTGACGTATTCGGAGCTCGTCGTCCTGCTCGGTGTTTTGTGTGCTACAGCGAGCGGCTACTTCGTTAGCATAGATGCTCACGCGGAAGAGTGCTTCTTCGAGCGCGTAAACTCGGGCACTAAGATGAGCCTGATGTTCGAAGTGGCCGAAGGAGGTTTTCTAGACATCGACGTTGAGGTAACAGATTAAAATGTCTTATTTTTTTTTATACTTTATTAATTGATCGCTAATTCGCTGTTTGGCTGGTATGAAAGCGGAAGCGTCCTAAATGACTCCGTGTTGTAGCCAAAGTTCACTAGATTTCAGTGTCTTTGATATAGTTAACTTTAGATGTTAGGATGCCTACAGAGAAAACACACTTCTAAGTAGGACGCAGCCAGTAAAGCACGTTTATTCTAAGGTTCTTGTCTATTATTAGCTAACCTCTTCTGATTATATATGTTTTATTACAGATTACCGGACCAGATGGAAAGCAGATTTATAAAGGAGACAGAGAATCCAGTGGGAAATACTCTGTGGCAGCTCATATGGATGGCACTTATAAATTTTGCTTCAGCAACAAGATGTCCACCATGACTCCCAAAATTGTCATGTTCACCATTGACATCGGTGAAGCTCCCAAAGGCCAAGACATGGAGACAGAAGGTAAACGCCAGGTTTTACTCTCTGCGACACGTTCAATGCGAAATGTTTAACGTAGCCATAACCCATCTTCCCTTTCAGATAGGAGACATATATCGATCAGAAATCTCCCATCCTGAAGACATTTTTTGAGAATCGAGATATCATAGCGTCTGAATTTTATTCTTCATGATGAGTTGCACTGATTTTGGCTACTATAACACAAAAACGTGTGTTTCTTTTTTGAAAAAAACCTCTTACATAGTATCTCAAACACAAGTCATACAATCGGCTTACATCATAGATCAGTGGTTCATTTTCAGTCTTCATTTTATTTTATTGTTGCATATAAGTTACTGCAGAGTTAACTTTCATTTGTTTTATTTGCATAGCCCAACATGGAGGACTGGGGTTGGAGGACTGGGTTCAGAGCACAGGGTCAGACATGAGGCAAAGTTAGGGACCCTTATTCAAGAGCCCAACGGTGGAAGCTTGGCACCCCTGCACCCCGATTAACAATTTAGAACCTTAACAACAGCCTTACCTGTTTTTGTCACCACTGCCTATTGCAGGAAGGATACTACTACACTGGTGGGCCCCTGAGCAAACCCCCCCCCAAATCTGGTGTCTGCCAGATGCTGTAAATGTTTTTTGTTTATTCACACGTTTTGTTTACTGTCTTTCTCCGGAGAGCTTTACAGGACAGTTCTTTCTCCTATTGGCCGATTTTCGGATTTGCAGAAACCTTATTTTCTTGATAAAGCTGATTGATGAAGTAAACCCAACAGAATACTTGTTTTTCTCCTTCGAACTGAAATGAGGAGCTTTGGAAACTTCGATAACCGAAGACGTGTGAAAGTGTGTTTATAACTGAAAACATCAACAACATCAGAGACATTCAGCTTTATTTTTATTTATTCGAGTGAAACAACTGCATATATTGATATCAGCCGATTTCATGTTACGACATGACTGCATGACTGCAGAAGTATTTCAGACAGAACAAACAAACATGACACCAGCGTGTTTTTTAATTGGATAATAGGAACAGCTGGAGGATAGTGATATATCAAATGATCTAGAAGATATTTTGCTAAGTTTTTTTTTTTTGGAATGAAAACAAACACATGATTTATTTCTTGAAGCTAAATTAAAATCCTGACTCTCTAAATAAATGTAAATTCTTCAGTAATGTGGGTGTGATGGATTTATAAAAAAAAGGCTTCATGCTTAATCAGGTAACTCATGGGTTCAGTTCCCTGCACCACCACCACTGCTGGATTCCTGAGAGAAGCCCTTAACCCTCAACTGCCCAGTTGGATAAACTTACTTGCACTTACTCTACATTGGTTATGGGTTCAAGTCCCAGCAGTTTAGATCTCTCTGGGCGTGAAATGTGCATGTCAAATCATCTGTCCATAACGTGTAGATTGATTAAATGTGTGTGTGTCTGGGGGAGAAAGAGAGAGATTGGAGATTGTCTTGTATCCTGTCCAGAATGTCCCACCACAAAGACACGCTGGCTTCCCCGAGACCCAGCAAAGAATAAAGTGTACAGAAACGTAGACGGTGCTATGAATTCTAATGCATCACGCCTTGCGTTATAATCGCACCCGTAGCTCATTCTGAATACTGAATACTGTGTTGTTTTCCCTCCTCCCTGACTGTTGACTTGTTCCTCCTCTTCTCAGGCGGTGGTGACAGCTGGGATGGTAGGCACAGGAAGCATAAAGAAGACCACTTGTAACATGGCTAGATTTTTGTGTGGCTGCTGAGTGAACTCTAACCCATTGGCTGCTTGGGTTTTGTTTGTTAATGAAATCCGTTGTCGCCTGTTGCATTGTGCCGATAATAAGATGCTGGGATGGGACCGGGTTTAACAGCCAGACCGGATAGTTAATGCTTACGTTAACGAATGAAAAGATTTCTTGTTCAACTTTTATGCATGTTGTTTACCGTAGACCTGCGCTTACATTTTAACAACGGAGCATTTTATTTAGCACTCGTGTTGTCAAGGAGGCATCAAGTTAAACACTCTGTTTGTGCGAGTGTGTAAATGACCTTCTTTCCTTCCAATTTTAGCTCATCAGAACAAGCTGGAGGAGATGATTAATGAACTAGCTGTGGCCATGACGGCTGTCAAGCATGAGCAGGAGTACATGGAGGTCCGGGAAAGAATACACAGAGCAAGTGAGTCACAAGCACAAGCTCATTTACATTTTTATTTTTATTATTTTTATCTATCTGTCTGTCTGTCTGCCTGTCTGTCTTTTACAATCTTTTCCTCTTGCATATTAATTACATCACTAGGCATCCAGTTTTATCCGCAATGGGCTGATGTGGGTTCGGGTTCCTATTCCAGCTAAGCTAAAGCCAAACCTCTGTCTATTAAAAGATGGAAACTGGCAAGGTGGCTTCTTTATTCAAAGGAGAACCTTGTCTGAAGATTTTAACTTGTTGTCCATCTGATTTATTGAGCGTGAAATAGATCTTTTATTTCAATATGGATCAGATTTGACCCAAAGACAACAGAAATGCTTAAAAGATGCAGCTGTCTGGCTTTACACGCCTTCACAAGAAAGCATCTTTGCCTTTATTCTGCCTGGTGTGTGCGACGTTTTCGTCGTATTAAAATCTATTTTAAGATCCCATCCTGTTGGTTAGTTGATTGATTTAAATGTACACTAACTTCTGGTTTGTTTGTTTTTTTGCTTGTCCTCCCCCAGTTAACGACAACACTAACAGCAGAGTGGTGCTGTGGTCCTTCTTCGAAGCCCTGGTGCTCGTCGCCATGACCCTTGGACAGATTTACTACCTGAAGAGATTTTTCGAAGTACGACGAGTCGTGTGAAAAATAAAGAAATGAACAAACCCGCATTTCTCTCTCTCTCCTCAAGACAATTCTTCACTTCCCCAAGGATTCGAATATCCTGCCTCAACAACTTTCAGCAGAGTTCTTCTTTTACCGGCTTTCAGTTTCCAGTATATGCTTTACGTCGGGTTTCCTTTTAACTCCCAGTTCCTACCAGGCAGTTTTATTTTCTGGAGCTTTTTTTTTTCTTTTCGTCTAGATTAATCAACTTGGCAGACAAAACTGTGCCACAGAGTGTATTGGCTGTTGCTTAGAGAACGCTGCAAAGCGCCATGTCGTGTAAATTTCACCATATAAAACATTTCTCTTTATTTTAATTCAGTTGATTTAGGAACGAATGCGTCGTCTGGTTATTAACTTGTTTGGTAAGTTTTCCAACTACTTTAACGTACATGGCACATAAGCCAAACTATGAAATCCTGTATGACTCTTTCTGTATTTAAATGGTTTAATCGTATTTTCAGGCGCTTGTGTATACTTTCTGGTTTGCATTTTTTTGTAGTTCACCGGGAGGGGAGTCATTCACGCACTTTTGTACTGTTACGTGTCTGTACGGACATTTAATTCGTTACCGTTTGCTACACAGAAAGAAAATTGGCCGTGACTACTGCAGAATTGATAGTAAAACTGTACAATACTGTAAAGTAGAATGTTTAAGTGAATCAAATATAAGTTTGATTTAATAAAACATGATGTTTGAAAGCTTTTTTTTCCCAAGTTTTTAATTCTGGGATCTTTTAGATCACACACACTGTAAGGTTACCGATAAATTATTCAGTATATTGTTTATGTTCATTTTACTAAACTAAAGTGAGTAAAGATCAGTTTTCATCAACTTTAGCGTCTCTGGGGTTTAGGATTTGATTACTGCCTCTGTTTGTATGGAGTTTGTTTCCTTTTCCTGTTGGAGGATTTCCTTCAGGTACTACCTCAGGTACCCTTTTTGCAAGCAATGTGAAGTGACTACCGACTGATGGTGGTTCCAGTTATCTAATTCCCTGTACAAACAGATTACCGTCCAAAGGTTTCAATTTCTAATGTATAATGTTGTAGCATTACAACACAATACTCACACCCTCACCTTTCAGCCCCTCATTCATGTGTTCCCGCTGGAGTGTAAATGTGTGGGGTGTCCCAATTCGCTGGTGAGCTTCTCTGCTTCTACCTATTTGTGTCCTTAATACACACTTTCTATAGGTGCGGGTCCAAACGGAGGTGATGTAACTTAAAAAACAAGGAGGGGGGTATAGGATTTTTGTGAAGAGTGTAACAACATGAACAAAGGAAAGTTTATTGTACATAAAAATGTCTTAATGCAAGTATCATTTTTAGCAAAAATACTGCAAACAGTGTGACTACCGGCACCCGCGTTATTTGTTTATGAGGTGTTGAGACGATGACTTAGCGGTGACATTTGATGCGGTTGGCTGACATGCTTTAAACCACCCCACTTCAGCATGTCACCACACTTATTAACTATAGAATGCACACTTCATGGAAGACCTTAGGGTGAAGTGTAGGTATTGGGACAGGGCGAGACCCTAAGAAACCCAAACACTGTTCCAGCATGACAATGCCCCTGTTCACAAAGCCCATGAAGTAGAGTTGAAGAACTCGGGTGTCCTGCACCAAACCCTGACTCCGACTCCAGCCAATTGAACACCTTTGGAATGAACTGGAACATTAGTGCCTAAACTCAATAATAGTATTTTGGGCCGAACCAGAAAATCCCCATTGATGTGCACAACAATCAAGTGGAAAACCTTTCCAGAAGTGTGGAGGATTTTACAGGAGTAAGTATGAGTCTAGATCTGGGTTAGGATGTGATGTGATGTGATAGTCAGTAACTTGTCCATAAAGTGTTCTGTCATTAAAACCTTGCATTGCATCCTGGAACAGTCTAAATGATGCTAAAAAAAAAAGATATAGAGCCTGTGTTTTGTTTTGTTTTTTTATTTTGAAAAATTTACATTGAAACACCAATACCATATATATCTAGATAGATAGATAGATATTTTTGTTCACTGTGACATATAAAACTTATAAGCCAAAAACCAGCATTAATACCTATTACTATTATATATATATATATATATATATATATATATATATATATATATATATATATATAGTGAACAAAAATTATAACAGCGATTTAATTAGAATATTTTTTTTTATATATATTTAAATGTCACTTATTACAATATTTTTTAAAATTTCTATTTAACAACTTTTAATAGGTAACGATTCATTCTCTTTTTTACATAAAACATACAAAAAACAAATAATTCTAAAATATTTCTGGAATATACCGCTCTGTAGAAACGGAACGCAGTAACGAGCGGTGTGTTGACACCCGGACCATTTACTCTCTGCACCCGAAGCATGGGAAGCTACATGGTGACACAGAATAGATAAATTTGGAACTATGGAGAGTTTAAGCGATGGAAAATGGGATAATTTACCAGTTAAACTTCACGACAGCATACAGCTGACTCTAAAGAAGCTAGGATTTACTTATATGACCCCGGTTCAGGTATTTTAAACGAAATTACTTGTTATAGCAAACTAGTTATCCTGTTGTTGTAAACATGCTTTCAAAATTGTTTGTTTTTTAGTCAGCGTGCATTCCACTGTTTATGAGCAATAAAGATGTTGCAGCCGAAGCGGTGAGTGTTTTCTGCTTTAAATGAAATGAATAAACATGAGCTACTTTTAACTACACTTTATTATAAGCTACTTTAAACACTAATTAAACCTGCAGGTGACCGGAAGTGGGAAGACTCTTGCTTTCGTCATTCCTCTGCTCGAAATCCTCCTGAGGCGCGAGGAGAAACTGAAGAAAATGCAAGTAAGTGATAAAGTCACTGCTGGATAAAGATTTCCACATCCCACAGATTTTTTTTTTTTTTTTTCGTTTGGGTTGTGAAAATGTTTATCCCGTCCCCTTTCAACCTGACTGAAATTTTAAATAAATCTGTCCAACAAAATCTTGCTTCCCGCTTTATCCTCTAGTCATGACTTGCGCCTCTTTTGCAGGTTGGCGCTTTGATCATCACGCCAACTCGGGAGCTGGCGATCCAGATCAGCGAAGTGGTGGCCCGGTTTCTTGAGGAATTTCCACAGTTCAGGTCTGGAGGCTATAAAGTAGCAGATTATGTTAGTCAAAAGCGAAACTCTAAATCTTGTGGATTTTTTCAGGCAGATTTTATTAATTGGTGGAAGTAACCCCATTGAAGATGTGGAAAAGTTTAAGGCTGATGGGTAAGTGGTGTTCGATTTTTGGTAGTACCACATCAAAGTCCATCGTTTGTAAATATTTTGTTTTATAATTATATAAAATCGTAGGGCGAACATCATAATCGGAACCCCTGGGCGGCTGGAGGACATGTTTAGGAGAAAAGCTGATGGGCTCGACTTGGCCAGCTCTGTGAAAGCTCTGGACGTGCTTGTCCTAGACGAAGCCGACAGACTGCTGGACATGGGCTTTGAAGCGAGGTGATGTTTTTCTTCTCAATAGAGCATCTAGTCTAGTCCAGATTCCATCATCAGGATTAACACATAATGTCTTTACCTTGTTGCAGCCTGAACAGTATTTTGGGCTACTTGCCCAAGCAGAGGCGCACGGGCCTTTTCTCAGCAACACAGACTCAGGAGCTGGAAAAGCTGGTGAGGGCCGGCCTCCGAAACCCGGTCCGGATCACCGTGAAGGAGAAAGGAGTGGCAGCTACCAGTGTGCAGAAGACACCAGCTAGGCTTAGTAATTACTACACTGTAAGCAGAACAACCCTGTTTCCCTACACATGTACAGACACTTGTATGGTCAAAAATATTTACTTTTCTTTCTATAATAAGCTCAACACTTCCGGAAACACTTTTCCACTAAATTTAGTTGATTTTTCCGGTTCATCCCGAATGTGTTCAGTGATTTGAGTCAGGATCAGGAATCAGTATAAAAGCACTTTGAAAATCTGTTTCTGAATGAAAAAGATAGAGAACACTGCTTAAATGTAAATTCTGATCTCCGGATAAACCGGGAAAATAAGGTGTGTGTGAAGGATGCAAATGTTTACACTAACTGTTTATCTGCTAATTGAAGAAAATCCTGAAGGAATTATGCTGTGCTTGAATTCTTGTGTGTCTCCTCTGCGTTAGCGGTTCATTTTTCCCGTCTGTTCGGCAGATCTGCAGAGCAGAAGGCAAGTTTAACTCTCTGGTGGCTTTCCTGAGACAACACAAACACGAGAAGCAGCTCGTCTTCTTTAGGTACCATAGAACCGCGTTTTCCATTGATTATAACACACACCGTCATCAACTGTATTTATTCACAATCTGCCGCTTTGTGTATTTCACAGCACGTGTGCCTGCGTGGAGTATTTCGGCAGAGCGCTGGAGGGCTTCATTAAAAACGTCCCCATCCTTTGTATCCACGGAAAGATGAAGGACAAACGGAACAAGATCTTCTCTGAGTTTCGGGAATTAAAAAAGTAACACGCTCATGTCCCTTTTTTTTTTTTATCTAGAGGCAAACCTGTATCTCTAATCCAATAAGTCGTTTTAAGGATCAACATTTTTACTATTTTACAATCAATTTATAGATTTATTTTGTATACATGATAAATATTTTAACAAAATAACATGGTCCTGGCGGGTCTCATCCATGTGCTCATGTTTTAGTTTATATGATTTAGTAACTTTTTTTTTTTTTGTGATTTAAAAAATGTTTAGCTTTTATATATTTTTGTAATTTTTATTTATTGTTTTTAAGATTTTTATAAATGGCCGTTAGGGGGAAAAATAGGTAATGAACCTCATGTGAAAAGACTATTATAAGTTTTAAGCTTTTAAATGAATTTTAAAATATATTTTTAATATTTATTTTTTTGTGATTCAGCAATTTTTGTAAAACTAAAACCTTTTTTTAGGCTTTTCTTTTAATAAGTTTCTTATATATATAATTTTTTTTTTTTTTTTTTTTTTTTTTTTAATGTATTTTTTTTTTTTTTTCTGGCCGTTAGTTAAATTTCATTTTGACTTCTGATGATGATGATGGGCCGAAATGAAACAATGAGTAACAAACTCTATTTAAAGAAGACATTATTTTAATACTATTTTATTTATTTTCATATTTTGAGACCCTTTTTTTAAAATATATTTTTAAGTTTGTTAGACGTGTTTTAGTCATTTTTATGGGGGTTTTTTTTTCCATTTTTTTTCTGACCAACATAAATTTCCATAAACAGCCTTTAGTCAACTGTAATTTTTTCCTTATTATTATTATAATTATTTTTAAAACACTGTAAAGTCAAATCCAACAATAAAATAGCAACAGTGCAGGTTGATCAGTGTTAACCAATCAGAAGTGTCCTGGAATGGGGTTTAGCTCTGTATATGTCATAAGAAGCCTACAAATCTATAATAACTTAATAATGCTTGCAAGGGTCTGTATCTGTTCATTAACATGACCTCTTGGTAGCTATGTGTCACATGATCTCGTCTGGTGTGAGTCATCAGTATCTAGTTATTCGTCCTACTATTATTTTGAATAATATCTTACTGAGATGTCTCTCTCCTGCAGCGGGATCCTCGTGTGCACCGACGTGATGGCGAGAGGCATCGACATCCCGGATGTAAACTGGGTGCTGCAGTACGACCCTCCAAGCAGCGCAAGGTTCGAACCCGACTCGCGGTGTTGTGGATGTAATTGACATTGATTGCACCGTGCGATCCACCAGTTTTAGTTTGTCACCGCGTGCGATCAGATGGTGTCTAACAGTTAGATCATTCGCTCGGATTCTATATGTAGTTTTGCTAAATCCTTTGTATTCTGCTCGTGCCCCTGAGTGTGTATATATGTTCACGCATAAAGCTGTGTAAAAATAGTGATACAGCTAACTAGCACAATATTTTTTTTCACTATAGTGTATCGATATTCTACCCTTGAGTATCGATACATATTTCAATTAATTTTTAAACCGATTTACATTTATTTATTTATTTATTTATAATCCTGAGTACGGGTCAAACGTCTTCCTCCTCCGCTCCAGTAATTGTCGCTGACGCATACGTCCGTTGTCACAAAAGCAAACCTGGTGGGAAAAAAACAACGTCGTCTCCTTCTTTGTATTTGTTGCATTTTTAGCTATTTGTTGTACATTTTGGTTAAGTGTTGCAGTGTATCCTGATTGTACTGTATAGTGACAAATGCATTATGTGTATCGTATTGTGAGGCCCTTGCCAATACACAGACCTATTAATAACACCAAATGCCGTCATTTTAAATGGTGTATTAATAACGTGATTTTCTAGCCTACAATACTAAAAACATTTTTTTGGAACTGTCAACATGTTTTTAAAAAATGCCCCTGTATGACCCCTGCTGTTTCCCCTGTCCAGTTCTTTTGTGCACCGCTGTGGCCGAACCGCTCGTATCGGGAACCGAGGCAGCGCTCTTGTGTTCCTCCTGCCGATGGAGGAATCTTATGTCAATTTTCTGTCGATCAATCAAAAAGTAACTATCACTCAGCTAACTTTTTTTTACCTATCAGACCTGTGAAATATAATAATCAGGACGTCGCTTCTAATAATAACATTAATAAGAATAACAACTAATAGAATAACTTTGTGTTATGTGATGTATAAAGCTCGTATAATTCCTGCTTGTTTAATAAAACTCAAGTATCAGAAAGAAACCGAATCTTAGTTTCCAACTTCATCTGGCACGGAATAAGTTCTGTAACAATTTAGGAATAACTCGCTTGTGTCCTGCAGTGTCCTCTCCAGCCGTATCCTCCTGTTAAGGTCCTAGTGGATGTCTTGCCCAAACTGAAGGCTCTGGCTTTGAGGGACCGGGCCGTGTTCGAGAGAGGAATGAAGGCCTTTGTGTCGTTCGTCCAGGCGTACGCCAAGCACGAATGCAGCCTGATATTCCGTCTTAAAGGTCAGTGCTCAGAAACCTGTTCATCACCTCCTCATCACTGCCTGGAGTTTCGCTTCAATGTAATTCCAGCCATTTTTGTTAGCTTTGGAAAGTAATTTAAAGAAAAATTAACAACAGTATATTTGATGCCCAGGTTTTTCGAAAAACACTTTATAAAACAGGATTTATCAAAAGAGTTTTGTTTGAATGGAATTGAATTAGTGTAAATAACATTCCCTATAAACACACACTTCACTGTCACCCAGATGATGATTAGTGACTCCTCATGATCTGGTTCTATTTTAAGTTTCTTTCTAATTAGCTGAAGGATTTTGTCACCGTTGCTACAGGTTTGCTCATTAAGATTTAAGCTGTAAAGCTGCTTTAAGACAATTTCTGTTGTCATGAACAGGTTACCATTCCAAAATGGACTATTGTCCCCTAAAGATTCTAAACTATTATATGCCTTAAATCTAACATCAGGTTTATATTTCCTAATTATATATTTGGTGTGTGATACCTCTGTTTTTTCTTTGAAATCCGTCAGATCTGGACTTTGCTGCTTTAGCTCGAGGCTTCGCCCTTCTCCGTATGCCCAAGATGCCCGAGTTGCGAGGCAAGTCGTTTCCTGACTTCGAAGAGATCCCAAACACAGACTCCATCCGCTTCAAGGACAAAAACCGAGAAAAACAAAGACAAAAATCTTTACAGGAGAAAAGGGAAAAGCAGGCACCCGTCCAGAAGAAGAACTTCATCAAGAACAAAGCCTGGTCCAAGCAAAAATCCAAAAAGGATAAGAGGAAGAAGATGGCTGCCAAACGGAAGCTGGACGAGGTTGGGACTAAACTAATATATAACAGAAGTCAAAAGCTAAAATATGTTTTAGAATAATAACCTGTACATCATTACTCTCCGAACTTTTTCTACTCAACCAGTTTGACTAGTGTTGGGCATGTTACTAATCATTAAAGTACTTAGTTAAAGTTACTAGTTACTTCTTACAAATAGTAACCGAGTTGCATCAAAAAATTAACTAATCGCATAACTTGGATGCCCCAAATATTAACCGTGTTAAATGAATGAAATGGACACTGAATAGAATAAATTATTATTATAAAACATTGTACACTAATCTACACTATCTTAACGTTTTGGCTTAACATCACTGAGTATTATTCTAAAATGATCTGCTGGTAATTAAGGAACAGAAATTAGTATTAACACCCGTCTTCGTCTTAGGGTTCAGACGTGGACGACGAGGACATCGACGAGCTTTTGAGCGACACACGTCTACTAAAGAAGCTCAAGAAAGGAAAGATTAGCGAGGAAGACTTCGACAAACAGTTGAGCGCAGGAAGACATACCAAACAGAATAGAGCTGGTCCCTCTTACGGGGACGACGCAGAAGGAGACAGTGAATGAACACCCACACCCAGCTGGGGTGTTTCTCTGTTCTGTTCTGTTTGTCAGTGTGCTGCATCAGCATCAGGTTTATGTCTGTAATAAGAAAAGCCGTATACGTGTTTACAGATAATCGATTTTGTAAACAATATAAATTTCATATATTTGGTTCCTGCCATTTTATACAGTCCGAATGGAGACATTTTGGGAGGATTTTCTTGTGAACATATCTTATTGGGGTGTTTAGTTGCATTTGCAGAATAGCAAAATTTTACACAAGTACTTATTAATATAGTTACTTAAGTAAGAGTAGAAAAGTATCCAATGGAAAAACTAATTGGTTAGTTACTGGTTCCTCTCTGATCTGATTGACACGAAGCAAAAACCCTGAATTTTAAACTACGTGGTGACTTTTCACATCCCGTCTCATCCAAAGTCTCTTTGTTATAATTATATAAAACAGGTTAAAGTTAAGTAAAGCCTTAATCTCTGTCCTGTGATTGGACGTTAACATTACATAACCTTAGATTTACAATAAAATCTCAAACACCATAAAGTTATCTTCCATTTATGAGCAGTTCCTTTAAAAACCTGTTTATGTACGTACATTATTTAAGCAGGAATAAAATAAGTAGACATAAAAATGTGCCGACGTTTAGAATAAAAGATTGTTCATGAATGTGTTTGTAGGTTTACAAGATATTTATTTATATTCGGACAGTGTGTGAAATGTAATTTTACAATAAAGGTCAAAGTTCCCATAGATATCAAATTATTAATAGGATTCAGAAAGGTGTCACTTTGACACTTACCGCTGCTTGTTTGGGGTTTTTTTCTTTTCAGTTCGGAGCTGGAATTCTTGTATGCTGTGATGTCAGTTTGGTTATGTCACACAACATGCATTATAAAAGTATTCTTTTTGATATCTTGGAGTAAAAACATAGACTAAACTCGAGGACACTGGTGATGATCTGCCTCTGATAACACGCACACACGTCTTTCTCTGCTTCATCTTCCAGCTAAACGCGTGTTAAACATAAGCTGGATATTTGTAGCGGTCTCTCAAAATTTCGTGCGTACAATTCATTTTTTTTTTTTAACGTCATATTTATTACCATTTGACATTAACAGAGGAACGCCGGTGTAGCGAATGTAGCAAAGTAAAGTTTATTTACTGAAAAATGTAATAGTAAAAAATACACATTTTCAAATATACTGTAAAAGTAAAAGTTACTCAAAAACTTTAAGTAAATGGAACTTCTTACCATCTACATCTGGGTAGTAATAATAAAAATAATATCAAGCAGGTCTAATCTAGGTGGGGTACGCATCAATTTATGCTCTTCCGAAATATACGTTTTTGCAAAATAAAATTTAAAATATAAAAAATGTCCCTTTTTTCCTTTCACTTTCTTTTCTAAATAAGTGGGCCAACCTTGTGACAGGGTGGGCCTGACCCCTCTCGCCTCCCCGTTTCTTGTGCTTTTCTGCAAAGGAGCAGCACAAACTGTCATGCTTGAATTTACATTTTTGGCATTTTTTGCAGATGTCCTTATTAGATTTATCAGATTTTTTAAAATCCAATTTTGCAGTTAAGAGTTAAGGGCCTTGCTTAGGGGCCCAGGGGTGACATCTTGGTGGTGCTGGAAATAATCTTTCAATCAGCAGAATAACAATGATCAAATGATCATATTGGAACAGGTTTCTGCCTCTTAGTTATTGAAGCAGACTGATAATACTAGAATAAAGTGGGGAAGTAGGACCAGGGTTTAAATCCCAGCACCACCAAGCCACCACTGCTGCTCCCCAGAGCAAGGCCCTTAACACCTGATTGCTCTGTAAGTCTGCCAAATGCTGTAAATGTAATAAAAGCACATCCTATACCACTGTGTGTTTCTGACATAGTGGATGTGAAAGCCACGTGTATAATTTAAGAATTTATTATATTTATACTTTTTAATAAAATATCAAGAATAAAGTGAAATCTTGCGCGCGGGGGGGTGGGGGGTGGTTCACGTACTCAGAGAGCATCAGCTCACCGCTTTCCTTTCCGGAGCGAACTAAGTGCGCATGCGCCGTTATTAATCCTGCTAACCTCCAACATGGCGGCCAGGGGCCATGTGCAAGACCCAAACGACAGACGACTGAGACCAATTTACGGTACGAATTCTTTACTGTCCGAGTCGCAGAATGAGTCTAATCGATGCTTGCTTGCGTGTGCAGTCGGAGCGGAAGGGTAATAAGTGTAATTAAGGTTTGGTGTGTGAGTTTTGGAAGCCGGTCAGGCCGCCTCAGAGCTCCGACCGCGGACTCGCTTTAGCCTGTGCTTCCCAATGACAGCGCGCTCGGACGCACCCTTAGGCTCATTTGCTAACGGCTAACAAATTTTATTTCGACTGAATTATTACTAATAAAATATGCTGCATTTTTATTATTCTGCTGTTCAAACATACGAGGTTTCGTTGCAGTTGTCGGGCATTCATTCCCTGAGCTTAGCTTATTAGCTAGTTATTAGACTGCTAAATGTCAGGTGAGCTAGCTATGTTAGCTAGCTAGCTATGACTCCACAGCTTTATTAGCACCCTGGCTTTTGGTTTAGGCTGTGCTTATAACCAGCTCGGTTAGATATTCAGTATTATAACCATAACCGGTTCATGCAGTATGGGTTTTTTTTTACACTCGTGTAAATGCTGTGAAGATGATGTGCTTTTCACGCTGTTAGTTTGAGCCGGTTTATTTAAGTGAGGAGTAAAAATGGAGAGAAAAGTTTGTCAGTTTGTGGAGCCGGTTAAACTGCTGGGAATGAAACTCTGCTCTGATTATTGATTACTGACAGCGTCTTTGTGCTGTAATCGGTTCTCTGTATATTTTAATAAAAGCTGGTGTTTGGTGGTGGTGGAATTGAGTTGCGTTGAGTCTCGTTTGACTGGGAAATTTTATAGACTGTATTTCTGATCCCAGCTTTAGATTTTGTCTGGTCTAAATTTAGGCTGGGCTTTTTTAAGGGCTTGCAAATCAGAGACATGTGGTGTCACTGTTCTCCTGTCTGTCTCTCGCTCTTTTGCTCTCTCGGTCTCCGTCTGTCTCTCTCTCTCTCTCTCTCTCTCTTTTTCTGGCTTTTGGCACACGTCCAGAGCAACTTACATTAAACTTACATTTATCTCCTCAAAATCTGGATGAGCAGTTGATAGTTAAGGGCCGTGTGCAGGGGCCAAACAGTGGCAGCTTGATGGTGCTGGGACTCAAACTCATGACTTTCTGATCAGCAGTCCAACACAGTAACCACTAAACTGCCACTTTCCCTTTCCTGTCTACCTTCCCCATCAGTCTCTCTCTATCTCACTCTCTCTTCCCTTTCTGTCTGTCTGTCTCTGTCTTTCTCTCTCTTTCTGTCTTTCACTTTCTTTCTTTCTCTCTCTCTCTCTTAGTCTGTCTCTTTCTGTCTGTTACCCGCTCCAGCCCCCCTCTCTCTTTTACCTCTTTTCCTTCCTGTCTGTCTATCTACCCCCTTCTCACGCTCTTTTCCCTCTTTTTCTTCCTCTGTCTGTCTCTGTCCTGCTCATTCTCTCTCTCTCTCGTGCTCTCTCTCTTTCTTTCTGTCTCTCTCTCTGACTCTGTGTCCTCCTTTTTTGAGGCAAGATGCTGAATCTTTTAGAGTGAAATTTACAAATATATAAAATATGAGCCGCTTAAATTCACAGGTTAACTGGCTGCTTGCTCATCAATTAATGATTGTTTCACATCACCATCGTATCTCCACCATTCGCAGTAGAATAAAAACCGAAGAAGAATAAACCCATGGACTGGCGCTCACCCCTTTCACCGCCTGCTTTCGATGCAGTTTTATTTTAGATCAGCGAGACTAAATATGTTACAAACCTGCGTTAAAATAAATAAGTTAAACAACGGAGTATAAAGACATCTGCTAAAAATGGCTACAAACTTTTATTCATATAAAAATGACACTTACAGCACAGATCAGTGAAAAATATAAATATTTGTTTTATTTAAATATGATCTGTTTTTCATTCGCTATTTCCAGTATGCTGTGGTTGGCAAGAGTACTCATAGGAAAGACATCTGGTGAACTGGAGGCAGGTTGAGGTAGCCTCAGACGTTACGCCTACAAACTGTTGACTGAACATCTGATGCAAAACAAAACTGGAAGCACTGTCAGGCTTTCGGAATTCACGAGCGGCTAACATCTGTCCGTAATAAAAAGGTGTCCAAACGCATAGCTCAGCTTTAGCGCTCAGAACCGTGGTACTCGCCAAGATTTTCAAATAAATACCGTATGAATGACTAACATACGCACCAAGTGAAATGCTGAAATTGATTAGAAAAATAAAAAAAACAGTACTGACCTATCCATGAAAACCTGCTAATGTATCCAAGTATGAATTCATGAACTAATATTAGGATAAACTTCATCCAAACGAAAAGCAATTAGTGATGCATACAAATTCGATGACTACTGTGATGGCTTTTTTTTTTGCTTTTTTTTTTTCCCTCCAACAAAGTTGCGGCAGTTTCAAAAGTTTTCTGACTCTTACCTGCAGCCCGCCGTCTCCTACAATGACCATCAATCTGAGAACCAATAGGAGCCCACGGCCCAACGAACCATGGCTCAATCAAATCGTCAACATCAAACCACCACGGAAAAATGTGGAAACCAGTCAGATGGACAAAACTGTAAAGGAGTGTTTGTATGACGTGTCATCACTGACGTACCTTTGCTGCTCTAGCTACCATTTAGCAAGATAATAAGGGTATTGAACGTGCAACCCGCAATTACCTCGGCTTCCCGTGAGGAGAAGAAAGCCATCTTATGCTGCTCAGTGTTACAAGGGAAAAAAACGTATCTTGTACTGTTTTTTCGAAGATGTGTCTCAATGCGGGTTCGTAAACAAATGACCTGACCTCGCTTCATTACTCCCCGATAAAAGATAAGGAGAGTCACGTTATACTTTTGTTCGTGCATCGATTCTTTGTCAGCACACCTGAGTATTTTGGAAATATTGCAGGTTATTGGAATCCTGCGGCATGGGAAACAAAAATCACAGTTAATCACGGGATTGGGACAGGACAGGATTTTCCCCCAGTTTATTTCATGGGATTGTGATGGAACAAGATATTTTTTTGTGGGAGTTAATATTTTCTCTAGCCGTGTGACGCCTCCCCTCAGTATTCCACCCTATGACTGTGCGTATATAGAACCCATACGATTGATTTGCTATTTGCCACTGTAATAGTGTAACCAGGGCTCTATACACATGCACACACACCCACATCATCACAGTGATCAGACTGGGTTTGGGTCAGTGTCCTATCAGCTCGTTTATCAGGTCGGTGTTCCGGGTTCATCGTAGTCTTTGTGTTCTTGGCTTTGTTGTTTGCAGTATTTCTACAGTCGGTTGTGTATCATTTGTTTGCAATTCACACTTCATTTTTTGTTACTATGGTTTTAAAGTCTAACTACTGAAGCCACAGCTGTTTTATATTTCTAAGGCTGGAAGTTCAACAAGTCCTACTGCAATTTCAAAGTAGTTAAAAAACCGTCGTTCCTTTCAATTAATCGTAACTCAAACAGCAGGAAAAACAGTTTATTATTTGTATTTCTTTATTTTTAAATGTATTATATTGCAATAGTTCAACATCAATATTTATATATATTTTATCTAAATATATTCTATAATTTTATATTTAAATAAAACAAATCACACAACTGCACATTTTATAACTGTTCATATGATGTCCTTTTAATAGCTATAATAAAAATTATTAATGTTGGTAATGATGATTATTATTATTATTAATGTATTATTAATGTTTTTGTTATAAATATTATTCAACGAATTTAATGTGACACTTTCAAAATGAGCCTAGGACCAATCCAGGTTTACCTTAATTAAAGAAGTTGTTTATTATTTGGGACACGCTGATTTTTGGCTGCCAAAAATGTTCATCTACATCTGTTGTTTACTATTAAGAGTTGCTTCTAGTTTGTCCAATAATTGTTCATTTTGATTATTCTGATGAAGTGAAGGAAGAATAATATATTTGTTTGTTGTATAATATTTTGTCGTAATACTTTTTTGTTTGTTCCAATTTGTTGCGATACTTTTCAATGAAAAAACATTTGATGTGATTTTTTTTTTTTTTTTTAAATAGGTTTCATTGATAGTTTTTCAGTTCAGGTTAGCATAATTTAAAAGTCTAATACTGATAAAAAATGAATTATACTAAAAGTAATATATAATTTATTTGTTTCAGTGAATTAATTTCCACTTGTAGTTGATGCGCTTGATTATGACTACACACTCTCCCCCTTTTTATTAAAATAATCAGTTGTAGCTTAGCAACTAGAGACCGGGCAGACTTTCGCATGCTGTCTCGACTCAGAAGTGTGAATTAAATGTCACCTTTTGTGGATGTGGTGCTACTAAATCCAGCAGCATATGTTCAGAAAGGTTTATTTACTAAACCAGGAAAGACTAGTTAGCGCTAAAGGTATTAGGTGATTAGACAGGAAGTATTAGTGCATCTGTTTTAACATTCTCTGATGTTCGATTCATCTCTACTGTGTAAAAGAGATCCATCTGAACAGTCTTATGCCTTCAGACACGTTATGACAATGTTTTTAAGTTGTGTGCTGATAATTATCTAGTACGGCTAAACACATTTGTTTCCTTCTCTCTCTCTCTCTCTCCCCCGCTCTCTCTTTAGATTATCTTGATAATGGCAATAACAAGATGGCGATACAGCAGGCTGACAAGCTGCTTAAGAAGCACAGGGATCTTCACTGTGCCAAAGTAAGTAACATCCAAAGTTCCTCTTTTTTATTTTTACTTGTTACATGTACACCACCTAATTCATGCAGATATTCGATCTTGGTTGTTGGAGTATTTCAGAAACTGTTGGAATCTCCTAGAAAATATATATCTAGTTTACACAACATGCTTTGATCGACAAAAAAGCGAGTTAAATAACAGTTCTGTTAATTAAAAATGCCCTGTTGTTGTAAAAGGTCGAAGATAATTGGACAAATTGGTTGAAACCAGCAAAAAAGGGTGCAATAACTGGTGATTAAAATTGCTACACCAAGAACAGGAGTCTGAGCTGCACTGATAACAGTCTACTGGACATCTTCCCCATCTTCAGCTGTTCACTTTTTATAGGCCATTTATGTAAGTGCAAATATGTGTATGTGGAATGATGTTACAAACAGAATCTATATTTTTATTTAGGTTTTAAAGGCTATTGGTCTGCAACGCACTGGGAAGCAGGATGAAGCCTTCGGTCTGGCTCAAGAGGTGGCCAACCTGGAGCCCACCGACGATAACTCGCTCCAGGCTCTCACTATCCTATACAGAGAGATGCACCGGCGTGAGTGACTGTTCAATAAACACAGATCTCTCCATCTGGCTGCTGAAATCCTAGAGTTTTGAATAAAACTGGCTTGTTTTGTTTTAGTGTTGTAAAATTGCTTTTTTATCTTTTTCCAGCGGAGTTAGTGACCAAGTTGTATGAAGCAGCGGTCCGGAAGGTTCCCACCAGTGAAGAGTACCATTCACATCTCTTCATGGCGTACGCACGTGTCGGGGAGTACAAGAAAATGCAACAGGTACTGCCATCTTTTTTTATTATTATTTCTTTTTATTTACACAAATATGTGCATCATCTGTATGCAGTTATATCAGAAGTGGAACAATTTCAGAAATAAAAATCAACATACAAGGAATGGGCAGTTATCAGTTATTTAAATTTCTTTAATCAGTAATTGATTGATTATTTTTCCCAATTATCAATTAAATAGAATTCAATAAATGGCCTTCTTTTTAACAAATTTTTTTGGTTGGTGAAAATGTCCACCACAAGGACACCTTTATTCCGTCCGCTTTTTTGAAAATCATCAGGAAAATAATTTTCATGCTCTGACTGTAATTTTGGTTGGTAAATGAGACATTAGCGTATTTGTTTGTCTTCGTAATAATACGTAATAAAAGAGTGCGCTCTGTGATGTACTCATTGCATTTTCGGCGGCTATTAAAATTATTGCTCAACTATGCAAAAATATTCACTGTAACTGAATTGCATAGATAAAAATTGTGCAGTTGCGTAGAATGCACATAAATTTGTCCTAATATTTGCATTCAGTCATGTGGGGACTGTCACTCGTCTTTACACGTCAGCTCCACTAAATCTGCTTTTTACTGTCTACTAAAACACACACACACACACACAGATCTATGCATTTCATTTTCTCTGGAAAATCTAACTCCATTTACTTTTCACCGGTCTAGACCGTTGATCAAAATTACTAATTTGTTATTAACTAATTAATAAATAATTAAACAATTATAACAAGAATTAAAAATGCCTTATACCGGCACCAATAATCAGTCAGAACGATAATTGGTCGTCCTTTTTAAGGATTTTTTTGGGGGCTGAAACCCTGCTCCTGTTCCCATGTCAAACACAAAGCAGCTAAAAGTTTAAAGAAGGTTTTGGATATCTTTACATTTTGCTTGCTGAAGGTTCACACTTCTTTTCTGTTAATAGAATATTCTCTCTCTTTTCAATCCAGTATCTCCATCTGTTCACTATTCTCTTCCTCCCTTATGTCTTTTTTGAAACAGGCTGGAATGGCTCTTTACAAGATCGTCCCCAAAAACCCATATTACTTCTGGTCGGTTATGAGCTTAGTAATGCAGGTATGTTCACTTATCGCTCCGATTTCTCATGATGTTATCCAGCAAAACAATTTCCACATGTTCTCCCTTTGCATTTCAGGCAATTTCAGCCCAGGATGAGAAGCTTTCTCACACGATGTTCCTGCCTCTCGCTGAGCGCATGGTGGAAAAGATGGTCAAAGAGGAGAAGATTGAAGCCGAAGCAGAGGTAGGAATCTTGTTTCAGCTCCAGCTGCACTCGCTCACTCGTCTTTTTTGCTATTGAGGTTTAATGTTAGTTGGGGGTTATTGTTTCCAGGTGCAGTTGTACTTTATGATCTTGGAGCGTCTGGGGAAATACGACGAGGCGCTAGAAGTGGTGCGAGGGCAGCTTGGAGGTGAGGATGGAATTTTAATATAAGCGCATGCGGTCTGTGTATGCCTGAAAATCAGATTAAGACTGAATCGACTCTGGGTTTTGTGTTTGTCCTTCACTCAGAGAAGCTCACCAGTGAGCTGCAGAGCCGGGAAAACAAGTGCATGCTGCTGTACCGCCAGCTGAAACGCTGGCCTGAGTGCAATGCCCTCTCGCGCAAACTGCTCCTTAAAAAGTAAGCGGTTTTCTCTGGATGAATCTTATTCAAAGTGCCCGCGAAGGTTGTACTCGATCAGCTATCATTTAATAACCAGCAGCTTGAACAAAGAGGGTTTGTAAAATCAACTGATATCATTAAAGTGTTCATCCATAAACAGAATACGTATCTGGGTTTATGTGGCAATGCAAACATAGATTCAAAATTTAAATATATTAATTTTATTTAGTGCAATAACGATAAATCTTACAATTGCCCTGTAGCATGTGCACAATAGTTTAATAAATAATTAAAGAGTCCAGAACAAAAGGTGGATTCTGAATCGCTCCCAATTTTTGTTTGATTTTATTTAATTTTTCGCCTAAATGCTCAGTTTATAATACAAATATTGCCTTTGAGTCGATAGTATATTAAAGCTGTTTTGGAATTTAGTTTTTGCTTCAATCTGGATTTTCATTTTAAAAACATGACCTGACGAGTAAAAATGAGACGTTTCAGTTAGTAAATAATCAAATTATATGAAACCGAGCTTTGTTAACTGTTTCATTACACATTTTACTGGGAAATACAGTTTACAACCATCTTTCATCAAATTTAATTATTTGATTATAATGTGTTTCTACTGTATGCTCCACTTTGTTGTAGACTTTTTGCTTCATCGCCTACTTCTGCGGCATCTTTTAAAATGTAGATAGTTTTATTTGGGCTTTTTTATACACAGGTGTAGCCTTTTTATTCACCTTTTTTGTGGTAACAGATATGATGTTCTTGACGGAACACGTAATTTCTTTATTTTTCCAAAATAAAAGACAGATTCGATGAGAATTTGATCTTCATCTCATGAAGTTTTTGTCCTTGCACAGTTATACAACAGTCACATCTAGTCAGAATATTTTAGTCGTAATGGATCACAGTTTGTAATCAATTAAAATTACAATCAGCTCCAGTTTTGGTCGTTGCATTGCACATGTCATGCGGTATCTCCACAGTCATTCAACCGCCCCCTAACCTCCACCCACCCCCTGCCCAAACAGACACACTCGCTTTCTCATAAGCTGTCCCATTAAAGTGCATATTTCAGTTTTAAAAAAAAAGGGTGTGGACTAACAGAAATCTTGGGCGTTACTTTCCAGAGATCCGTTGCACCAGGATTAACCGGTTATAGAAAATAAATCATTTTCCTTCTATAGAACAGACAACAGACTACTGTATGTTTCAAATTTTAAAAAAATTAATGCCACTAACTGTGTTATTGACTATTTTTTCCCCTTTCCAACTGTACAGCCCTGATGACTGGCAGTTCTACATGTTGTATTTTGACTCGTTATTTCACCTCATTGATCAGAGCTGGGCGCCTCCACAGGAAGGAGACCAGTGAGTGCTAAATACACTGAAACAATTAAATACTGTTAGCTAATACATACACTCTGTTTACTTGATTATTTTAATATTTTTAATGTGTTTTCTTTTATATATGTCTGCTGTAGTTGTATAGAGGGAGACGTGCACTTTTCAGTGGACCAGGCCATCAGTTTCGTGGAGGAACAAATGGCAGCAGAGGATAAGAAGGAATCCCGGCCACTTAGGGGCCCCTACCTTGCTCGCCTAGAGCTTATACAACGTCTCCGCCTGAGGAACTGCCCGCAGGAACATCATCTGGGTAATTGAGCATTGTGGCACATGTTCTAGTCAAATTAGTCAGGAACCGCTTTAGCACCTTTATTTCCTCGGCGGCTGCAGGGGACACCAACAAATAACCGCTTGACAGCAGACGTAGTAGACGCACCTTTCAGTTTGAGCTCAGATACTCTTACTAGTCCTGATTTCCTTTTTTCCCCCTTTTTTTATTGGCCATGATCTGCAAACTGTACCTAATCAGAAACAATGGCTGAAATACTTCCTTACTATATATATATATATATATAATATATATATATATATATATATATATATATATATATATACATATACATACACATACAATATGACGGACACTTACAGTAATTATACATGATGAAGTAGCTTTAAGTTGTGCCGTCGTATTTCATATGACCTCAACATGATGAAAGTACTACGTCCAAATTTACTACTCTTTAATCATACTATGAAGTACATACTTAATCAATGCCAATGTTATGGAGTAACGTCCATGTGAATTCCAGGACCCACTTCTTTGCATGTGCCACTGTTAGACGATTGTTAGTTTGTCAGTCAGTTATTTTAAAGTGATGTTGATCGTAATAAACGAGCAGTTTCTTTGATTTAGAAGTCTGCTTCTTCTTTTTATTCATGTGATGTTTTTTGCAGGCGAGCCTCTTGAACTGATGTCGCAGTACTTTGTAAAGTTCGGCGACAAGCCATGTTGCATCACGGATCTAAAGATTTATCTGGATCTTCTGGCGCGGGACCATCATGCTCAGGTAATCGTGGCCTTTGTGGAATTATTCCAGAATGTGTGCTTTTTCTAAAGAGCTATTCACTCCTTTTAGTTACCTTTTGTTTTCCCTACATTCCTCCCTTCTGCTTTGCCATCTTAAGTAACAAACAGGTGCAAAATGTTTTGTTTGCAGCAATCTAGCATCCCTTAGAGTTGACTCTTGGAGTAGTTAACGAGCCCCGATGGGTAGTTTTAATCTTCCTATATATGGCTCAGTTTATAAACAGGCTGATGGAATCGGTGCCCCTCGAGGCTGCTGGTGAGGCTGGGACGGCCCTTCCAGGAGACACACGCGCCCTGCAGAGGCACCTTTGTGTAACGCAACTTAGCCGCTGTCTAGGATTGCAGCACGCACTCAGTCCCGATGGCAAGCTAGCCCTGATCTGTGAGCTTAAGCATCACTACCACCATGGCCTACAGTTCGGTAAGATACTGCTTAACACACAACAAGCTTTTTTTTTAGTGAACCTAGTGGTTCTTTAACTCCTAGCATATATTTAGCTTTTTATTTTTTGCAAGTGGTGTACAAAGCAGTACAAATGCATGCTAATCACTGTAATAGGGAACTTATTAGGGAACAGATAATTTCCTAGTGACTATAAAAGGTCAAATTTCATAGTCATGTGATGCCTGTAGTAATGTTTCCTACTTTTAGTCCTGTCCTAAACATGCAGTATGTGTTGGTTATTTAAATACTAGTCTAGGGGGCTGTTCAGATATCGCATTGGTTGCGCTCTTGTTTATTTTAAATGTAGAAGCATGGCAAGCACACGCAAATATAGAGCGACGCGGTTTTGACATGCATTTGATAAAAGACACTCGCTTTTTCAAGACGCATATGCGCCGCAGCAATAATCATGTATGGTGTTGGAAATGCTGCTGGTTTCTTAGCAACAACAGACGTCTCCAGGCGCTTTGGAAAGAATCAGAATTCAGCTCGTCTAGTGTTTCCCTAAAAAGTCTCCAGGTCATGCAAACAACCAAACCAGTCGCATTTTTGCTCTGATCACACGTGCTGCCATGGAGACTTGACCAGAATGAATGACACAGACTTGAAGCGTCTTCTGACTGCCTGCAAATTCTATTTAACAAAAAAACAAATTGAATCAATTAATCAGAATCAAATTAATCTTCCTCTTTCTACAGGAAAGTCCTGTTTAAAAACAGAGCTACAGTTCTCAGACATGTACTGTCTCATGGCTGCTCATGTCTACATAGACCTGTGGATAGAGACTGGTAAGATTTATCCTTCAACTCTTCTGTTTCCAACCAGTCAGGAAAATTAAACAGATTACAATGAGATGGCTGAATGATTCACTCACATAACGCATCCTATAATCAAGTCAGTCTTTACCATGAAGCGCCATAAAGAAGTACATTTTTAGCTGTGATAATCTAAAGGGATTATTGAGCAGAACAGTGAACGGGCCACAGCACGGTGTATGATTACTCTGAGTTCATTGTTTATGTACAGTTAAATAGTCCTTTGAAATTTCAAACCACATAAAAGGTAAATTGTTGCTTGGACATGTCATTGTTAGTGAGTTTAAAGCTAGACAATTTTGGACAGTTGGACAAAGGTATTTACACTGTCGGGACTCCACAATTTCACAGATTACCTTTATCATTCGGTGCATCGTCTTATTATTTTTTAAAAATGTTTTATTTATTAACAACATGCATAACAGATTTAAAATTATGTCCGCAAATATCCATTTCCGACTGCACAATACAAATATAATCCCGCCCCTGATACTGATTGACAGGTTTTGTACCTATTACTCAGTTTCTATACTACTATACAGTATATAAAATATGTAATATCAGACAGGGCCTTTGTGTTTGTCTCTGCTATCTTGCACAACCTCCTGTATTGTGGGTTGTGTGTTTTAGGCAACGAGCACATGCTGTGGCAGTGTCTAGGGATGCTGGAGGAAGGACTGTCACACAGCCCCTCTAACGCTCAGTTCAAACTGCTGCTCCTGCTCCTTTACTGCCGTCTGGGAGCCTTCGAGCCGGTAGTGGACCTTTACTCCAGCCTGGATGCCAAACACATTCAGCACGACACCATAGGGTGAGCTACTACTTACACACACACTGGGAAATTTTGGTGAAAAATCGCTTCAGCCTCTCATTGTCTTCCGATCTTTCCAATTTACAGATACTTATTGACTCGCTATGCGGGGTCCTTGGGCCAATTTGCTGCTGCTTCTCAGTCCTGTAACTTTTCCCTCAGGTTTTTCCATTCAAACCAGAAAGATGTAAGCGCAGTTATTGTTTTGTCCAAAGTCTTTGTACTGTTTTCGCAATATCCAAACCGTCTTCTAACAGATTTTTTTTTTTCTTCTTCTGTGTCAATGCAGACCTCAGAATACATTATTCAGGCATATAAATATGGTGCATTCGAGAAGATCCCAGAGTTCATTGCTTTTAGGAACCGCCTGAACAGTTCTTTGCACTTTGCCCAGGTGCGCACAGAGAGGATGCTGCTGGACCTTTTCTCTGAAGCAGACATGTAAGTCTAGTCTGTCAGTACAAACACACACACACTGAAGTTCCATATACTGGTTCAGGAATCAGATTAGTAAAACATGCAAACTAAATGGCTGGTAGATGCAGAGACTAGTGCTGCGTCTGAAAACACATACTACTTAAGTGTGTACTGAAAAACATTTACGCTCTATATAATACGAAAGGCGTTCAGATGTACCTGCATACATGCACGGCATGTTGATATTGTCCAGTGACACCTTTGTCACAGCAGAGTGAATTTAATGTTTACTTGTATGATAAACAAATTCAATTTAACCACAAAAAAGTACTAGAATCTATTTAAACGCTTAAAAGTTGTTGCTGCCTCGCATCCAATATGATTGGTGATCTCTCCAGTGGCATCATAGGATACTAGTGTCCATAGTACGCATCCTTTAAACTCCAAGCGGAAGTCTAGGTCATCCGGGTACTTTTTGTGTACTGTTTTTCGCCTAGTAAGGAGTCTGACTTACTACTTGCCTCACATACTTGGTTACGCATATCATGTCTTATGGAAGTATGCAAATTTCTCTCTGTCAAAGACTCTGTAACTAGAAGCAAGTATGGTTATACTGTTTCCTGGTTTTAAAACTCTTAAGTTTGCTTTTTAAATAATTTCCCCAATTAAATAAAATTACACAAATAAGAGCTTCAACTTCATCACAGCAGGAATTAACTGTCCTTGTGGTATTTCTCCTTCAGATCATCTACTTTAGAGGAAAGCTTGAAGTCCATGTCTCTGTGTCCGGAAGAAGACGACATTCCATGGGACAACATAAGAGACAACCGGGATCTCACTGTTTTTGTCGGCTGGAACCCAAAAGACCGGTATACATACACACGCACACACGCACACAATAATGCACACTTAATACTTACTAAAGTTGCAAAGGGGGTGGAAAGTTTCCATGGGTACTTGATCTTGGAATTTTTGGAACTATTCCATGTTGGCCTGCAGTGCTGTGTGCATGTGATTGAGGAATATGCAGAATAGAAATTTAACTCAATTTGACAAATTAAATCTGAGATTATGCTGCATGATTTTGTTTTTTTTTTCAACTACATTAAAGTTCCCTGTTACAGGCTTACATGCTATACTGCAAATTCCCATTAATTCCCATATATTCCTGTTTATTCCCATGAAAGTTTTCAGCTTTGAAACTTGCTGGAACTTTGCAATATCACTACACACACGCACTTAATTACCCTTCGTGTGAAATCCCTGCTTTATAAATATATAGTGTAAATATGTTAATATATTCTTGTAGTTATAGTAAACATTTGACAAAACATTTAACTGTTGCTCTTGAGATATTTGACCGAGTGTGTTTTGGTCTGCAGACAGCTGAATGAGGAGCACAGGCAGCGCTCTCTGGAAGAAGAGTTGTTATGGCTGAGGATTCGCTCTCTAACTTTGAGGCTCATAGGCTGCCTCTCCTCACCGTGCCATCCTCCATCGCCGCACGACTCTGAGAAAACCGCCGAGAACGGTGTATGTGCCAAACCCTCCACCATGCAGCCTTTGCTATCGACGCTGGAGAAAACACTCAGCCAGGCGGCTCAGTTCACGGAAAAACACTCACAGGTGTGAGAAACATACTGTTTTATTAAGAATAATGTGTAATGATTGTAAAAACAAAACAGCAGCAGAAGGAAATGGTTTTCTAGCCAGTTATTAGTGGAATTATATGGAGGTCCCTTTACAACATGGCTGGTGGATTTGATGCTTATTGTCACATTCCTGCCGCGCTGCTAACTCCTACTAAACTCCAGCTGGTGGACAGCCACCCTGACTGGTAGAATATTTCGGGAATAATTTTAGCCTCCTTGAAAATCAAGTTATGCTTGATCAAAGACGCTCTAAACCACACCTTTAGTCTCATTTCATTAATTAATCTAGATTTGTAACCCAACATATATTTTGTAATAAAATGTGTTTACTACGTTATCCTTCACCACTGTAAATATTTAATGGGTGTTTTCAGTAAAGACACAGGGAATCAGAATTGTTTGTGTTCTCAGTAACCGGCATTCTCTTGCTTAACTGTAGCTGCCAATAAACCAACATCAGTGACGACACATCATTCTGATATTTTTTTTTTTTTCTGCCATAACTCGATAAGTTTCTTTTCTTGCTGTTCTTTCTACCAGACTCGTTTTCATATTTTTGTGAGGTGGTTTTAAGTTTCATGCTAATTGCGTCATTGGGTTCGACGCTCCTATTTGTTTGCGGTTTGTCTGTCACCGTATGAGGCTTCACGCTGTCTGAAATCTTCTGAAACTGCCTGGTTTTCAGCGGAAGAAAAAACTAATCACAGTGGCTCTTAATCCACTGTCTGTGAACGTCCCAAACCAGCCGTTAATAACAACAGATTTTAGGAATCTTTTAGGGTTTGAAAATTTGTCACAGACGACCAAATCTTGGCCCAAATTCCACCAGCTTTCAATGAGGATCAGATCAAATTACTGCAAAAAAAACCAGTTTATTCTAAAGGATTCACATACTTTTTCTTGCCACTGTTTTCTAACTGCTTTAAATGTATTAAATGCATGTATTATTGTGTGTGCAGCAGCAGTACCCGTTGCTCGGTCCTCCATCCACGCGGATGGCTCAGGCTCTGGCCAGCGGGAGTTGCCAGTGCCAGCTCTCTGTCCTGCAGCTGCCCCTTCACCTACAGGAGCTGGAATCTGCTGGTTTAGGTAAAATCACAGGACACTGACTCCAAATAACATGGTGTTGCATATAGTTGGTTTGGGCCACAAACATTTGTTGTGTCGTATTTAACTATTTGATGCTTTGTTTCAGATCAGTCAGCAGAGCTTCAGGCTCAAATATCAAATCTCTTTAAATCATTAAATGTCCAGCTTCAAGGTGCTTCACTTTTTTGTGTATATATTATTATTTGCACACCTGTGAATGTTATGCATTTGTCAATAACTTGCTTTCTTTCCTAGATATGCTGAATAAATGTAAAGGCGATCTGTTGGAAGTCAGAGACAGTCGATGTAAGACGCAGCCTTTTCTATTAGAAAGTTTAGTGTACTTTGTCGAGGTAAGCATACTACACATTATTACAGTTTCACTATTATTATTATTATTATTATTATTATTATTATTATTATTATATTTTTAGTAACATGACGTTATTTTATCTGTTTTTTTAGTTTTGTTATTTATCTGTTTTTTTTCCTGCCAGACTATTTGTGTGGTCCTTTGGGTATCTAGTTATTGTGCTAGCATGCTGCGACCGCTCAAGTCCAGCTTACAGAAAAAGAAGAAAAAGAAAAAGGACACCAGTGCAGTGACGGTAAAATCAGGAGTTTTATAGTCTGATCCGGTTTGGAAAAGGAATTTACCAACAGAAAGAAGCTCGTATTTATTTCTGTCTCTCTGTCTTTTTTTTTTTTTTAGCCCGTGGTTCTTTCTGGGTTCCAGGAGTTTACTAGCAGCCTGCAGAACGTCCTCAGCCAGGCGCTGGATCACATAAAAGATCAGGAGAGCATGCTGACGGCGCTGAAACTGGAGAGTCTCTCTCTAGAGGGCGTCACGCAGACTGAGGTCAGCATTGTCAGCTAGTCACGTTTTTGAGTACGAGGTCTGTCCGGGAAAGTAATGAGAATATTTAAAAAATTCTTTTACTGAAAAGAATGTTAAATGAAAAGTGTCATCAAAAATGTTAATGAAGAAAGGTCTAAAATGAAGAAAGCCAGCTTCTCCCGTCCATTCTTATTACTTTTTGGACAAACGCAGAAGTGGATAAAATACCAGAAAGCAACACTTGAGTGAAAGTATTATTTTAGTTTGGTAGAAGTTAGTCACCATTAAGATGAACAGGTAGATGGGTGGACAAATGGGTAGATGGACAAATAGATGGACACATTTGCTTAGGGGTTTGTTAAACTTAGTTTAGTGATCGAGTGAACCATTATTAATGTGTTTGTTAGAAAGAGAGAGAGATGATCAAAGCAAGAGATGGAAAGAGTGCCAGATTGATTGATGGATAGACTGACGAACCAATGATTAGACAGATCGATGGACAGACATAAATTGGGGGTTTGGGGCCTTGCTCAGGGACCCAGCAGTGGTAACTTGGTGGTGCTGGAAATCAAGCCGGATTTTTCCGGTTAGCAGTCCAGCAACTTGACCACATCGCTAAAGCTGGTTCCCCAGTTTTGGGATCTACTTGGTGTGAGTTTTTGTGACTGGTGTATTTGTGTGTTTGGACAGGAGGAGAGCGCCTTCACGAAGACTGTAATGGATAAAGTGCAGAGCAGCTACCAGCGCTCATTGCAGGAGGTCGGCGAGCTGCTGAAAAAACGAAGCGACACCATTAAATCCCTAAAGATCTGACGGTCAGCCCGTCTCTCACCTCCATTTCTCTCGTTCATCGTGTTGGCCCATTCACTTTTCCTTGTCTTTGCTCCCTTCTGACGTCAAACCCCCACCCCACCCCACCCTCAACAGGCACGCACAAAACTCTGTTGCGCTTCAGCACAAAACCATCTGCAGTGCTCGGAGCCACCAGTCGAGTGGACCCCAATGTCTGCGAAACGCTGGCGCACTGCGTAAGCAAACCAATAAGCAATTTTAGAAGAGCTGCTCTATAAATGATTGTACATATTGTGAAGACTCACTCGAACTGGGAATTAAAGTGAACCGCTTTGTTCTTTTCCCCTCGCCGTCTGATGTTGTCTTTGTTGGTATCTAGCAGTCGATGCCCCTCTACCCACCGTCCCGAAGAGTTTTCAGCTGATGAGTGGCTGCGCCACTGATGGTGCTTCAGTTTGAGTCTTTTTTTTTTTTTTTTTTTTTTTTTTTAAGTAATGTATAGTGTGTGAGAGAGAGAGAGAGAGAGAGAGAGAGAGAGAGAAAACCCATTTGTTTCAAAATGGCCTTTGAGCTACACAGATATTGTCAATTTAGTGGTTTGGTAAATTTTCATTTAAGCATATTTTCTATCATGATAAGTGGAGCTTATGTAGGTTGTGTGAGCAAGAACCGAGCAGGTGTGTGTATGCGTGCCTGTGTGACAGCGAGCGGATGCGAGTGTGTGACTGTGCACAATACATCGCGAGATGTAGCTTTTTGCGTAATGGTTTGTTGTCAAACAGAAGAAAAACTGTATACCTAAGGTAGAGCTTACTGCGGGCGCGTCTGTCGATTCGGTAATCTGAGGTCTTGCATAGACGTAAATGCGTTTACGGTCTTAAATCTGGGTCATTTTTTTTTGTTTTTTTTTTTTTTTTTTTTTTCTTTCATTTTTTTCCAAAAAAAAACAAAAACAAAAAAAACTAAACCTTCACGCCATTCTGTTGTCATGTTACTCAGTAAAAAAAGGGGACAAACACTTTTTCGAGATGCGTTATGTTTACTGTTTGTACTGTTTTAGGAAATAATGTAAATTGCACTGAGATTCCCTGAAATTGTGAGGATTTTTTTTTCCTTTAAAAAGTCGATGCGTACCAAAAAAAATCATCTGGAAATCATGTCACTAAACCGCAAGCAGCTGATCTGATACTGTGTGTGTGGAGCTGTAGGAAGGGCAGAGAACCAACTGTTTACATGTTGCTTTAGAACGAAGTGTCTGGCGTCTTATTTATAGATAGGGAAATGTGTGCTGCAGCTTTGCTCTGTTTTTTAATTGTTTTTGGGGTTCGAGGGGTTTTACCTTTTGGTTTTACCTCTTTTTCTTTTCTTTTCCTCCCTTTTCATTGTTTTCTCCCTTTTCATTGTTTTTTTTTGGTTTTGTTTATCTGGTGGACGCTAAGAAAGGATAGCGTGCTGTGTGAAATAAATAAGGTTTGTGGAGCTCGACCTTTAAAGTTCTCCTAACTGACACGCTCCCCCAATGGAACACGTTGGACTGAAGAGCCGGCTTTGAGATGCAGAGAAGTGGTTGACAATCCGTTGCCTGTTTTTTTTTTTGTTTGTTTGTTTTGTTTTTTTGGTAGAAAATATAAAATGAAAAACTAGAATGTGAATTTTTTTTTTTTTTTTTTTTTTTTTTTTTTTTTGTGAATTTTTTTTTTTTTTTTGTTCAAAATTTTTTTTTTTTTTTTTTTTTTTTTTTTTTTTTTTTTTTTTTTTTTTTTTTTTTTTTTTTTTTTTTTTTTTTTTTTTTTTTTATTTAAATAAAACGAAAACGTTTCAAAATAAAGCGTGAACAATTGACTTGCCATTTGACAGAGGACATATGGAAATATTTAGAATGGAATCAGTCATTTATCATTTTTACATCACCGTAACACATCGCAGTCACGTAACTACAACCGGCTTTAAGTTAAGTGGGTTTTTTTAAATGCTTTATAAATTCTGTTTGTGTTCAGGGCTAAATTGAACTCTACATTGGGCACCAGTGTGAAAGTATTACATCATAAAGTTCTTATGCTATTTTATAAAACAAAAAGCAGATTTCATTCATGTTCTGTCTGTAAAATTAACAAACAGGTCTCGAACAAACTCCACTAAGGCTTTTGCGAGTGGGAAAGGAGGAAGTTTTCAACCCTCCAGAACGGCTCTCAGGATCTTAGAAAGACAATTATCAAGACGACTTGCTGACTAGTGCTCAGAGTGGAAAGTAAGACTTGGAACAGCAGTTTTTTTTTAGGTTGAAGGTTTTAGAGGAGTCTTTCTTTCTTTTTTAATGTAATTATTTATCTTTAAACACCGAATTATCCTTAGATTTTTAAATCCGATCGGAAACTGAATTAGCCAAACATTTATTCAATGTGTGTTTTTAGATTATAACTGAGGGCAGTTTTCAGATGAGGAGAGGACAGAGCCACGTAAGGCAAGCAGGTTTTCACAGGAAAGAAGGAATGAGGTTTGAATAGGAAAATTCCGTTCCTGATCTGACCGGTGACATTCCACTAGTGATGGAAGAGAACAGACTGGATTGCGTTACTGAATCATAATGCAGGTAGAACAGTTATATTTCTATATTTTAACAAGTAAAACCAATAGGCCAACGATGCAGAAGAAAAATATTCAGAATGTTTTGTACTATAAATAAATCTTAAATGTTAATTAGATTCATAGAACATTGAGGTTTAATTAGGACAGCCTTTTTTGATGTGCTGTGTGGGAACATGGAGTTTGAAAGAAATGACACCTTTATTGCTTTTTTTTTCTTTTTTTTTTTCACAATTTTATTTCTATGCAACGAGTAATTAACAGTTTCGGGCTCTGAAATATAAACTTGCCAAATATGACGGAACAATTAATGGTCAACATGTAACCAATTCTAAACACGATAAACAGTCGATAAGCTTCTGTAATTGAGCCGAAGTGAGGACGTTTATCTGAATATTGAAGGATGATGTAAAACACAGAGGTGCGTTTATTTATGTATGAGGAAAACTTTTCACCTTCCCAGTAAAGCGAACAAATGAAAGTCTTTTATGTAGGGTTTTATTCTCATTTCTCCTGTGCAGTGTTATAAACCAGGGGGCAACTTTTATAAGACAATATAATTAACAGAATTTTAAGATACAACCACTAACTTAAATAATTTATAAAGGCGGTATTGTTACACCAATGCTGAGAGAATTGACGCTAAGGCTAAAATCGTTTAACTGTAGAACTTTATCCCTACCCCTTGTCACTGTTTCAAGGGCCCAGAGGAAAGGGAAGGGGTATAAAATAAAATTAGGATTGGGCTTAATTTAGTGCCAGGAGTAATTACAGACACACATTCCACCTCTTCTGTGCATGTCATTATTAATAATGTGTGAAAAAGTATAGAAATAGAATTAAGTAACTGCACAATTTTGTTCAGTTGTCTCTTTAATAGATTATTGATAGTGTTGAGTTCCTGGCAAAAAAAAAATGGATTTTTGGCATCGAATCTTCTTTAGTCATGATTATGTGAGTCCCCCCCCCCAAAAAAAAATCACGTCAGCTCGCAGTAAATTACATGTATTAATACTTTTTTGTTTTAAGATTTAAAGAAGTACAAAATAAGTCATATTTCCAGGCACAAATAAATATTTAGAAGTGCATACTCAAACAAAACCCATTCTGCTTGTGCTACGTTGTTGTACTTATACAAAGTTTTCAGCTTGGAGAGTTGGGAATCCTAAAGCAGAGACATGAACTTGTTCTTAAGTCACCATATAGTATAGTATGTACATTACCCATCATATAGTGCATAGTGCCAACCTCTTCTCTTGGATCAAAAGGTGCTAAAGTACAAGACCAGCGAGTGGACTGACTAAATGTTTTACAGGCTGCTGCCTTAGTCTTGTGGTGGCACTTTTTAATCACATTCTATCACAAACTGTGCGTTTTTAACCCCAGCCCATGTCACTGACTGGCTACTTGCCTCTCTTGGCCCGCCCTTTTCTTGAACCCGTTCTGCCTGAGCCATGTGTGGACGGTCCTGGCGTGGATGTCTGAGGGGCTGTGGCAATGTTGATCTGGCCCTCCTGTATCTCCTGCCGTGTCTCAACAGGCATACGGCTGATCTGCTGCTGTGTCTCAAGGTAAAACATCACGTCGCGCAGTTGCTCCTGGAGCTCGGCAATCTGGGTGTCCTTGTTGGCAGCCATCGCCACACCCCGGCTCTCCTCTTCCTGCAGCTTTGTCTGGAGCTGCTGCTGATTGGCTCGCAGACATCGGTTCATTTCCTGCTCCTCCCCCAGCTCCTGGCCCAGCTTGGTCACCTTGTTATTCAGCTGTGAGCATCTGATAACAAAATTGGACAGGAAATGCACAACTGTTATGCTTTAGCTCCAAACTCGAATGTACATCTGTGAGCGCTTGGATTACTGAACTGTTGCCTGTATGTAACGCAGCACCCTTACTAGCAAGTCTACTATTTTGACTGAGGGTAGAGGTGTGTTAGTGTTATTTTAGCAAGCCTAAATATTAAAACTCATACAAATATACATGACTGTTATAAAACCATCATCATCAGCATACACTTATTTATGGGAGCTGGAGTTTCCCCTCAGAAAGCAGATAGCTCTACATTAACAAAAACTCCTGCTCCTCTGTGCAGATTGCGTTCTGCTGCCTTTCATTACTTGATGGGAAGTGGTAGCGCAGTGGTTAAGTTGTTGGACTATTAACTTTAGGACCCAGGTTCGATTCCCAGCTCCACCAAGCCACCACTGCTGGGCCCCTGAGCAAGGCCCTTAACCTGAATTGCTCAGTTGTATAACGGAATATTGTAGGTCGCTCTGGATAAGGGCGTCTGCCAAATGCTAGGGTTGCAAAAAGATGGAAAAATTTCCATGGAACCTGCATCTTGGAAATATTCCAAGTTGGAAACTTTACAGGATTTTTTACTTATTACCTTATAACTTTGTTGTAATTTATATAAGCTGTATATACAAACAAATATAAACATTTCTTTTGGTTATAAGCCAACATGCATTTCTATTAAAATCATAAACTAGCTCAGTTTAATTTGTACTGTTCTCTGCGGGTCCCATGAAAAACATCATAATTTACAAGTAATAATTTATCTTCTGTCCTGTTTTTGACCCCTTTCATCAGAACGCTCTGTTTGAATAGGTGTGATGGATTGTTGTCTTAGAACTAGCAATAACACACGTTTTTTTCTCGCTTGTGGTGAACGATTACGGTCAGATGTAATATAGTCTGTAGACACAGCATTCTCTTTTAACATCAGTCTAATAGGCTTTAAAAAGATTTTACAATGGGTTTCTGGAAGTTAAAAATAAAGCTAATTCGCAGTTTTATAATGTTTGTATCCGACAGAAGGTCATTCAAAACTGTGTTTCACTGTGCAGCATCTTGTCATTTAGCTAAGCAGACTCGTAGGCGTAAACAGACAGGTGCTTATCCACTCTATTAAGTCATGGTGGGACAAACTAAAACCTGATATTTTGGCCAACTTTCTTCAATATAAGTTTTGAGTTGTAAAACTCACAGGACGTTTTTATAGCACAAAGACCTCTTGTATGTCGAAAGATCAAAGGAACTTTGATTTCGCAACCCATCACCCCTTTAATTTCCATGGAAAGTATCCAGCCTTAATAATTCCTAAAGTTTTGCAACCCTGGTTATAGCGAATAATATAGCTGTAGTAAAGACTTACTTTTTTTCCATGGTCTGTTTTTCTTTGGTCAATTCGTTCAGCCTGAGCTCCAAGTTATCACATCTCTCAATCGTCTCCTTGAATTTGGCTTTCATATTGTTGATCTAAAACCAAATACGTTATCATTTCTGACTGTTGAAAAAAAATGTTATTCATTGTCCTATACAAAGTAGTTTTCACCTCTTCTGCTGTTTCTTTTTCGAGATGAACGATTTTATTTTCCCAGTAGATGCGCTGTGATTCCAGTTGGCTGGTCAGCAAATAAGAGTACTAGGAAAGTAATAGTGAATAGGATTAAATCTAACACAGCACAATATTAACGTGTAAAAACCAGAAAACCAAAACTTACCTCAAGCTGTAGCGAGTCAATCTTTTCATCCTGACACGAGTCACCCTCACACTCGTACTGCACCATTTTGCCGTCCGTCTTGCTGGCCACCAGCCGATGCACATAGTTATCTTAGTTCACATAAATCACAAAATAATTTGGACAACTTTACACAGGAAGTTCAGTGTTTGGGTAGGAAATAGTCATCCAATATGTAACGATTGATTTAAATGTGCATACCGCCTGCGTAATCCCAGACTCGCTGATTGGTCAGCTGCATGGCGTAGGTATGCTGTGTTTCCTCAAAGTGCTTGTAAGCATGACGGCTAACGTAGCGGCCGCATCCGATATGACCACAGATCAGACAAATCCACAAGTTCTGTGGACACAAATTATGCAGCTGTTTTTACACTGTAAATTATTTATATCTACATGTAAACATTCCTTTTTTTTTTTTTTTGGACAAGCGTCTTTGTGACCAGATCCCTGTCCAAACATACATGTATGAATAAAACAGGTGAACTGAAATATATGGCTACCTCTTGCACGCCGCACTCAAAGCATTTATTCTCCTCCACAGGCTCCGGGGTTTGACAGTACCTGCACACGGGGCACCTAGAAAAAGACAACACAACGTAGAGACATTTAGAATATTATTTCTCAGCATTTTTTTTTCTTTGTTCTCGCCTGAATGCTGCTGTAGTCTAGAAACACATGACGACAGCAGGCCAACATAAAACAGTGCACTATTATTATAAATAGCCGTTGCATAATAGAAAAAAATTAAGCATAACAAAACCAAAACCTTAGTTAAATTAAAGAAACCAATTACAGGGTTTTTAAAACAACTGATCTGTTTGGTTTCGCAAAGAAATGGAACTCGTCAGATGTGTTTCATCATCCGTGTGTGTGTTACTCACGAGGCATCCTCCCAGCGCTGCAGGCATTGGCTGTGGAAGCTGTGGTTACACAACGTAGTGAGAACACCGTTCACTGACTCGTCCATGCGCTCCAGACACACCGTGCACTTGGGCAGCTCAGTCAGGTCCATCACGGGTAAACTGGCGCCCTAAAGAATTAAACACAACACAGCAATCCAATAGTTTTACAAGAATGATCATGGATAGAATTATCATAGACGGTTATCATAGATGGCTCTAACTATAAAAATGTAGGTCTCTCTTATAGCTGAACATAAAGAGAAATCGCTGCAAAAGATGATCCATTTGTTCAGCTTTTCAACCTGTGGAATGGCTTAAAAAACGCCGAGCACATGAGGGCCGATTTGCAGCTGAACAGATCAGGAGCATTTTCACTAGGAAAAGTGGAATAACATATCGGTGAACCCTCGCTGGAAATCTAGGATAAGGCCTGCGAGTTTTTTAACCAGATATTCAGACTAAATTTTAGGCTTGTATGTTAAGAGTCTGACAAACAAGGACAGAAAAGCAAAAAACAGCCTGATGATTAGCCATTTGTACCTGCTCAGATTTAATCACCTCGGCCCTCTCCACGTAGACCAGCTGGCAGACAGCGTCCTCAATGGAGTTAAACTGCCGGCCGTTGCAGGTTGTATAGAAGCTGTCAGCATCAGCCTGAAAAAAGAAACGGAATCTGACCAAACAACCTCTTACATTACGGGTATTGCCCATAGATAGAAACTTACCTGGGTGGCAAACTTAATTAACACCATGTACTGGTTGGGCGTTGAGTCACGGATAATCTTCATGTGCTCCATGACTTCATTATAGGGTGCTACGAACTTCATGAGGTCATGGCTGGTCATTGTTGTTGGGACACTGAGCACACATAGCATGGCACTGCGCCTCACGTCCTCCTTCAGTGATGTCATTTTGCTGTAAGCCAAGGTAAACAGGGTGTTGCAGAGGTGTATTCTTATCAGTATGCAGAGGAACAAAGGCGTCATTGTTTCTGTTTTTTTAACAGAATGTCATGTCTCAGACTGACGTTCAAAAAAAAAAACAAAAAACAACAGTAGCAGTACAGTGCATTTAGTAAGTATTCCAAGCGCTTCACTTTTTTTTACATTTAGTTATGTTACAGCTGTATTCAAAAATGCATTAAATTCATTATCATCCTTAGACTTTTACAAACAATACCCCATAATGACAATGTCAAATAGATTTGTTTGAAATCTTTGCAACTATATTAAAATCAAAACCTGTATGTAAAGAAATGTATGCAAGTATTCACAGCCTTTGCCATGACCCTCAAGATTGGGTGCAGGTGCATCCTGTTTCCACTGATCGGCATTGAGATGTTACCCCAACTTTTTTGGAGTCACCCCTGTGCTAATTTTAGTTAACTGGACATGACTTGAAAAGACACACACCTGTCTATACGGCCCCAGTTACCAGTGCATGTCAAAGCACAAACCAAGCCATGACATCCAAAGAATTGTCTGCAGAAAAATAAGTGTGACCAGCTTGTGACTTGAGGCTGTAATTGGTGTCAAAGGAGCTTCAACAAAGGCTGTGAATATTTATATACATAGGATTTTTAATAAATTAGCAAAGATTTCAAACAAACTCAAACAAAGGGTGGGTTTATGGGTTAATAACGTTGGTGCTGAATTCTGACCCCATCATCTGTATGTCTGAATAAACTCTAGTGACTGCTGTATGTGCAAATCCTAACAGGTTATGGAGATACTTAAAGCACCAACGGTTGTATACTATAATCAACATCACTGCGATTGGTTGATGCTGGTTGATGTGAATGTTACCCGATGCTGCTCGTCCATATCAGCTTGTTTTTTGGCTATGCGTTGCTGCCACATGATTGGCTGAGTGAAATATCTAATCACAAATGATTCTTTACCAGTTTGTCACTTGTATTGAATGAACAGATTCCCTATTTCATCCTCATTAGGCACTTTATCCCAGGTTCTTTAGGCATAAAGCAGTAACACACCCCGACTGGGACACTGGTCCATCAGACATGCGCTCAGAGGAGCAATTCAGTGTGGCACATCCACTGACTGACTTTACAGTGCTCTTACTTTGTCTTGTAGAGGTGCATGATGCCATGGATAATCTCCACAGACGGGTTGCCACTAAAGAACGAGATCTGATCTGGAAGCTGTTTGGAGAGTGCCTCAGGGACTTTGTTGCCGTCCATCTCCTCCGTTTTAGTGCCTTCCTCTGTTGACTGCGCACCCCCGTTCTCCCCAGCTCCACCTACAAGAAAAAAAAAAAAAACCATAAACATTTCTGAACTGCCCCTGCTTTATTCTGCTGCTGCTACAGAAAGCCTTTAGAAACAGTAACCAGAAAACTCCCTGAGATGATATTAGGAAGAAACCTTGAGGGGAACCGGACTTAAAGTGGAACCCATCTTTATCCGGAGTGTGTAATTATTAATAATGTCCTGTCTCCATGCATCTACATCGGTAGCTTTAAGCAACTTATAAACCAGCTTGTTAATTAAAGGTTTTAACACCAATTTATTAGAGATCACTGTGTACAGGTGGGGCTAGAAGAGAGCAATTATTTGGGACGCTGACTGTACAGAGTTTTGTCCCACCTGAGCTCACCACCAGAGTTTCAATGACCATGTCTGACATGGCCCGGCTGCCGATGTGCTGATGCAGGATGGCAGCTTTGTCCAGCTCCGTCTTTCCCCGTAGTGTCATCCTAGCGGTGGCCAAGGCTTTGTCTTGCATCTCCTCTTCAGACATCTCATCTAAGGACAGACAGACAGACAGACAGACAAAAAAAGCACTTTTAGTCATCCATATCCAGCTGTTTGTGGGCAGTCAAAGCTGGATGAGTCTTTCCAAAATACACTCTATGGTCACAAACAGCATTGCCACCGAGGAGAAATGCATTGAGGTATGAAACAGGAAAGTGGTGGCTCAGTGGTTAAGGTGTTGGACTGCTAACCAGAAGATTGTGGGTTTGATTCCCAGTTCCACAGATATGCCACCGTCGGGCCCGTGAGCAAGGCCCCTAACCACGGATTGCGTAGTTGTATGGGAAAAAAAATTATAAATGTAAGTCACTCTGGATAGGGACGTCTGCCAAATGCTGTAAATGTAAATAAAACGTACAGTGTAAAGTAAAAGAGGTTATATTTACCGTCTGTTTTGTAATTGTGTAAACACAAGGATTTGTTGGGATTTCATTAAAAGAAGAATAAATATTTTATTTCAGTTTAATTATAGTTAAATATGCATGTTTTATTCCAATACAAGCCAAATTTGGAAAACATTATTAATTAATCAAAAACACACACAAAACCCCCTGATGATATCTTCACTATTATACAGGTTTTTATTAGGGAATGAATGGGTTGGACATTCTGGTAAGTCTTTCCCTACATTTCTGTTTACTGATCTTTATTTTGGTTTGATTCATTTGATAAAGAACCCTACAGGCTAAATACATAGCAGGAAAGTTCTAGAAACCTGGTTAAGGAGTAAACTAGTGAGTCTGGAGTCTGCACTAGTACCCCGTCATCATTACATAGCCTCACTGCTCTCATTCATACAGCTACTGACTAGTGAGTACAATAAACAACAGCTGATGAAGTGACTCCATCTTTAGTATCTCCGTATCTCACCGGCGCAATACTGAAAGCCTTGTGGCATGAGCGACTGGTCCGCGAGCTCCAGACGGATCACTACTAGCGATATGCTCATGTGGTTAACTGTTAGCTTACTGTTAGCTAATCTCTAGAATACAGAACAAAAACAAAACGCGTCTTCGGCAAGACATAAACAACAGCGAAAAAATGATAAAGCGTCCAAACTAGAACGACCTTAAACCAATCATTTACATCGAGATTATTTCAGCTTTCAGGTACAAAAACACGACATAACTGAACTTGAGAAACAGGAAAAACAAAGCTGTCACCGGTCACTTCCGGGTCAGCTGATTTCACATTTCAAAATAGAAGCTGCGTATGTTACACTGCGCCATTACGTCATTTCAATTTCGATTTATTTATTTCTTTTTTTTAAGCGAAAAGAAGTGAACTTATTAACTTTTTACATTTTATAGACATAAAAAATAAACAATAAATAAATAAAGTAATGAAGCCATTTAAAAGCAACGTTCTTGGTTTTATTTTTAAATAATGCCTTAAAATCTAGTGGAGTTAAATAAAATAAAAAATGAATGATGAGACCAAAGAGGAGGTATGTGGATGCGATAAACGAGGACATGAAGTTAGTGGGTGTGAGTGAAGAGGATGTAGAGAATAGGGTTAGGTGGAGACAGATGATTCGCTGTGGTGACCCCTAAAAAGGGAGCAGCTGAAAAGAGAAGAAGAAAAAAATGAGTTTTTTTCTTATAGTTTTTCCTTATAGTTTTAAAACCTCTCCCCTTTCCTTCCGCCTTGGACCTTTTCTCGTTTTGTTTTGAACTGGGACGCCGGGTTCGATTTAAAGCGACCTCTGCGTTTGGTCAGAGTTCCTATAGTCTATCATCTGTATGATGAATTTAGCAGTTTGATAATGGCATGTCTGGACAGATATCCTGGTCCTTTACATTTTTCTGAGTCTGGTTCTTGTCAATCATAGAAAGGTGGGAGGACAGTTGTTCCAGGTGTGCCATTTTTGGGGGTGGGGTTGATATGAAAGCTACTCAGTAAAATTCAACTATTTAAATGATGAAATAGACAAAATATTGTTGTACTAATATTCTTGCTCGGGCTTGCTAAAGAAGACATTATATTAAATCAATATAAGCACAAATATGTTAAAAAGCATGTTTCGAAAATGTTAAACGAAGGGTTAATTTCAACATCTGAATGGAATGACTGGAATAATAAGCATAAATTTCACAAGTTTGGGCCAAAGAATAATTAAAATAAATAGATAAATAGATCTAAACCTGCCCATGCCTAGAACCGGCCCTGCTTATGACTAAGTAACGACGCTTACATTTCTTAGGTTTGAACGACGTGTGTATTTCAGTTACACTGATATGCTTAAAAAAACCCAAAAAACTTTCTGATCAAGTGAATTCATAAAAAAGACAATAAAAGGCATCTGCAACATGCCGGAAATGTAAAATTGAATGAATTGTTTGTTTGTATCAACACTAGGTGACTGATCTGATGTTTCTCCAGCTGCAAAGTGCTGTATAATATTTACTAACCCTGTCTATAAATGTACGACACCGTTAGTGAGGTTGAGCTGATGAGTTGCTGAAAAATCAGACTAAAAACTACTTCTTTTTCTTTTTAATGAGTATTTTCTCTGAGTAGTGTATTATTTTCTTAGCTTGCATGTTGAACCGTGAGCCTTACATGGAGTTTGAAGGGCGTTGCTGTATGCAATTCACAGGTGTGACGGAAGTCATCGTTTCTAAAACTTTTGTCTAGCAGAACTGTCTAATTTGGTTTAGAGTTAGAGGAAAGGATTGGACCAAAATTCAAATTCTGTTTTCCTCCACAGAAAAAAACAAAGATGGCTGCTGTATGATTTAAGGCACCCAAGGACGGAAGAAATAACACATTACTGGGTGAGTTGAAGAAAACTTAATAAAGATAAGAAACAGTGTTGTATAATTATGTAGACTATAGAAAGCACAAATAAACTGTCTGATCATAACTGCAATAACTTTTACAGTGATATACTCGGATTAGAGAACCTATGGAAGCCTATACCACCTCTCTGTGGTATAGGCTTTAATATTAGTACAGCTAAGGACACAAAACCAGTTAAAAATGGTAGCTGGCATTTCCTTATCCTAACTGGTTAATTAGCGATTAGTGATAATTATAGTGATAATCTGCCAGTAGCTGACATAGTGCACAGGAATTACTTTTTTTGTTATTTTTTTATAGGTGCGAGTAAACGTCTCTAGCGTGGAACATCAACACATGATAAGTTTTCCCAGAAGACACTAGGGCGGTGTAGCTGAGAGCAAACAAAAAACTAAGGTAAAGATGATGTGTCTTTAGATCACTGTTAAACCTCTTTAACTGCACTTTTGGTGTCCGACATTTTGGATAATCATGTGGACTGCCTGAAGTTCTTGTTTCACATCGTATCAGAAGATGGGCTACATGTGTTACTATGTGTGTACACTCCTGCACAGTTTCGGGGTCAAGCTTACACACAAGTGCAGGTATTGGGACAGGGCCTAAGTGTAATTACACCTTTTCACATACAGTGCATCATGTGGTGTAGAGATCCATCATTATTTTGAAGTATACAGTGATCATTATCAAAATCTAAACTGTGCATATTTTAGATGGACCAACGTATTAGGACACCTGACCATCACATCCATATATTTTTGAACAACTTCTGGAAAGACTTCCAGTCAGTCACAATAGTATTAATGGGATCAGACATTAATTTTGTGGTGAGGAGGTCTGGGTTGTGGTTATTGTTCCAGTTTATCCTAAAGGTGTTCAGTGGGACACAGTGTGGGTGGGCAAATAACGTGTCCATAAAATTTTTGGCCGTATTAAGGATCTGTAATTTAACACAGTTTAACACAATGGATGAAGCGGTCCTGAATTATAAATCCTATATGGCATATAAAGCAGACATAATAATAACGTTTAAACACACACACTGACACTTTATATCAGTGGCGGACGATGCATTTGGTAGCTGGTCATTCAGTGGGGATTTACCCGACTGACTCTACTGACTGACTTACACCTCTTAATACCACCACTATTGCACCACAATTATAAAACCATCAATACTATACAAAAACACAAAATAACATGGCGTGTCATTAGAGAGAGAGAGAAAAAAACAGTTTTTTGAGGTATTGAGGGTGAAAAACATTTTTATTAAAGCAAGAAATCCCAATCCCAACTGTACCACATACATCATAAAATACATTTAAAGGCTGTAGGCAAATAAAACCTCTTTCCCAGTCTGAGATAAGCTAGTTATCTTCGGGGTTAACCAAACTCTCCTCACAATGTTTAATTTTTTCTGAAAAGTCCGCCTAAAAAACGTATTTTGAAGTATGTTTGAGTCAATTTCTTCTCCTCCGTCAGCCATTGTGGGCGTAAAAATTCCAATTCACCTGTACAGACGCATTTGGGTAGAGGAACTGGGCTGTAACAGTCTTACTCTGATTAACCAATTACAGGACGGAAAAATACTGACAGTATTGTGGGACAGCTAGCTGGCCCTGTCAATGCCAACTTAAAATCCGGATGGTTAAAGAAACATTCTGCCATCTGCCACTGCTAACATAGTTTTGGTTCCATGGTCAGCACTACTGATTCTGAAGGCTTTGGGTCGATTAGATTAACATGGCAGCACATAGAAACTAAAATCTGATTGGACAAAAAAATCTAACATTCACATATACGCACTGGAAGCAGTGCAACGGATGAAACACTACGAAATTGTCGGGAATAAATTAATAAAATGTAATGGAACAAATATTAGAATTTAGGTTGTAAATGTAGATCAGCGTCTGATAGTGTTTAGGCAGCAGAGAAAGACCTTGTCAGCCCCGACGACACGCCACCGCTTTGCACACTCAGCCAGTTTATTTGCATGTTTTCCAGGAAACTAAGTCATTAAATAACAAATCAACCACAGTGACCTTGTACAGTTTCTCTCTCCTTCTCTTTCCCTTTCTCACACACACACATACACAGTCGATATTTTAAGAATTGAATTAACTTCACCTCCTTGTTATGTATCCATGCTTAATAAATATTCTGGCTGAAACTTTTTCTTAGCATAGTAGACACACTAATATGGTGTCTGTGTGTGTCTGTGTGTGTAACAGGTACGTCAGCTTTAAATTTTAAATTATTTTACTGCCTACGGTTTTAGACTCACCGGTGTGTGTGTGTGTGTGTATGTGCATGGAGCACATTGGTTCTCAAAGTGCTATCTGTGAAGCCTAGCCAAAAGGTAAGTGTCTTTTTTGTTTGTTTTTAACCGGTTGTGTTTACTGTTAATAGGCTGTGGCGGTTACAAAAACTTTCACCAAGTTTTCATCAGTGTTATATATGATTTACTGCTCTGAAAAACCAGAAGTGTTTTTTTTCTCAGCACCGCTTATAACTCACACCACAACCATTCACACCCTGTCAGCAGCCTGGTGATGCTGTGCTAGAATAAATGTAAAAATAAAAGTGCGCGAATGTGGAAAGTTTGCAAAATAAGCAATAAGTGTATTTTATTTTCCTCCCATGTGGGTCTCTAACACAACTGATCTATGAACAGGTTCGGCTTTAGGCATGGGCAGGGATGGGCTAAATTAAAATTTAGTAAAGACTGCAGTATACAAATGTTTTCATTTCCTTGTGCATCATTTGTAAGTTAATAGAAGCACACATGGACTCTGTTTATGAGTTTGAGGGAAGGGTGTAGAAAACCCCAACCAGTCATAATGCAAAACCAAACAGTTTCTCGTTTTTTAATTGGTTGTAAAGCAGAAAAACAATCCACTATCCTGTGTCAGAAACAATTCCGACTCCTTTAATTAAAAAAAACAAACTAAAACTAAAAAAAATCTATCTATCCATCCATCCATCTATCCATCCATCCATCCATCCATCCCATCCATCCATCCATCCACCCACCCACCGATCCATCCATCCACCCATCCATCCATCCATTCCATCCATCTATCCATCCATCCATCTATCCATTTATCCATCCATCCATCCATATCCATCTATCCATCCATCCATCCATCCATCCATCCATCCATCCATCCATCCATCCATCCATCCATCCATCCATATCCATCTATCCATCCATACATCTATCCATTTATCCATCCATCCATCCATCTATCCCATTCATTGACTAGTTCCATTGATTTTTTTAAAATGTTGACTCAATTTCTCTCTTTAAAATATTTCATTTTTATTTCGTCACTCCAACTTTAAAAAGATTATAATATTGCTTGGATTTGTGGACTTTTTATTCCAGTCATTAGCCATTCTGAATGTTGAAATGAACTCCTCATTTAACACATCTGTGCTTTTTAACATACGTGTGTTTATGTTGATTTAATATGTCTTTTTAACTTGCTTGGCCCAAACAAGTATAATAGTACAACAATATTTTTGCTATTTCATCATTTAATCAGTTTAATTTTACAAAGTATTTATCTCCTCAACCCCACCCCCAAAAACTGCCCACCTGGGATATCAGTCTGCCAACCCTTCTATGGTTGGTAAGAAACAGGCCTATTAGTGAAGGAGATAAAGAAATCATCTAGGGCATAAACTTCATTTCGTTCTGTCCCCTGTTTTATTAATATTCTCTATTTATTCATAAAAATGACAATCAGAGCACTGCTGACTGACTGAGAAAGTTCCAGTGTGTTTTAGTGTGCTGGAAAAGAATGTGTCCATCAGCAACGAGTCGACTCTTTGATTCGGCTCCTTTCTGGCAGAGGAATTGAATCATTATGCCTACGTTTAAAGGGATATTCTAAAACGCCTAATGTATCAAAACGTGGCTTCGTGTAATAAAACGTAGTAAACACATTATTAGTAAAGTAAACTATTACCAGACAAGCAGAGGAGCCCAGAATAAACCGCATCGCCTTTAATGACGCGTTAAGCTTTTTCCTCCCATTGAAAGCTGTTATATAACCGGGTTTTTTTAAAGACATAACTTTGGACACATATTCTTGTCTTTAAATAATTTTATCCTGTTTTAATGCATTAGGTTACGTTAATAGCTTCCTTATAATGGTTTTCTACGGGAGGTAAATATCTAACGCGTAATTACGTTCAACGTGGCGGGGGGGGGGGCATCTGACCCTGGGCGCAGCATCTGGAGGCGCCAAATTGATGTTACATAATTACAAATGAAATGTTTTTGCCTAATTATATTAAAGTAACATTAGTGCCTTAATTATTTCCCCCTTTTTTCTAAAAATCTGCCACGGAATGGAGGTTTTTATGTTCTGAAAGCATGACGGGGGAAACTGACTAAAGCTACGCGTCAGTGTACATGGTATACTTTATTAATCACGTATTTATTATGTTAATTTATTGAGTTATCTTTTTTTTGTAATCAGTGCAATGGGATAATTGTATTGTGTTTACCTTATAACGGTGTTTTAATGGGAGAAAAACGCTTCATTCACGCGTAATTAAATGCTTTTCGGTTTTATTCCTGTGCGTATTACGTTTGGTCATTTTATATATAAACTAATGTTTCTTTGTTTATGAGAAATTGTAGCACTATTTCGTTATTCATTTTATTTAAAAAAAATAAAAATAAATTTAAAAAACACCGGTCAAAATATCGCCAACCTTTACACACGATTTAGAAAAGATGAGTCGTTTAGGGAGTCAAAAGAGTCGAGTCTTTTTGCTGAACTGAACCGAAACAGCTGCAATGTATTCTTCATAACATTTTATACCGCCGGGCTGGAAAAGTGTGTTTGGTAATAAAAAAATAGTACGAATATGGAAAAATGAAGTTTTAAAAGTTTTATTAGTGTTTAGTTCACAGGGTGATGGTGTCGCTTAGTGTTTAGTGTGCGGTTAGAAGTGGTGGAGAAGAAAGGGGGAGGGGCTTAACAGAGAGATGAGCAAGTAGGTGGAGCTTAGAACGAGTGGCGACTGGAGGTCAGACAAGTATTACCTCCTCCTCCTCCTTCCTCTTCCTCATCTGTCCTCTTCACTATGCTCCACGCTTAAACAAGACTAAAACTTTCCCAAACTTTTTCACAGCGATCACTTAAAGGTAAGTTGCGTGCGTGCGTGCGTGTGTGTGTGTCTGTGTGTGTTAGTATTCGTGCAGCTGCAAATAGCAGCCACAATCTTCCTTTTTCTCTTTTAATCCTGTCACAATGTCTACTTCCCGTTTCACACAGTTCAGCTGTTAGTCGAAGCTCATACAATCACATAGAAAAAAACCCAATACCGCCTCTCCGGGGTTAATTAATTATTATTATTAATATTATATATATATACATATATATATATTAGATTTTTGGCCATGTTTTAATGTTCACTTAAAAAAAAAAAGGAGCAAACTGTTGCGTTGGTACTTAGCCAGGATTTCCAGGAAGAAAAGCAGACTTCACTGCTCTGTAATTGACAGTTTTATGGACAGGAAAGTCTGCAGGAAGCGCAGAAGTTTAAACGCGCGAGCCATTTTCAAACACACACACCTCTTAGGAATCCGCGCGCGCACCCGCGCGTGCGTGTGAGACTGTGTCTCCAGGACTCAGTATCAATTGACACTGTTTTAAAATGACGATCCCGATCCATTAACCGGATTAACCGGATTTATTTAGAATGCAATAACCTCTAAAACCTTTTGTGTAAAGCGGCGAATGATAAAAAAGAGTCTGATTTACATACAAACACACACACACACACTTGTGCCTGTCTATACACGCCTTCTGGTCGCTTAAAAAACCGCAGCAAACCCCCTTTACTGAGGAAAAGAGCGGCGAAGAGGAAGTGCGTTGGAGAAAGATATCCTCATGAACAGCAATTTTAATAACACCTTCAAATTGCATTGCATTTCTTTCCATTACTTAAAATCACTTTCACTTTTTTCTTTTTTGCTGCTTCAAATTCCCTATCTTTTGTAATAACAGGGCAGGAAAAGGTGACTGGAAGCATGATTCTAAAAATAAGCATCATACCAGCACCAACTTGAGTTGCTCTTAGTCTGTTAAAATGTCTTCAAAGATCAGCTGATTAAAATATCTGCTTTGATTTTCAGAGATGGGGGACAAAAACACGGATGCCATGTTTTCGGAAGATGAACTGGAGAAGAGTGAGGAAAACAGGGCAGTCACTTTCTCTCAGTTCTCCTCATCCATACGTGCTGTGGTGCGAATTCGCCAGAAGTACCAACTCATGAAGAAGCAGCGCATGGAGCGGACGGCGCCCACGGCGTCCTTGCACAGTGCAAATTTATTGTCCCCGTATAAAGATCAGCGTTCCACTAGTCCCAAAATCTTCACATTCGACGTCGCCGCGGGTAACAGTCCCGTCAGTGTAATCAAGAAAAGAAAAAGGAAAAAGGGACGTGTCCTGTTCCCTAATAGCAGCCGCCGAGTCTTGCCTACCAAGAAACAGAGCCGTGCCAAGAGCTGCCTGATTCTGCTATGCGTTGTGGTTTTCATGCAGGTTTATAACGCCATTGAGAATCTAGATGACCATGTGCTCAAATATGATCTGGAAGGACTTGAGAAAACTCTTAAGAGAGAAGTTTTTGGACAGCAGGAAGCCATTGAAGGCCTGTTGGGCCATTTAACAGATTACCTCTCCACATACGTTCACAAGAAACCTTTGGTTGTGTCTCTTCTTGGGTCGAGTGGTGTAGGAAAAAGCCACATAGGAAGGCTGTTGGCTCAACACTTTCGTTCTGTTGTGGGCGAGCAGCTGGTCATGCAGTACTTTGTGCTCCACCACTGTCCAAATGAAGGGGACGTCCCACTCTGTAGCGAAACATTGACCTTGCAAATCACCGAGATGGTCACTCAGGCCGAAGAAGAGGAGAAGATTCCTCTGTTCATCTTTGATGAGATAGAACACATGCCAACTGAGCTGCTGGACACAGTGGAACATCTTATCATGAAAAAGGACAACAACGAATATTTAAACGCCATCTACATCCTCATCAGCAACCTGGAGCAAGAGGAGATTACAAAGTTTGTGCTGCAGAACTTCACCAGCAACAGCGTTACGGGCCGGGGCCACATCAGCAAAGAGCTGAACAATTTGCTGCAGAGTAATCTTAAAAAGCACCACTCGCTTTGGCTGGAGGCTGAGCTGCTGCCTCTCACGCTTCTGGAAAAAAGCCATGTGATGGAATGTTTTATTGACGAGATGTCCCGGGAAGGATTTTACCCGGAACGCTCTCATGTAGAAAGACTAGCGGACGAGCTGAGCTATTATTCCGTGGGTGAACGAGAGTTTTCACGCACTGGATGTAAGCAGGTGGTGGCCAAAGTGAATCTTTTGTAGAACCCGAGGCGGTGTACACTGATCTTATGCAGAAGTCAGTACTGTTAGTACAAGATTGTACATTGGACAGGAAAATGTTGACGCATCACGATCTGTAGGAGTTCTGCGACGGCTGGCAAAGTCTGGCATATTTCTCTTGTTTATCACAGCTGTTAAGAGGAATGTATTGAATGAATTGAATGTTTAGGTGAGGGTTTAATACATCGGTTAAACTGAAGCAATGATTCTCTTTCTCACTGCAGAAGAATTCCTGTCTTTTTTTTTTGGAGTTACGAGTAAACTTCTGTGGGACGGAACGTCAACAAATGATGACACCAGGGCGGTGTAGCTGAGAGACCTTTCAGGGAAAATCCCACAGCTAAATAGATAATATTTTAGCGCAGATCCACAAAGCCAAGGGTTTCAGTGAGATATAAGACAGGAGTGAATGCGGTTTTAATTTAAATACTATTTATCTATACTAAAATATTTACAGTAGAGCGTTAATAAGGCACAAATTGAAGGGATTATAAAATGCCTTAGGTTTTTTTTTTTTTTTTTTTAAAAGCTTAATTGTTTTTTCATAAACAAATAATTTTTGATAACATTTTGGATGCTCGCTACAAAGCGCTTTCTTGCAAAGCTCCACTTTAATTACAGTGTAGACGCAGTACAGTAGACGCGTAAATCAGAAGGATTTTGGCCTACAGTGTAGTCAGTCAAGTTGAGAATTAATAAGATAGTAATAATTGTATAATAATAAATAGTATATAAAATATAATAGTTAGGAATCACACCTAAAATAAGGCAGCTATTTTTCCCCCTTTAGCTATTTTTCCCCCCTTTTGCTATTTTTCCCCCCTTTTGAATAGAAACATGATGTGAAATCCGAGTGAAATTAATGAACTAAAAATGATAGTATAGCACGACCCAGTAATGCAGATGTTCAACACAAAGTAAATGATTTTATTGCTCCCTTTAAATACCAGTTTTCACTTCAAGTTTATTACAGGATGCTGATGAAAGAATATCTAAACATGTTCTCCTACTAATCAGGGTGAAAAGTCGCTGTACGGACTTTAGGGCATGGTTAGCTTTTAAGACCGAAATCGTCCAGAAGAAAGCAGCCGAAAGTTCTTTTCAGTCATCAAACAACTCTTGAATCAACTGTAAATCATTTCCAGCTGCCATTAAATGCCATGAAACCTGTAGTTTTACCGTAGTGTTTTTAATAAGAATCTTTTAACAGAATATTAATGTTTTCAGAACATTTCTATCATTGGTGCACCAACTACTTTAGCAGATGGAAGCTCTTAGCGTTCGCTCCGTCGCTCGAAACGGCTCTGCTGATCACGTCTTCCGTTTTGTTTTTTTAACATTAGGAGTGTAATGCTTGTGTACAACGAACAATGGAAAGATTGGGGAATAAATACTACCGAAATGGGCTTTTATGCTTCTAGTTCGAAGCCCATTCCAACTTTGTGTCCTCCAGAGTTGAAGTTCTTGCCGTCGATGAGCGCAGAAATGGTCACCTTTACACCTAAACGGGAAAGAGGAGTGAAATTAAGTCTTGAATTAATAACTGCTTAAAAAAAAAACAGAAGGAGTTACAGATTGGAAATGCAGCGATTACCTGGTCGCAGACTCTGAGTGTATCCGATCCCAATCAGACTGGCATTGTTCACCTTGGCCTGTTACAGACAAATCATCAGGAGCTTCATTTATTTCTTCCTTTAGTCCAACATTTTTTATGTCTATTTATATTACCATACAGAGCCATTTGTTTGACATATTAGTCACTAGGATTTTGATAGCGATGTCAAGTTTCTGACTTTATTAAACTGCCATGCTAAAACCATGTCCTTGATCAAAGCAGTTGTGCATCGTGGACTGGGACTTTCTGTCCAAACTATCAGATACAAAGGCTTGTTTTTTGTTTACTTGTTTCTTTTTAACTAAAGAATTTGACCTGTAAAACTCAGTTCCTCTGCTTATGTCCACAAGACAACAGCACAGCACACAACCACAGGAATAATAAAAATATATTTCAAGTTAATACTTTCTCCTGTATTAACCTCTCCTCCCCCCGTAACTCACAGACAAAGAAGCATCACTGTCCAATTGGTACTTGGCAGCGATGCCAAAGCGTGTGTTGTTGCTGCCAGCAGTCCAGGCCAGAGTGACTGCAGTCTCGAGCTGATTGTTCACCTTCTGGTAAACAGAGCCGCCAAACTCAGTTCCATCGTTTCTAAACAAAAAATATTTTCAGGGAGAAAGAAAAAAAAAAAAAGAAAAGAAATTGCATTTTAATAACTCGTAGCCATGTTAACTTGACACTTTTCGTTCCAGCTCGTTCTTGAAACTCACACATTGGTGTGAAGCTGGAAATCACCAGCCTTGTAACCAAGAGCGAAGTTGTTCTGCACCAGTTTGGACTTAGCTGTGTCGAACGCCATTTGGTAACCAGCCAACCAGCCTGCGTAGCCCAAAACAGCTGCGGAATGCACGACTGGGCCCTCAAAGTCAACATCGCAGGACAGGTTGATGTAGTCCCGCTTGTAGCCAGTCTTCAGTTTGCCACTCTTCTTGCTATAATAGCGTAAAAGAATAGATTAACGAGCACGCAGACAGTTAGGTACATTTTACAATTAGTTTCGCTCAATAAATCAGGATGAATGGTACCAATAATATCAATTACAATATATTTAAATATACATTTGAGATTTGCGAAACAAAACTTTCCAAAAATATTTCAGGACCTGGAAATTGACGTTTTAAATGACTGAACGAACTTTATAAGTGACACTCGATTATTGAAGCCTTGTGATGGGAGTTGAAGTGAAGTTGCCTCTAAGAACATGAGCAGCAGGTTGTTACTGTGCTGTGCTCTATTTGTCTTGGAGGAGACATCGGATTTTATACTTTTGCTCATTTATATTCATTCTGCTGTAAAAAGTCTAGCAGAAATGAGCAATAACCATTTTGTTAATAACTATTACATACCTCACAGAACCATCTGCTAACAAACACTGACTACTTCATGGAAAGCACTCACCCTGTGTTTGGCACAAACGACGTGTCAAGCGCCACCTTCAAGCCCTTCGCAAGCTGTTCAACAGAGACAAAATCATTTCACACCAATGACAGTATTACTGCTGATCCGATAACATGAACCAACGAGAGGCATTTCGCACCTGGTCCTCCACAGACAGCTCAGTAGTCAGAGTGTTGTCTGTGTTCCACTTCTGATTGATACCCAGCCCCAGCTCCTTCAGCTTGTACTTGGTCTCCAAGCTCCCACCAGCCTTGCCAGTGTCAATATTAGTAGAGCCAGATGTGTTGAATTCCTGGAAGGATATACGAGATAGGATCTAAAGACTTAATCAAATAAACTACACCTACAGAACAGTTTCTACCAAAGAAAATCCAGAAAGGACCAGTTATAAAGCACATCCGTTTGTGTTTCTGTACCGCCGATTTGTTACTTTTACTCCTATTACCACCTCCACACCTCTGGAAAGGCTTTACACTAGATTGTGGAGTGAGACTTTGGGAATTTTCCAATTCAGCCACAATAGTTTTAGTCGGTTCAGGCGCTAATGTTGCATGGGGAGGTCCGGGGTGTTCAGTGAGGCTTAACTCTGTGCAGGACATTCGAGTTCCAACTATAATGCAGATTTATAGAACTCAGGGGCTTTGCTATAAATCTCTTAGTCTGGATACATTTGGTTTAAATAACCTGATCCTTCATATCACTTGGGATTCAAGAATGTATAATGTAAATGCCTTTATTTTGTCACATATACTTTTTTTAAAGCACAGTGAAATCTTTTATTTCGCATATCCCATCTTAGTAAGTTGGGGGTCAGAGCGCAGGGTCAGCTATGATGCAGCGCCCCTGGAGCAGGAAGGGTTAAGGGTCTTGCAAGGACCCAACAGTGGTTGGCTTGCCTGTCTTGAGGCTTGAACCCAGGTGTTTCTGGTCTGCAGATCTCCAACTTAGCACCTTAACCATTTGAGCCACATAGTTCAACTTGAAGGAAAGAACAAGGAACTATGGGAACAAATAGGGATTCAAATTCACAAGGATTTGAATCTGTAATTTGGATTTCTCATCGCTAGTTTTTGTTAAAAAAAATAAAGGAACCCTACAGCATACAAAGATATTGTAGACAAATGGTTGCTGCCGACTTTTTTGGGAAGACACATTTATGTTGGTGTGCTTGTGAAATGTTAAACTTTGGACCACACAGTTTTGAACTCTCAATCTTCTGGTTAGCAGGCCAACACTTCAACCACTGCTCTTGTCTACCACTAGTGTACCGAAAGTGTTTAATGATTTTATATTACTTTAATGATTTTATATTACTTTAATGATTTTATATTACTTTAATGATTTTATATTGTCTGCGGTGATGTTTAAATGCTACAATGGCAGCCAATAATTGCCATGTGATCATTTAAACAGGACGACAGTAGCAACACGGTAGCAGCTGTATCGATACGCGCATCCGTAGAAGCTTATGATGATGTATCGCTGTATCGATGCTGAAATTAAGAAACCTCTCTCACTACTTTTTTTGCTTTTCTCTCACTACTTTTATTTTACCCACTCATCGTTCGATCAGTGATCATTTCTGCATCCCACATTAGAAAGTGTTACTAAAATCCAGTTTTGAGGGGCAAAAAAAAAAAGGAAAAAAGTTGAGAAAAGAGGGAGAAAACATCTGCATAACTCACAACTCCATTTTGAGACTTGGTCTTGAGGTCCAGCTTTACTATTCCAAAGCCTACAAAGAGAAAGAGAGCACAAGGCTTTAAAGACAATTTCATAAAACACACACCGTCTTCGAATGGTTTTATTATTATTATCTTCTCGAATCCAGACTACACGTATTTACTTACCATAACCTTTGCTAAAGATATCCTTAGCTGCTTTGCCCAGGTCAGAGTAGTTAGGAGGAACAGCCATTGTGCCTAAGAAAGTGAAGGTTATAATCAGTGACCAGGGGTAGATGGGTGTCTGATCTCAGCCTCAAATAAAACTCCCACAAACTGTTAGCTAAATTTCGTGATGTAATCATTCATTTGCACAACTTTCCTGAATAAACGCTCTACAGTTGTATGTCCATCTGTTCGTCACTTCACACCGTCAGGCTCCTGAACATAACGCTAAACAAAACCAACTGCGATTGGCTGCTCTTAGAGAGAAGCAAAGCCGGACTCGTCCTGGTTAAATAACGCGCTTCCTTTTTGCGACTCCGCATTTATAATGTCCTAAGTTGGCTTGTTGCTAACAACAACAATGTCGATAATACAAACTACAAATTACAGCATTCAGTTGTTCGAAGGAGTGGCTAGCTAGTTAAAGTAGCTGACTGAGAAATATAAGAGATTCGTTTGAACCGTAGGATTCAGCAGAGCTGTAGCCAGTGGTAAAACAGCCAGATTCAAATGATTCACGTGTGTGTGTGTGTAAGATTAATAAATCCAAGAATTTAATGGATATTAGGGTTTCTGTGAGTGCCCTCTAGTGTAATACCACGGCAAAAGCAGTCAGAAACTCTACTGACAGGTGACTCAAAGGATTCGGCTCGTTTCCTAAGGATTCAAATCTGTAAATGCATTGGGGATTTTTTATGTCAGTCAGATGACCAATAAAAGCGTTTCCTGTCGGTCTATGATGTAAATGTGTTAATAGCGTTTAATCATAAGCGCTAAGTCATCTCTCCCAACTCGAAGCTGTAGACTAAACACACACACACACACACACACACCTGATGCTGATTAACACTTCTTAAAAAAATGAATCAGATCAGGTTTAAACACGTTAAAATAGATCCTATTTTACATGATTTCATTGAATCATCAATGAATCAGCTTTCCAGAAGGTGATGCTCAAATCAGATACATCAGTGACTGACTCTCTAGAGGCGCTGGGAATTAAACCGATTTATCCTTTACGTAACATTTCCCCCTTTTTAAAAAAAAAAAATACACAAAAAAGTTAATTATTTAATCCGGATTCAATGGAAGGGAAAATCCTCTCGTTAACCTTGAACTCGAGTCACGTGGTTTCCGCTGCCAAGTGGAACATCACCATGAAGGACAAAAAAACCCACCCGGAAAAAAAAAAGGCCTGAGACTCTTTAGACTACAGACATTTATTAAACCTTTAAATGAACATTATTTCGACTAAATTTAGACTTTTCATACATGCAAATGGCGTTTAATCTTATCTTAAAACCAAATAGATAGTATAACTCGCTGTGTTTTTCTTAGATAGCATATCAAACTCAATTTATCCTCACATAAAAAGCTGAAACAGGACCAATATTATTTTTACGCGTGTACATTTAAAAAAAAATACTGTTTATTTTCCTTTTTTTTATCCTAGCAACCGTCTGTAACTAAGCAACGTCTCTAATAACCAACGTTACATTTAACCTCGTTTAATTCCACAGGATGCTACAAGGATTTCTTTTTTTTTTTTTCTTAAAGCACAGAAATATTGCGTAAAATATTTTTTTTTCAGCATTATATACAGTTAATTTGCCTTTTCTGCACTGTTAATCTATCAAATAATGCATTTATATCATTTAATATCAAAGAACTCGCACGCTAAACTCGTTAGCTCCTATTAGCATGTGTCCCTGATCATATCTACGCTCACGTTATGGCGTATTTCTGAAGCCGAACGCGACATTACTTGATTTTTCCGTAAAATAACAGATTTTATAGTAAACAAAAATAACAAAAGCGTAAACTTACAGCAGCTTTTGTCCTTCTGACGCAGCCCGCTAGCTGTTTGGTGTGTGTTTGTGACAGATGCCAGCATTTGCACAACGTTAAGAACAAAGCCGCAAACGATAACGCGCACTTACGTACTAATCAGTATGCACAGTGTGCGTTACCTCCACCACGCCCCCCGCAGCTGCGCACTACTCTCACATACTGCTTAGTACGGGAGTATGCGCTTCCAGGAATAACCACAAGAGGTCGCTGATACAAAATAATGTGAAACTAGATGATTGCAAGCTTCAAACTTATATACATTATAAAATAATGTTACCGACATTTAATGCTTAAAATCAAGATATAATAATGTGATAGATAAATAAAATATTATATCATCGTCATAAAACACTATAAATATGTATTGTGATCGTGATTGCAGATTTTTACCTGACCTCTAGGGGACGGCAGCAGCCGCAGGTTTTTTTATGCGGTTTGGTCGTTTGTCCCAGGTCACTAAAACCTATAACATGAATGTTATAAATGTATTTTTTATAAAGAGTTCAGGGTTTTGGCCCCGTCCGAAATTACATACTTCCATACTATATAGTATGCAAGGCAAGCAGGCATGTCCAAATCCTTAGTATACTAAATACAGTACGCAAAAAATTCCCAGATGATCTTTTTCCTCTCCTTTCAGCTGTTCCCTTTTTAGGGGTCGCCACAGCGAATCATCTGTCTCCACCTCACTTTATTCTCTACATCCTCTTCACTCACACCCACTAACTTCATGTCCTCGCTTATCGCATCCATATACCTCCTCTTTGGTCTTATCATTTGTCTTCTGCCTGGTAGCTTTATTTCTAACCTCCTCCTACCAATATAGTCACTATCCCACCTCTGTACATGTCCAAACCACCTCAATCCGGCTTCCCTGACTTTCTCCACAAAACATCTAACATGAGCCGTCCCCCTAATGAACTCGTTCCTAATCCTGTCCAACCTCATCACTCCCAAAGAAAACCTCAACATCTTCAGCTCTGCTACTTCCAGCTATGCTCCCTGTCTCTTCCTCAGCGCCACTGTCTCTAAACCATACATCATAGTCAGATGGTCTAGTATTTTTTTTTTAAGTATGTATCCGATGCAAACTTATCATCCCATGAGGCCACAGGAGTGGCGGCGTAATATGGGGAAATGGTGGCAATAAGCATCAATTTTTTTTTATGGTCTTTAAGTAGCTTTTTCCTTGTAGTTAATCATTGAATTTAAACATTGTCCAGCTTTGAATTTGCGCTGCTGTGACATCATATGTCATTTGTCAGTATTAAAATAGGGAATTTAGTCAGGAATTATAGAATTCTGGAAAATCCACAATTGACTTGTAGCTCTGTACGAAATCGCATAATACTTAAGCATGTACTAACATTACAGTTACATACATTGTATGGCAGTAGTTAAACTCGGGGGGGTGTTTATAGATAAATAAATAAACTTTTTATTTATAATTAGCATTTTTTCCCAATTAGTTTAGTTATCCTATTTTTGCTACAAGTCAGAGGTGTCAGAATGGAGTACCACACATGAATGCTTGTGAAACCCCTTTCTTGAGACCTCCTGGCCAGCATGATTTTACAGTTAGGGTTATATCGCCACCCGTTGGCTTGGCATGCTCTTGACAGTGCTTCGTAAGACGTTTTTTATTTATTTATTTATTCTAGGGACAAAGACTTGTTTTAAATTGTCCCCATAAATGTCCAAAAATGAGAAAGGACATACTCTGTTTATAATTATTATTATGTTTATAGTGTCCATAGTATTTTTAAAAAACAGTATTAAATTGCATTGTTATTTCTATTGAGAAATCAAACCACAAGCAGACAACACACACACATTTATAAAAGAAAAGCACCCGCCTAATATTGTGTAGGTCCCTTATGTGATCTGTGTGTCTTCAGCTGTGACATAATTGTTTATGCCAGATGGGCAGGTTTGACTGTAACTGCTGATCCCGTGGGATTTTTGTGCACAGCAGTCTACTTAAAATGACATATAAAAAGGTAAAGAAAACCATGCAGTGACTGACAAACCTACAGAATGGAACGATTTGTTGCTGAAAGAATGGCGAATGGACAGACTTTAAATTGATATTAATTTTACAGTAATTACAAAACTACTATATATAATTGTAGAAAGCTGTAATGAACCCAGCCTCACTAAAAATGGACCATCAACCTTAGACTGGGATGAAATGAGTCTCTGTTAATGATCTGTACATTCTTGGTGAACTCAGTGTGAAACCCAGTCTACTGTCTTGCTGTTGTTGCCCATTAACCTCAAGATTCGGTGTATTGTGCATGCTGAGATGTCTCTCTGCTCCTGACAATTTAATATCATGTTTTTTATCAAATGCACAAAGCTCAGAGTTCCACTTATTCTGATGTTTGTTCTAAGCAATTACTACAGCGCTACATGTGCTATAACTGCATGAACGTGCAGGATAAGGGATTTTTTCCCTGTAAGGTGGATAGCGAGTACACACACACACACACACACACACACACAGAAAGTTAATCTTTGTTAATCCTTAATATAGTTAGTTCTGGTGTATAAAGGCTGTAAGCCTACTTTTTCAACTGATATGATAAATACAGTGAAATGCAGAAGTACTGTATGTTTAGTATAGTATTGTGTAGTATAGTACAACGTAATATAGTATAATGTAATATAGTATAGTATTATGTAATATACAGGTAGTATAGTGTATCATAGCATAATATAGTATCGTATTGTGTAATATAGTATAGTATAGTACAGCATTGTGTAGTGTAGTATAGTGTAATATAGTATAGTATAGCATTGTGTAATACCGTATACTATATTACAGCATTGTGTGGTGTAGTATAGTATAGTGTAATATAGTATAGTATAGCATTGTGTAATATGGTACAATATAGTACAGCATTGTGTAGTATAGTATAGCATTGTGTAATATAGTATAATACAGTACAGTAGGGGCCACCACAGCGAATTATCTGTCTACACCTAACCCTATTCTCAACATCCTCTTCATAGTGTAATATAGTATAATGTAGTATAGTATTGTGTAGTATAGTATAGCATTGTGAAAGATAGTATACTATAGTATAGCATTGTGTAATTTAGTATAGTATAGTGTAATGTAGTATAGCATTGTGTAATATAATACAGTATTGTGTAGTATAGTATAGCATTGTGTTATATGGTATTATTTATTATATTACAGTATTGTGTAGTGTATCTTCGTGACAAATGTGTGTGAGTATGTAATTCACATATATCTAACATATATCTGTGTATATTTTCGCTCTAATCTCTCTGTTATGTTTATTCTGTTGAAAGCAGACAGAAGGGCTCGAATTAAACAGGGCGCTGTCAGTCTGTAGACATTTTAAGGTACGTACACGTCACTCCTACAAACAGTCACGGCCCCTTTTATAACTATTCCGTTCCACCTTAAAGCGCCGTGTTTGTGAAAAATATGGCGCTACGTATGCGAACCCGGAGGCCCCGCCCACAGGGCTGATGTTCGGCCTTAAGCCCGACGCTGACAGCAACCAGGAAACTTTGGGCTGTCAAAAAGCAGCTATTCTTCCGCTGCGGATCGACTGTACAGGAATCAGACCTGGATTAAACTCCACGTTAAGTGCTTTAGAAGACACGGCTCGCTGTTGGAACCGATGAAAAGCATGTCAGGAGAGGCGAAATTCGTGAGCCCCTTTCACAGACCACACTGTCTGTCTGCAGCTGCGCCCGCTGGAAAAGCCAAGCTCACCCATCCGGGAAAAGCCATTTTAGCGGGTAAGTTCATTTTCTTCCTGGTTCCACATAGTGTAATGTTTCACAGCGCGTCTGGTTCAGTCGGATAGGAAGCGCACACGCTGTACTGTTACTGTTACTGCTACTGTTACTGTTCCTGTTCCTGTTCGAGGCGTTGCTCTGGGTTCAGTAACACAACCGGTGCTTTCAACAGGAACACAGTGTCACATACACACCAGCACGTATCTGCAGGCAAGTATCTGTGTTCCGGCATGCACACTTACACAGTGTCCAGCCGTGCCTGCTGTTCTTTCTTTCTTTCTTTCTTTCTTTCTTTCTTTCTTTCTTTCTTTCTTTCTTTATCTTTTTCTTTCTTTTCCTTTCTTCTTTTCTTTCTTTCTTTCTTTCTTTCCCTTACTTTCCTTTCTCTTCCTTTCTTCTTTTCTTCTTTCTTCATTTCCTACTCCTACTTCCCTTCCTTTTCTTCCTTCTTCCTTCTCCTTTCTTCTTTTCTTCATTTCCTTACTCCTTTCTTCCTTTCCTCCCTTTTTTCTTCCTTCCTTCATTTCTTCCTTCCTTCTTATTTCTTCCTTTCCTTTTCCTTTTACTCATTTTCTTTTCTCATTTCCTTTCTTCTTGTTTCTCTTCCTTTTTCTTCCTTTCTTCCTTTATCCTTTCCTTCCCTTCCTTCCTTTCCTTCCTTTCTTCCTTTTCCTTCCTTCCTTCCTTCCTTTCTTTTTCTTAATTTTCTTACTCCATTTTCTTCCTTTTCCTTCCTTCCTTCCTTTCCATTTCCTTTCCTTCTTCCTTCTCCTTTCGTCTTTTCTATATTTCCTACTCCTTCCTTCCTTCCCTCCCTTTTTTCTTCCTTCCTTCATTTCTTCCTTCCTTCTTCATTTATTTCTTCCTTTCCTTCTTTCCAGTGTGCTCTGCATGACCCCCCCACCCACCCTCCCCCAACAAACAATTAAGTGGTATTTTTTCTTGCACGACAAATACATCCCCTACGTCTAATCTTATTTGGTCCTCTTTTTTTTTTTTTTTTTTTTTTTTCCCAACACCTACATCTTCACTAGGTGTGGAACAGGATGGGAAACATTTCAGGATGATAACCGTACAGGTTGATATCTTAGGGTTTTTAATCTTGCACGGTATCTGCATGTGTATGACTGTGCAGTGTTTCCAAAGCAAACAAATAAGACAAAGAAACGCTTTCTTAAAAAATCACCTTAAAGCTGGAGTTTGTGTTTGTGTGTTAAAAATATTTCTTCTTAACCAAATACTGGATTATTACTAACGATCGTGTCAAGACGCAGATACAGATCGAGATCCTTAATGAACGAAAGCCAGCCGAGACAGACGACATAAGAAGAAAACCTCCAGCTGAACCCGGTCTAAAAGCCAATCCGTCTTTTACTGGGTGACGGCGGATAATGAGATTATAAATAATCAAGACAAACAGTATGTGCGGTGACGGGATGGCCAGGCTGAGCATGTTAGCTAGAAAGTCCTGGATTGAGCACATGACAATATTAATAATCAGAGCAGCTGTACTGTGTTTAAAAAAACCTACAAAAAAGATGCGAATGATCGTTAATTATTTTCTGGTGGACATGCTGGATTCTAGTATTCTGTCCCTTATTAAGATATCGTCCATTCAAAGGACCGTTTTATTGGCTGACCCTGAAGTGTTTGACCGTTTCCTTTTTAATAGTCCATTAAAGAGATTGCTTTTTTTTTTTTTGATGCAGGCTGAACTTTTCCAATTGGGTAAAGTGCAGTGTGTCATTGTCCGTCCTTACGTCAATAATATTACCTGTTTATTTAAAATCAAACGATAGTCATGTCAATTATTTAACTAGTTTTTCAACCTTTATTGAGGCTTGTTTTTATATATATATATTATTTTGCATAATCTGTTTATATTTAACACATCAGTTAAATCAACGTTGCTGATCTAAGGCTCTGAGAACTCATCATGTAGCTGAAACTCATCCCCCCCAAAATAGATTTTATTTCATTGTAATGCGCATAGATGTGAGCGGGTGACCATGCAGCATTTTTGCTTTAGTGAATGAAAGAATGACTCAGCATTTCCACCGACTTCACGCTTTTCTGGCTTGGCCACTGCGCACACAGTTGAAAAAAACCCCACATGCTGGTCTTGCACTACTGTCACTACCTACTACGTGTGTTAAATTTGCTTAAAGTTGAACTTTGCTGTTTGCCAAATGCCTAGTACGATTTGTGTCGCAAGTTGAACTTAATCCTAACCTTCGCACTTCGCACCTGTATACTGAATGATAGTGTAGTTAGGCCGCGTTTACACCACAGATCTTGATGCTTATTCTGATTTTGTGACTATATCTGTTTTTTTTGACAACACAATACGCCACCATCACTTATTTAATGACGTTTTACTCGCATTGACAGGTGAAAATCCGATCCGTTTGTTTACAACACACGTATCCGATTTATTTCCAAATACAAATGAGGCCTAAAACCGATCTGAAAATATCAAAATCCATGTTTTTTCGCTGCTTGCACAGTCATGGGCCAAATCAAAAAATGCGGCCATAGTGACTAAGAGATGAGATTGCTTCATCTCCGATATACTATAACAATCACTTCAAGATGCTAGTGAAACTACGATGAAACAATCATCACAGGAGGTTAAAAATAACCTCCTTTATTCAGTTTTGATGTTGTAATTTCCTGGTTAAACTGGTACACTAGTTTCTGGAGAACTGGTCATTTTTTAAGCCTTAGTTGCATAAATATTTTGTAAAAGTGAGTAAAATAAAGCCGTAATTTTGTTTCCATAAAGCCCCATATGATGTACAACATAACAATAATGGATCTTTTCTCCCAGTTTCTGTTCGTAAATGTGTGTGGGATTTTCTAGATCTTTCCTGAGGAGGATCTGCACAATGCAGCTTATTATAAAGCGTCGTAAAATGCAAGCTGTGTTTATACAAAGGGAAAATGAAAAGTTAAGGGTAATTACTGTATAATTAGACTGTAAAGTTTATAGGAGGTAATAGAGGGGAAAAAACAGTGCAGGAAGTGGCAGTTATGATGGTGAACTCCTCTTCCTCCTTGTGAAAGCGGTTAGAAGGAAATCCACTGAAAGGTTATACGATTTAATAAGACGGTAGCTCTGGATACACGCCTGTCAGGCTGAATTATAATAATGCAGGAGGCATAAATTCTTCTAGAAGGAAAAAAAAAGCACAATGACTGGGCTAAATAAATCAGCTGGTTGACAGCTAGCTATACTAGCGCAATGTTTATAGTTTTATGTATTACAGTGATGGTATAAATTCTCCTTCTTTCTTCAAAAAAGACCGAAAGCACTAAAAAAATGTACAATTTATTCATCCATTTTTTTTATTTTCTGGATCTCTTATCCCACCTACACAACCAAACTTTGAGGAAAGGCGGAAAAACTCCTAACGTCAAAGAGTTTTCCTTCAGAAAGTATTAGCTTGAAAGGAAATATATTAACAAGGTACTTTATTACCTCCTTAATCTAGTAGTGACGCAGTGGTTAGGGTATATTTACTTCGTTACATTTGCTTGAGTTGATTTTTGTGGAAAAAAATGTACTTTTAAAAGTAATTTTACCTGATTATATTTTTACTCTCGTTCAAGTTAATCGCATAAATTTACTTTTTCTTCGCGAAATTTGCCTTTGCGTTCCTCCGTTACTATTAAATGTTCATGAGGACTATGTAGTTCTAATAATTAGCTAATTAGCTACAGTCGTCTGAAATACGTAGGTGAAACCCGCTCGTTTTGTCAAAGCAGGATCAATTCGGAAAATAATAATGACCGAAGAGAGAGAATATGAGAGAAGTGAGATAATCAGTAGAGAGACAGAAACGCACATGACCTCACATTCAATCCACTTTTCACTCAAAGGAGTAAAACACACGGTTACGTAATGCGATTCTGTCTATGTGACCAACACAAGTTGACATATTAGCGTACAGGATTTCCAGCTCAAACCCAAATGTCATGCTCATGATTATTTGATGGTGATTCTGTAACTATCGGCGCTTTAACCTTTAATCTAAGTTAATATAAAATCTCAGACATGGACATCATTTTGTATTTTTATGTGCATTTTATTTAGTGGGCTATTTTTTTTTTTTATTATTTTTTTTTTTATAATTCCAAACTTTATTAAGTAAATTATTCCTTTTCCATATCAGTTTCTAAGTGTATTCATATTTTTGTAGTCACCTGACCAACATGCTTTTCACCCAATTGCAAACACACCCTTTTGTAGCTTGTAGCAGTGTAAAAAAAAAAAAACCCTCTCCGAATGCTAAAACAAGATAAAGCGAACTGGTTTCTTGCTTGTCAGTCCAGATTTGCCCCTGTTCTCTGACCCCAGCTTCAAACAAAAGCATCTGCCAAAAAACATTCTTTATGCGCATTTATTATAGCTGTAGAAAGAGTTCTCTCGGTGTGGGTAAATATATTGTTGAAGCGGTTGCAATACAGGAAGTGTTTGCTTGGTACACAGGAGACGCCTAAATACTATATATTTTACACTGTACCGAAAGGTAATATAGTGTCTTAGAACCACAGGCTGTACTTTTACCAAATAGATCATCAAAAAGTCTCTTTTTTCATTATTTTTTCATTTTTTTAATTAATTGTTAATGTTATATTTAAAATCTACTAAATATTCCATTTAACAATGATTAACAACGTCTTTCGTTGACAGGTTTCTTTTTCTGTGTTCATTAATTCTGATCTCGGACCTGCTGCCTTTAACACAGGGTAACATGCATGCTTGTGGCTTATTAGTTTGGTTCCTAATAAGCAGTGTGGGAACGTGACGTGTCATTACCCATCGCTGGATCCTAACAAGCATGGGAAAAAAAACTAAAGAGAGTAAAGAGTATGTGCTGCCATTGTGGCGGAACAGTGTCTTTTTTTTTTTTTTTTTTTTTCCTCTGCACTGTTAATCAACAGGACTCACAGCAGCTCGCTGACACACCCCTTTCCAGCCTGACGAGAGGCCAGTGGGTGTTTCCTGTGGGGAGAATCGCACCGAGCCAATCACACGAGATCGTACCAGACGCACTGCTGGTTGCTCCCCAACAGCAGATGCCTTGAGCTGAAACATTTAAGGAGGCTCCAGTTTATTGTGGCTCATGTCATTTCTTAAAGAAACAAGCAGATGTTCTCATTCTATCTCTCATTTATCTTTTTTATTTAATATCATTGCTTGCATTTATATATATTAAGTGGCAAAAACGGTTCCATGTTCAGATGCAGATGTTTTTAAGCACTCCATATTAACACCATATCTAATTTAAGTAGCAAACAAATAAATCCAATTATTCTAATGTATTTTTAGAGTGTAGAATAAAATGGTTAAGATAGGTGGATGGAGGGATCGATGAAGGTCTGGACGGAGGAATGGATAGATAGATAGATAGATAGATAGATAGATAGATAGACCTCTGAAGACTGGGCCCCTGAGCAAGGCCCTTAAAGACCCTTGTATAAAAAAAGAAGAAAAAAAAGAGTCACTCTGGATAAGGGCGTCTGCCGAATGCAGTAAATTAAATTACAGTAAATGTAATTGCAGTTAGACAAATTCTTAGTGACAGAAAATATTAAGTAAGTGTAATGATCCCATTAGTCCTTCATTTGAGTAATCCGCATATTTGCATGCATGACATGCTCCAGGGATTATTCAGTGTGCAAACACTCGCAAAGGTTGGTAGCTCAGCGGTTAGTCTACTCTGTGCTTTACGTCACTTTTGCTTGTATTTCCTCATTTTTGTACATCAGCTTTGAATTAACATATAAATGTAAAATATGACGTGAAAATAACAGCACACGGAAGCAAAGCCGCGCGATTAATCATTGCTGTCTGTTTCCACAGGTGGAATCGCAGGAGGGATTGAAATCTGCATCACTTTCCCCACAGAGTACGTCAAAACCCAGCTGCAGTTAGACGAGAAGGCCAACCCACCACGCTACAAAGGAATCGGTGTGTGTTTTTGTTCAACAACCTCTTCCCTTTCTTTTAATCGGGTTTATTCGGGTCCTGGTCATGTGGGTGAAAAAAAAGAGTCGAGTAAAAAAAAAAAAAAAAGTTCAAGGGTCAAATCATGCCTCATCTCCAGCCTGCACCAGAGCTTTAACTAATGATTCCTAGTTCCTGAACTTTAGAAGGCAGGCTTGTTTTCCAGCATTGATTGTTCACTTGGGAAATGTGCTCTGATGACGTTTGCTGGTTTCATCATCTCTCGGCGTTGATGTAATCATTTACTGCTTAACTCACTCTATAACCCACAAAACAGCTGAAGTAAGCTTTGTCTTGGGCTTAATAATACAAAAAAAACTTTACATAATAATCTTTGTGATAAGCGTGCAACCTTTAACGTTGTGATTTATGAGTTGACGTGTGTGTAATTTTTAGTAATATCTGATGTTTATTTTCACGTAACATCACCTCTACCGATGATACCGTTCGACTACCTTCTAGTAGGACTGCCTGTATTTCTACCTTTTATTCTGATAGGGCAATTTTATTCTGATAGGGCATTTACAGCTGATAGGGCAGCCTTTTCCATGACACTCAAGATTGTGCTCAAGCGCATCCTGTTTCCGCTAATCGTCCTTGAGATGTTTCTCCAACTTGATTGGAGTCCACCTGTGGCAAATTCAGTTGATTAGACATAATTTGGAAAGGCACACACGTGTCTATACGGCCCCACAGTAGATCAAGGGATCAAGTAGATAGATGAATGCAGCAATGTCCAGAAACATCCTTGATAAAACCTGCTCCAGAGCACTTTGGACCTCAGAATGGGGCAATGATGGAGCTGCAAAAAAGAAAAGACTTGAGGCTGTGATCGGTGCCAAAGGCGCTTTAACAAAGTATTAAGTATATAAGATTTCAATTTAACTTCTTTTACTTTGTAATTATAGGGTATTTTTTTTCAAAATTATGATTAAAATTATTATTTGAATCCATTTTTGTTTAAGGCTGTTAAAACAGGCTGATAAAAATTGATGTGCTGTAAATACTTTCCAGATGCACTTTTTTCTCTGTGGTATCAAAGTGACAAGTAAACCGTTTTCCTTTAACATTGCTAACACTGTCGCCCCCCCCCCCCCCCACTGTTCCACAGTTGACTGCGTGAAACAGACAGTGCAAGGTCATGGGGTGAAAGGTCTGTACAGGGGCCTCAGCTCGCTGCTCTATGGCTCCATCCCCAAAGCTGCTGTAAGGTAAGAAACCTTTATTAACAACCTTAAAAATACTTTTTACAGCAATAACACAAGGTTTGTCCTTGTGGTTTAAATAATATTTGAAATTCCAAGAAGAAAAAGTGAACTTCAAGTACCCAGGTGATGTGCTTCTTCAACCAAAAAAATAACAAATGTGACATATTGAACACTTTTTACTGATGTAGCAAACGAGGGGCGGGGCTACTAGGTACTAAGGATGGGTGAGGAAAAAAATATAATCGCTTGTGGTAAAAATGATTTCATAGGGCCCAAACTTGCTAGCGGTGCCACCCCTTTATATAATCAGTTCAATATGAGTGTCATTTCTGCACGTCTTCAGGTTCGGAATGTTCGAGTTCCTCAGTAATAAGATGAGGGACGAGTCTGGGAAGCTGGACAGCACCCGAGGCCTGATCGCCGGCCTGGGAGCTGGTGTAGCAGAAGCTGTGGTTGTGGTGTGTCCTATGGAGACGATAAAGGTGTGTTTTTTTTCTGTAACAGAAATCTGATTAGGCTGTAATTTACCGTGCATGTCAAAAGACTTCCTCTTCCACTCCTGTAGGTGTCGCTGACACACACGGCTAATGTTACAAAAGCAAACAATGCAAAAAAAAAAAAAAAAAATTTTAATGTATTGCAATATGTATTGTATTGCAATATATCGTGATATGTTTGGTATCGTAAGACCCCTGCCAATACACAGCCATAGACCATAATATGTACTCATTACTGTCTTTCTTCTGTACAATTCCAGGTTAAATTTATTCACGATCAGAGCTCAGCAAACCCCAGGTACCGGGGCTTTTTCCACGGCGTGAGAGAAATAGTTCGAACACAAGGTTTGTGCTGCCCTCTACTGGAAATAATCCCTTTTTAACGCTTCAATGAAACATTTAATTAAGATCATTTAAATGCTAGATTATTGTTTTATTCATTTAAATGCTAGATTATTGTTTTATTGTTCAATATTTTTTCTGTCAGAGACTTAGCATTTAGAACATAAAATATAAGTAAAATTGACATATTATAATCAATATATTTTATATGGACTGTATATGTGATTCAGTTTTCAGTATTTTTACAGATATTACTGATTATAAATGACCCAAAGATACATTTAGGAACTAATTACACACTTGAAAACGTTAATACGATTTTGGAACATGTAGCTGCTGATTGAAGATGACTTTGCAATTAGAGATCTTTCCTGTGTTTCTTACAGGACTCAGGGGAACCTATCAGGGACTGACAGCGACAGTATTAAAGCAGGGCTCTAACCAAGCCATTCGCTTCTTTGTCATGACCTCCTTGAGAAACTGGTATAAAGGTCTGTGGAAAAACTTGTCACACACGTTGCACAAGGTTGATTTTAAGCTTATAAAAAAAAAAATTAAAACAGCATGTTGTTATTGTTGTTGTTTTTGTTTTTTTAACCAGGTGATAACCCAAATAAAACCTTAAACCCTCTGGTGACCGGACTTTTCGGGGCCATAGCCGGGGCCGCCAGCGTGTTCGGAAACACGCCGCTGGATGTCATTAAGACTCGAATGCAGGTGAGGCTACAAATGCATTGACAGTGACAGTAAGTGGCTCGTAACACGACTGTAACTGATCCATTATTTCACAGTAGGATTGTAGTGTAGTTGTAGTAAATCCTTACACATAATAATTAGCAATGTAGCAGGGTTTAAAAAAATGATTGTTAGTTAATTAAATTTATTAAAATTGAATTTATTACACGTATTTTGATATATAAAATAAAAGAACTGATCCACGCTGTGATGCTTGTGTATCGGTGTGTAATTAAACCTCTCTCCACAGGGCCTGGAGGCACACAAATATAAGAGCACAATGGACTGTGCGTTGAAGATAATGAAATACGAAGGCCCAGCAGCGTGAGTGCACATGTCCACACCGCCACTGACCGAGCGGTTACACATAAATATAAATCCAGTTGGGATGCCAGGATCGCTGCTTTAACGGCTTCTTTCGCACTCTAGGTTTTATAAAGGCACTGTTCCGAGGCTGGGGCGTGTGTGCCTGGACGTGGCTATCGTGTTCATCATTTATGAAGAGGTGGTAAAAGTTCTTAACAAGGTGTGGAAGACAGATTAACGCCGCAGCTCATGGAACACGAACACAACCATGCAGTGTCATTGGAGAAGGGGGGGGGCATGAGACCCCACCAGCTGTGAAATGGGTTTAATTTCCCTGATATGATTATGACCAAGGACGAAAAAAAAATTCCCCCATAAATGTGATGTAGAAAGTTACTTGAAGAAAAACAAAAACCCTAGAATTACTTCGTGATGTGTTCGAAAAGCCAAATGTTTATAATTTTTTATCTTCTTTTTTTAAGCATCAAGGTTTTGTTTCTAGTATTTAAAACCTTTTTTTTTAAATTTTACGTTTATACCTGACAAAATTTACAAATCGAATTCCTTTTTTATAGTCATTTTTGATTGTTTTCTAATTTATATAGTTAAGACACTAAAGACGACAGGTTTTGGGAGTTATGCTGCCATCTGTTGGCTTGTCTGGAACCTTTTTGATATATATAAATATATATGTGGTGGTGAGAATAGAATAATGCAATTAGTCTTTGCACAGGAGTGCAGCATGTGTTTATCCAAAAACAACAAAATTATTATTAGTAGTAGTAGTAATTATGATATGCAAATATAGTTATTGTAATATTAATATTATTTATAATATAAATATTGAATTTTTATTAATTATAATACGAGTAAAAGTAAAAATAAAATAATGTTAATAGTACAAAAGATTTATTACTATTATAAAAGTATAGTATTTTATAAATATAATTACACTTAAAACTTTTTCACAGACTCAACTTTGTCAATAACAATACTAATAATAATGTAAATAAGGTTTCTAGGTAGTCCTACTCTAGTCGGGATGATTTAGTTTGCTGTTTGCTTGCTTTAATTCCTCTGCAGTTAAGTACCGACAGGTTCTCGGCTCCAAAGACGCACAAAGCATCCCGGACACACCATCAAAGCCTTTAGCGCCCTGAAACACACATTCCTCAGTATCTCCAGTAAATACATGCACTTTTAACAACCTATCGGTAAATAGATTCGGTACGAAGTAAAGAGAAGTAATACATTTCCTTTAAGTGCCTGACCAGTATTTACTAGTGCTCCTGATCAGCATGTAGCATTTCCTTTAGAAACCCTTGCCAAGTTTGTTTTTATTTAGTGATTTATGTTCGGTCATCCTAAGATCCTAATGTGTGTGTTGGAATATTTTATTATTTTAATATGAATAATGTTAAAATAATAAGGTTCCTAAAAATGCTTTCCTTTCCCACAAATAATATAATTATAATATTGAAATTGCCTTACCTTCCTGAGTGCCATCGTCAGATTTATCACATTTTCCTACCTCAAAAACCCCCCCCTCCCCCCCAATCTATAGTGTCATAATGGAAAACTTTCGGTGTGAAGAAATCGTCTCTGTCAGTGTCTCCTTCACTTATGTTGCATACTGTATGTAATACACAGATACAGATACCGATTTAACTTAAGTATGTTCTATTTCATGTTGTGTGGTGTGGATAAGCATAACACTGTGCATCACACTGTGTTACAGTAAAATATGCATACTGTACAGTAAAATATACACACGCTCGAATTACCATGACTGTCACTGTGTAACAAATGTTTAAAAACGGAAACATGGATGTTGTATTAAGTGTTACACGGAAAAATTGTCGTGTTGACAAAACGTCCACTGTTGTAAAACATTAAAAACGGAAAACAATGTTGTTACTGGTGTTTGTATTTGTGTTCTGTGCGTATGTGTGTAACAATGTCATCGTCGTATTTTACTGTTTCGAAGACTTTAGTGTAGGTTAAAAGAAAAAGAAATACTCATTGAGAAAACCAGGCCGCTTTCGTTGTTCATCCAAGACTGAAAATGTCGACAGATTTCTGTTCTATTGTTATATAAGTTGATTTTGTTATTTTTTTTCTAACAATCATACAACGTGCCTTTAAATTCTGTTCTTAATTTTCAATAAATTTTGGTAGCTGGACATGATCTGCTGTCAGTTCTCTGGTTATTTCTACAAAGTTTGATCTGGGTAAATTAACTAAGGAAGGGAAGTGTTTCGTTTCTAATGTAAGAAATTTACGTTCTTAAAAGATTTTTTCAAAAACATTCTATTTTGGTTGTTTAATTGATTTTTTTTTCCTGAAACATAAAAAAACACTCATCCTTTTGTTTTTTAATGTTATTTAAAAGATAAATTCAAGTACCTTTTTCTTACAATTTTACAATTTTCTAACTAGCTTTTTGTTATCATTTATCAACATTTATTTTTACTACAAACAAATAACATTCTTTAAATATAAATTTTCGATATTCTGTAAACATTAAAAGGTTTCCAGGTTTCATGCCGAGGTTATATGTGTTAGTAAAATCTTACAAAAAAAAGGTTCTTATTTCCGCCTCAAAATAAAATGTTTTTTTACGAATGTTATATTGGTAATCAAGTTTCAGCTTCCTCGTTTTTATCAGCTAAAGAAGTAGTTTTATTTTTACTGTACAATTATTCCTCCTGTTTTATAGCTTATAAAATTATTATTATTAAAATTAAATTTATATTTGAAATATTCAAATTGATTTTTTATACAAAAACGTTTCTAACATTCTCTTAACTTCAACTTTATTAGTATAACATTCTGTAAACATAAATGTTTTTGTATGTAATGTCAGTTTACTTTTACAGTTTTTTAGCTAATAAATAAAGTAAGGAGTTTTTTTGATGAATACATTATCCAGGGCTTTTTTTTTAATTGAATCGCGTTTTTTTTTATAGTGTGAGTTATGTCCTCCCTTGCTTTCCGTACTGACTGGTTCCGTCATCCCTGTTTGTGAGATGCACCGACATTCATTTTCCTACACATCTAGAAATGAACGATGGCCGCTAAAGGAGGAACGAGGGGGTTTTATTTTTTTACACTGTACTGTACTGTCTTTAGCTCGCTCTTTGCTTTGCTGCTCTCATCGTCCGGCTGGGGAGTCGGCTCCGATTGACAAGGTAAACTTTAACGCATAAACATGTTAAAAAGGGTCAGACGGGCTGAGAAGCTAGTATGCTAACTCCACTTCCTAGAACTAGCTGCTGCTTCGCGTCACAAGAAATGGAGTGTATTTTCTTTTCTTTTACACAGTTTTCGTTTAATCTTAAAGAAAAACATTTATTTATTATATTATTTATTTATTTATAACGCAAGCAATAATAATAATAATAATAATAATAGAGACGGCTGTCCTGACAAACAATCCGAGTACTGAGATGGAAACATCAGCGCGAGCTTGTTATCAGACCGCACTGCAGAGGTGCACAGAACATCTGGGGGGGTTTCATGGAGGGGGGGTGTGTGTGTGTGTGTGTGTGTGTGTGTGTGGGTGTGTGTGTGTGTGTGTGTGGTGTGTGTGGGTGTGTGTGTGTGTGCGTGCGCGCGCGCGCGCGCGCAATTTTTTTTTTTTTTTAGATATATTGTGGGCATTTTGCCTTTATTTATAGGACCGACAGAGATGAAATGGGGAGATGGGAGATGGGGAGAAATGGGGGGGGGGGCCAGAAACGGAACCGAGGCGGAGTCGAACCTGGGTTGCTGTGCATTTGGGTGCTGGTGCCTTAACCCACCGTCTGCGTAGTGTGTTTTAATAAAATAAACGTAAACTCTGTTTTATAGTAAGAATGGTTGCTCTATTGCGGTTCTACAGGTTCACCGTTTCACAGTTTCACAGCTGAATTGTTTATTATCGAATGTTTATGATTCACTGTGTAAAGTCATTCATTTATTTTGGATCATCCGAATCAATACAGACTTTATTAACTAATGTTCTGAACTATCTAATAATTATTTCAACATAGTTTGTCTCATCTCAAAATGGATTGAGGCGGGTTTGATCGGCACACACGCTCTGATGACATCATATGGTTATTTGATTTGATTGAGTTTTGTCTTCAAAAAATGGATTGAGGCGGATTTTGGCGGCATTGATAAACGTTCTTTTCTCTTATTTCCTAATCATTTGAATAATTCTTAAGTTTCTAATAAATTTCTGTAAGTTTTCATGACTGAATTCCGGTTAACTTTCCGATTTGGAATAGGAGGATTTATTTAAATAAATAAATAAATAAGCATTTTTTATGAAAATCATTTTTTATTTATATTATATGGTTAACTGACAGGATACCATTTATTTGGATTATTTGGATGCGCGTTTACTGAAACTCCTTTTATTACTGCTGATGGTCTACATGAACACATTATTTTGGATTATTGGGCGTTACTCACACTGCTGAAGGGGGGGAGTGGCATAAGCACAGCTGGAGGATCTGCTTGGTCTGGTAATGGCTTTGGTGATATGTTCCTTGAGATGATTTAGATGTTGTATCTTTTCCTGATACACCATGGCCTTTCGAAAGCTCCCAAAGAGAAAAATCAGGTGGGGTAAAAATAGTTAATAAATAATATTATATTTATCCTTTGTATGGAAACCTATTTATATAACCTATATATATGTGTATATATACCTTCAAAGGACTCAAATATTTCTAATATCCACCAGTTTCATCAGACATTTTTTCTGCCACCACATGCAGTGCTGCTAAAAGGGGCGGAAGGGGTACATGTGTTCGAACCCATGCCCCCAAAGATTTCTTTTATTAGTATTATCACTGTGGGATGGGTGTGGTAGGGGTCCCAACCTCATATTCTTTCAAAAGGCCCAAATATTTATAATATCCACCAGTTCCTAAACAACTGTGAAATAGCATTAATATTTGCCTGACATTATTTTGGAACTGTTAAGGATGTTGTTCGAAATAAAGCATTTAAATTAGTTAAATTGCGCTGAATTATCCGTCACCTCACGCTGTGTTTGCGATTACAGCACAATAAAGCAAAGAAGCATCCAGGTATATTTTACAGAGCTGTACAAAGCAAGTGTTGGCACAGAGATTTGGGTGTGTCCATATCAGCGCACGTCAAGCTAAGAAAAGTTAACCATTATGCAAATATATAGGAACTTGGTGCGGCGACTAGAACTGACGTACTAAAGAACTAAATAAAATAGCGCTCATTTAATCTGTGTTTCCAAGCATGCACTTCTTCTCCTTTATTTAATGTGATGCTACACATCACTGCTAAACAGCACAGTTTCCATTCAGAATGTTTCATTTTCAAGGCTGAAAAACTGATAAACCCACTGATAAACTTTCTTAGCAACCAGTAGTAGGAAATCCGCTGGCGAATGGACGGTACGTTTCTCTATCCACTTTCCTGATCATGTGGGGTTTTTTTTTCTCTCTAGGTCCAGAAGCTACAATGCATGTGTCCGGTGGATTTCCGTGGTGTTTACCAGCTGGACGAGAGAAGAAGAGACGCTGTGATAGCACTCGGTATCTTCCTAGTAGAGTCTGAGCTGCAGGTACAAATCATTTCTCACTTGGCAGAATCCAGAACACTAATTAGAGCAAGTGACAGGGTTGCCAGGTTAAAAAAAAAAACACACATTCACCTGCTTTTAACACATTTACCTGTCCAAAAGGAATAAAAAGTAGCCCAATATTTTCCTTTGTCCAATTAGAGTGAACTGGTGGGGGAAAGCTGACCATTTCTGAAGAGAATGACACACACACACACACACACACTTTATGCAGACAATATGAGGATTGCGGTGACTAAATTTGTCGTATTTCTGTAATATTTGATGATGCCGAGTTGTTTTCTAGTCGTGACATCCATCAACGGTTAAGAGCGTATGGTCCATTTCCGATATCACACTGAAGGTACCTAATGCCCATTTAACGTGTAATAAACCTTTAAAAATGCCACCCTAAGTTTTGATACCACCCTAAATGTAAAACACATACTTTTGCAGTGCCTCATTTTTAATGTTGGAACCAAACTGTTTACCTGGAGAAACTTTAAAAGATTCATTTATAAATGTGGATCCATTAAAAATTTAGCTTTTATTAAAAGTGAATTTGGGAAAAAACCCTATTTTACATTTTCTGTTTTCTTATATTATATATATATATAATATAAAATTTAATTCACTGCGATGCAGACTGTGATGCAGATTTTCTGGATTTTAACTGATAACGTGACACTGACGGGACGCAACAACACTAAAGCACAAAGCGGAAGTGTAGAGCCTCAGTTTTAATCACTGATATGCGAATGTGAAACATGTGAAACATGCAAATGCATTTCATTTCCTTTTGATTCTATGTAACTTTGTTAAAATAATGGCAGTGAATGTAATACTTATTTACATTTCTGGCATTTGGAAGGGGCCTGGCATTGCATTGGCAGTTTAATGGTGCTAGAACCCACGATTATCTAATCACCAGTGGACCACCACTCCTACTGAACTTATGAACCACCACTTCCATTGAACCACTAAACTACTACTCCTACTTGTGTGGTATCACTCCTTGGGTGCCTTTTATTTGTTGCTACTCACCACTGAATTCTTCTCAAGACCTCCTTTTGTTTTGAAGATGTTCTAGTCCAGCTGTTCCTTGTCAAAATGACTCACATCTAAGGTTGCAAAATTCCCGGAAACTTTCCATGGGAATTAACGGGAATTTCGTCATATTTTTGTTATGTACTTTTGTTTAATTGTAGGACTGATAAATGCCTTTTTTTAAAACCCTTTTTACTGTTTTTCCCTCAGCACAAAGATCCTATCGTCCCGTACCTCCTGAGTTTGCTGAAAGGGCTGCCGCGAGTCCAATGGATCGAAGAAAGCTCGGAGAGGAAGGGGAGAGGTAGACCATTCACACTTCTCTACAATTCTATAGGAGATTCTAAAACCTGTCGCTCTTGTATAACACCGGCACTGTTCCTGCAGAAACTCTCCCTGTAGCTGAGAACTTCAGCTTTTGCTTGGTGACTATGCTGTCTGACGTGGCTCAGAGGGATGAGACCTTACGCATCCAGGTGGGCGCAGTGCTGCAGGCTGTCAAATATCTAGCCTTTATAATGCAACTATGATTATAAGAAGGCAAATTTGTGCCCCTATGTTCTGAAGTCGGTTTCTAAATGCGATTAACTTTTTCTAGTCCTGTAATTGATATTCATGAAGAATGAAAGAGATTTTTGTCTTATGTCTTATGCCTTCTGATGTTTCATGTTATTGATATTCATTTTAAATTTCCATTTTTGCATCTATCTTGTTTAAAATCAAGGCAGAGGCTTGATGTAAGCAGCACCGAGCTTTGGTATGAATCATAACCAGATATAAACAATAATCCATGTGCAAGCAGATGAATAAATAGTTAATTAAAGCTTCTCTATTGAATTTGTATATTTGTAAATCTGACCAGCCACCAATGGAAGCCCTGTTCTCATCATAAACTAAAAATAATGACATCGTTTCCCGAAAAATGACTTCATTTCTTATAATAATGAGATGCTATTTTCCTAATTATGACTTGGTTTATTATAATAATGATTTAACATCTAATAGCATAATTTATAGTCTAATTTGTATATTTTGAACAAATAGAGCAGTATTTTAGCTGTGGGCTAACAAATTCTAACTCTACTGACAGTAGTACATAGAGTCATAATTAGCAGTCAAACCTCTGAGCTTTAAAGGAGGAAGAAGGTGATGGTGCAGCTTTCAACTACAAACATCTGTGGTCTCAGTTATAAAACTGTGCGTAGGATCCTCACTTATTTGTATGTGCAAGCTAAAAATAGAGCACATTTAAAAATATTCAGATTAATAAAACCTGTAAGTATTTTTCCCTTTTTTTAAAAAAATTACAGATCACCTGCAAAACGTCCTCATATCCCACCCTGTACCAAACATTTTTAACCATGCAATGTTTCTTATTATTACGAGAAAGTTTCTTGTTATTATAAGAACGTTTATTGTAATTATAAGTAATTTTCTTAGTTTTACTAGAAAGTATCTAATTTTTACTAGAAAGTTTCTAATTGTCACCAGAATCTTATTCATTATAAGATTTTTTTATTATTATGGGAAAATTTCTCAGTTGTACAAGAATGTTTCTTGTTATTACCAGGAATATTTGAGGAATCATTATATCGTTGTAAAATAATTAATTTTGTAAGAACATCTCATCCTGTACAGATTCTGGAGGCTGTGATGGACATCATGCAGGTTCTTCTGGATTTATGTCGCAACCCTGAGGATCAAGACAAAGGTCTGTATATTTAATGAATGCCCCAAAACTTTAAACCCTTTCTGCAGACATTGTACTTTATTATTATTTATGATGTTTTTTTTACTTAGAATACCTGTGTCGATACACTTTGCCGTGCCTGCTTGGTGTGGTGCGAGCGTCTGGACGCTACAGCAACACAGACGAAGCACTGCTGTCTAAACTGTTCCCACGGACATCAACGCAGCCGGTGATCGCCTCGGAGGAGCCGGAGTCAGTAAGACGGCGCTCTTTTAACGACTTTCGCTCCATCTTACCCAGCTCGCTGCTTACCGTGTGCCAGAGCGATACACTGCGCCGCAAGACTAGCAGCGTCTCCAGCATCTCCCAGCAGGTGGACTTTAGTCTTTAGTATATGATTTCCTGTGGACATTCCATTAATTCATTTTCGTTTCCTCTGATTTTTTTTTTTTTGGAAATTTCAGCATTACTTTATAATTTTCCCATATTTACATATGCATATGGTGAAATACTTTCGATTTCTTATGTTAGTTTGGTGTAATTTTTATGTATATTTTTTTATCATTACAAAGCTTTAAATCTGAATTTATTTAGTTTAAAAGTGACTGTAAATTAAGATCCGGAACTGTACAAGTGGAAAAAGTTCATTAATAGTAAATGTGCGTTGTATTATTATTTTGGTCGCAGCAGTAAGTACTGTAATAAAACTGATCAAAAGATTCTACCCAATCAGCTGTTATATCAATAATAAATAATGACAGGATAATTGCACTTTATGTTTTTACCAGGCCAGTCCTGAGCGTACAGGATTACCTCCCAGCTCTCCTTCTGACCCGTCTGCTCCTTATTTTGAAGGTAACCTCTGAACATCTAAAGCATCGCCTCAGTATCAATCATCCTCCTTGCAGTTCAGATCATCTTTACACACTAATAACAGTGATTTGCTGCGGAATTATTAACTAAGCCTACTTTTAATCCAAACATACAGACTAAAAAGAGCCATTGTTGTATAACAATGTCTTTATACAGCAGAATGTAAGGATGACTGTGATGCTGGAAAAATAGCTGCGGAATTATTTATCAAGTGTAAATGATAATTAATAATATTATAATAATATATTATATTATAATATTAAGATGCACCTTTGTTGATGGTATATTAGTAATGGCAACAGTTTCAGCTACAGATAAGGCGAATAGCATGCATACACCATGGGTAAATCTTAGGGCTGTGCATTGGCAAGGGCTCCACGATACGATACATATCACGATACAAGGGACACAATACAATATATCACAATGTATTGCAGTATAACACACATTACTAAATACATACACATTGCAAAAAGTGTAAAACAAATAGCTAAAAATACAATAAATACAACTGAAGGCTTCATTTTTTTTCCCGCCGTGTTTGCTTCTGAGACAATGGTTGTATTTGTCAACTACAGGAAGTCATTTGAGATCCACTGAGGGTTTTTATAAAATATTAACTTAAACGTAAATCAATTTAAAATGTAATTTAAACATGTACTAGAGGTTAGAATATCATGAACAAAAAGTATTGCGATAGTTAGCTGTATCGATATATTTAGACAGTCCTAATAAAGATTACTATGTTTTTCTTAGTTTTAAATATTAAGAATGTTACCATACATTTATTTTGGCAAGCCATTTAGGACTTTTTGTCAACATCAAAGTGAATAAAAAAAAACAGTTAAAGTGAAACACACTTAACATTCAACTGTCTCTGTAAACTGTCCGATAAATTGTGATAAATAAGTTCATTGTGCAGGATTGTCTGTAAAAAGGCTTACCTACAAATGAAACCTTTGAAAGTAAACACATCCTAAGTTAAGCACCACATTTGCAAAGAATGGCTTGAAAGGATGTCATGTGAGGACCAAGACATTCTGTAAACATTCCAGAATAAAGTGATGGCCAGGAAAATTGAAAAAGGCTTTCAAGCCACACAACACCATCTTAACTGTGAAGCATGATGGTGGCAGCATGATGTAGTTTCGCAGGTGTTCACTTCAGAAAACACCTTAAGCAAATAACCACAGGTGAAGCTCCTAACAGGACAATGAACCGAATTACACTTTTAATTAAGTTTGCAGTCATGAAGATTCGGGTATTGAAGTGGCCAAAAGAAATCCCTGATCAGAGTCCCAAAGAAAATTTGCAGGAAGTTTGGGTCTGCGCAAGGACAGCCCTCAAACCTGACTGAGTCAAAAGCAAAGAAACGTTCAGTATCTGGTTCAGTAGAGTTATGCATTAGGGCTGGGATCCCTCAGGGTGGAAAAAAACAGCATCAGGCAAGCAGAAGGTTTTTACTTTTATATAAATGCAGTCAGATATGAAGAATTATATAAGATTCAAAGGCAATAAGGAAGTAACTAAGGTTAAACAGCTTTTATTCATTAATTTATTAATTTATCTTCGGAGTGTTTTATGGTCTTACTTGTTAAAGTGTATAATTGGAGCGCTCTACATTCAGTCTATCAAAACGTTTCGAGACATGCCAACAGATGGCAGCACAGCTGTGCATGTGTATTACACAATATAGACAAAAGTACACCTATGGGGGTATATAAACATATTTCGGATTTAGTCTCCTTCTTGCTTCCGTAATAACCTCCAACTTTTTACTCGAACTCAGACCAGAACACACTGTGTGTTTCTGGAGCTTAGAAGCTTTGTGCACAGGGACATTGTATGATGCAGTGGATGTGTTACTAAGATATTCATAAACTTTTCCTTAGATTGTGTATTTTTTGACTTGTTTGTGTTTGTTTATTTATAGCAGGATCATATTTACCTGATGGCAGTGCTGTAGACCCGGACTATTACTTTTCCACCATTAGCTCCAGTTTCTCAGTGTCTCCGCTCTTCACTGGCTGCAGCACCAGAGGCTTTGGTGTGCCTTTGGACATGCTGAGGCGTCTCCTTCAGATGGTCAGAGCTTTACATTCAGCTTTCTCATCCTACTCCTCTTTGAAGTGTTTTAAATAGATAAATAAATGCATGAGTCTACAGATGGGTAGATGTGTGGATCGACAGATGTGTAATTGATAGATGAACGAGCATGCTTACGGCAAGATGTATTTAATTGATCCCATCAGGAATACTCCGCTCAGTAAACAAAACATCAAACGAAACATTACCAAAGGAAATAATTAAAATAAACATAATATTTTCACAAACTTTATTTTTACTTATGATGCACTTGCTCCTTCTTTTATTTTTAGATTGAGCAATTTGTCGCCGAGTCGTTTTTAAAGAAGTTGGATCAAACCATGGCCGAGTTTTTGGAGGTAAGTTGCATCGTTATTGTTACTTTATCATGGTTAGGTAATAATGCAGTCCATATTCTGATCCGTTCTTTCTGTCGCAGAGCAATCCTGGTCATCATCTGTTCTACAAAACCTTCAGTGACCCTCTGTATGTGGCAATATTTAAAATGTTAAGGGACACACTGTACTATATGAAAGGTAAAGGAGATAATAAGGTTATTCTTTCGCATTCGCTCCCATTTACGTTTTAATATATTCTTGTGGAACAAAACTAACCTAATTAACAGTATTACGCCTTATCCTTTTAGCAGCTTTAATCTTCTATTTATTCTGCTTTCTTTGGTAAATTAAAGTTTAAAACAATTTTTTGACCTCTGTCCCGTGAGTGAAAACTTCCTGACACATGCCACTTCTTCTATAAATGTCAAGTCCGTTTATTCAGTGACTGCAAAAATGATGTATTTTACTACAAGAGAGAAACATATTTTACTTCATGATGATTAAAGAAGTGAACAGAGAGAAAACTGCATTTATTAAACTAGAGAACAGATTGACACCAGTACCAGAATTGAATCTCATATAACTTTAGGATAAACTAAAAGAAAAATTGATTTTAAAGTATATTTTGGCCCTCCGATTTTGTCACAGATGGAGTTTTGGTTCTTTGCCGCTGTTTCCTCTGGCTTGCTTAGTTGGGGAAACTGAACCGAGTGCTATAACTCCTATCCACACTTCAGGGCTCTGTGCAGAAAACTTGAGTTCCACTAAAGAAATAAATGCAGGGCTACATCATTCAAAACAAGGGGAAAAACACACTTATGTGGGTGTGCCGGCATATAACTTTATAGCATGTGTGCATTATTCATAATCACATGATCATTGTAGGTACATAATTCACACCTAATCTTGTTTGTAAATCATTAGACTTTATCTATTATGTGCAGACCTGCAGACGTCCTTCGTAAAGGAGGTGCACGACTTTGTGCTGGAGCAGTTCAGCAGCAGCCAATCAGAGCTGCAGCGCATCCTGCACGAAGTGGAGTCTCTGCACAGCGAACTGAGCCCGCTAAAGTTACGGTGTCAGGCCAATGCCGCTTGTGTGGACCTCATGGTGTGGGCCGTCACCGAGGAACAGGGTAAGAGCACAACTGCTTAAGAGCTTTTACCGTTTTTTAAGTGGGCAGAAAAGCTAATAGCCTAATCCTTGCCATCTGATTGGATGTAAATTAAAGGTAAAAACAACCCACTGTAGCATTTATTTTACTTATTGTGGCACAAAATGATCAAATATGCCAAATAAATTATTAAAGATTTCTATTATCTAACAGTGCCTATGTTTTAATAAGTTGTCTTTTTTTGATCATAATTAATTTTTGTTTTTTTTGTTTGTTTTTTTACTTGTGATGTCACACTTCGCAATAGCGTTTTATAGCACACAAAGTATTTTTTTCTAAACATTTATTTAACTGAACTTGAGCACTTTATTGGGCTATTTATATACGGTTTTACTATCAAAGATACTTTTATTTGTTCTGTCTGAATCGTCTGCCCAGCAGGGGGCGCACACCCCTCCCATTTCCCATCACCCTTCTAACTTTGAGTCGTGATACTCTACAAACAGAAATTTAACAGTGTCCTGACTAATTTTATAACAGATATATACGATAAAATATCTACTACGTTAACGCATGTTGAAAAGGGTCATTGCATCTTTGGACTGTGTGCTGCTGGAAAAGGTTTAAGGTTGACTAGTAATGCACGATATGAAATATTGATACAAATACTGATTAAGTCGGATAATTAAGTCTATATATATATATATATATATATATATATATATATATATATATATATATATATATATATTATAATTCTCTTATAATTTGCAGTTTGTGGTCTCAGGAGAATAGAAAATCTAAGATACACTGATGAAACTGGTATTTTAGTAGTTCTGCCTAAACTAGAATAGCAAACATCAGTCCTGAATCTTAAAAGTCTTTTTATTTTTTGTTCAATACTAATAAAATGACACGATTTATATTAAAATTAAACACAATCTAGTTGTATTAAGAAGCAGCCCAAATATTATCAATCACTCCAATAAATGTATTTCCAGTCTGACTTGTTTGGCAAGACTGGGCGGGAACCCACCCGATCTGGCAAGACTGGGCGGGAACCCACCCGTTCTGGCAAGACTGGGCGGGAACCCACCCGTTCTGGCAAGACTGGGCGGGAACCCACCCGTTCTGGCAAGACTGGGCGGGAACCCACCCGTTCTGGCAAACTGGGCGGGAATGGGCGGGAACCCACCCGTTCTGGCAAGACTGGTGGCGGGACCACCCACTGGGCGGGAACCCAGCCGTTCTGGCAAGACTGGGCGGGAACCCAGCCGTTCTGGCAAGACTGGGCGGGAACCCAGCCGTTCTGGCAAGACTGGGCGGGAACCCACACAGTCTAAATGTTATTGTTTGCTGTTACCAGACTCCTATTCAGCAATAAAGTTCTTTTATTCATTGCGCATGTTTTTTTTACGGTAGGTGCCGAGAATCTTTGCACCAAGCTGTCAGAGAAGCTGCAGTCTAAGACATCCAGTAAGGTCATCATCGCCCACATGCCTCTGCTCATCTGCTGCCTGCAGGTTAGTGTTAAAGACCTTGTTAAAAGTGTTAAAGGAAAGTCGTCTGACATGCACTGAGGGTTTTATTTAAATATTAAATGTGAAGTAATTTAAATATGAATGAATACTACGTATTAGAATATCGTAATCGTTGGCTATGAAGATATTTTTACACAGACCTAACAATTATTTTTTTCTTACTGTAGGGTCTTGGCAGGCTGTGTGAGCGCTTCCCGGTGGTGGCTCACTCAGTCACCATGTCTCTAAGAGACTTTCTGGTGGTGCCGTCACCTGTACTGGTTAAGCTCTACAAATACCACAGCCAGTATGCCAGTGGTGAGACACATTTTTCAGTCCAGTTCACATGCATGAGGACACTTTTTGTTAGTAAACATTTTTCTATTTTCTGAAAAAAAAAAAAAAAAAAAGGAACCGGTGAGATTAAGATCCATGTGACCAATGAGCATTCCCAGTCCACTTTCAGTGCCCACGCCATTAAGAAAAGCCAACCGTCCATGTATGAGCAGCTCAGAGACATCTCCATAGACAACATCTGCAGGTGAATGAACGATGGGAAAAAAAAATTATTTTGTAAAATGTCATGCTGTAATAAATGTACATTAGGACAGCTATGTTTTTTTATCGTATTGTGCATTGTAGATGTTATAAAGTACAGCAAAAATAATATTTTGAATGACTTTGTATCGCCGTTTAGGTGTCTAAAATCAGGACTGACCATGGATTCTGTCATTGTCGAGGCGTTTCTTGCCAGCCTGTCCAACCGTCTTTACATCTCACAGGAAAATGATAAGTATGTCTTTTGTTAACCTTGAAGTTCTCAAACTATTCAGTTGTCCTTTAAGACTATATCTGAGTGAATCGTTATACAGTGTCAATAAATTGTTGCTACATCTTTTTCTAGGGATGCTCACCTTATTCCGGACCACACCATCCGGGCATTGGGTCACATTGCCGTGGCATTAAGGGACACGCCACGGGTCATGGAACCTATTCTGCAGATCCTGCAGCAAAAGTTTTGTCAGCCGCCCTCTCAGCTCGATGTGCTTATTATTGACCAGCTGGGCTGCATGGTCATAACTGGCAATGTGGGTCTCTGCATGTACACAATATTTTATTTTTCGCTACTAAAAAAGAGCTTGAGCTCAGCCAGGGCATCTGAATCCGGAGTGTCCTTTTATCGTAAAAATTACACTGTGCGGAATATTATTAGTCTCTACATAACAGCTGTAATAAAGACACTCTTTTTAAAGAATACCATCAGGGCTACCACCACCATGCTTCACTCCAAGAAATGTGTTCACAGATTGGTTACCAGGTTTTGCATTTCCTCAAATGTTGCAAGGGCAAAAAGCTTTATTCTTTTCTTCTTTGACTAGTGCCTTTCGAATACATTTACATTTTACGGAGCGACTTACATTTATCTCTTTTATGCAACTGAGCAATTGGGGGTTAAGGGCACTGCTCAGGGGCCCAGCAGTGGTGGCTTGGTGAAGCTGGGAATCAAACCCACAATCTTTGGGTTGGCAGTCCAACACCTTAACCATGAGCCACCCACTTAATTGCACATCGATCGTGTCTAATTACGATGACTTACCAATGCCAACTGAAAACAAGAACATATTTGTGTGGCTTTTTTAGCAATGAGAGTAAAAACATTTGCATTTAAACAATTTCATTTCCTGAACTATCTATGACACAGTCAAACTCCAACTCAAATAGGTTATTTTGTAAAGATTTGAAACAGAATTCTGTTTTCACCAAATTATTCGAGCTCCAGATTACAATACTTGTGCTAGTCATTGTATAGTCATACTCTTAGTTTGAAGTAAATACTTAACTTTCCTCTAGAATTTATAGGAATATTTTCCCTGCTATCTTGCAGCAATACATATACCAGGAGGTCTGGAACCTGTTCCAGCAAATAAGTGTGAAAGCCAGCTCCATGGTGTATTCCACCAAAGACTACAAAGATCATGGATACAGGTACTGCCCCTCCCTGCCATTCAGCAGCACAATGTACACCAATATAAGAATTCTTTACATACATTTTCATACATAAATTCACAGTTGTCTGTCTGTTCCTAAGACATGCAACTTAAAGTAAATAGCACAACATCTAAGTAAAGTTTAATACATTGAAATTTCTATTTAAGACATATTTCATATTTCTCGCCGAAAATATTTTTTTCCCTAGTCGGAAACTCATAGTGGAATGTTTTTCAAGAATGATGTCCTTTTTTTTTTTAGGCATTGTTCCCTAGCTGTGATCAATGCTCTAGCTAACATCGCGGCTAATCTGCAGGCTGAGCAGAAGGTGGACGAGTTGCTTGTAAACCTTCTAGAGCTGTTTGTTCAGCTAGGTCTGGAGGGCAAGCGTGCCAGCGAGCGAGCCAGTGAAAAAGGGCCAGCGCTTAAGGTACAAACACCTATACAGTTCTGAGAGAGAGAAAGAGTAATAAAAAATACAAAGAATTTATATAGTTTTGCTAATTTCCGTTCAAAAAAATTAAGTGTCATAAGAACTTAATCAACCATCATATATTTTGCACATAGAAAGATATACACTAATGCGTAAAAAATTAATGCTGTCCATTTCTATCATGCCCTTTCTATAGCCAGTCCAGCTCCAAAATTATTGGCACATTTTTCACTATATAATAATCTATTTAATAAATGTTGTTGGTTATTTTCATCCCCACAGCGATTTTTCAAAGGTTCAATAATTCTGTAATTGCCCATCCACATAAAACCAACCAAGAAACAGGTCCAACCTGCATTAGTGCCATTACTGTTATTATACCAACAACAGTAATACCACCAGTGTAGATTTTAAGAACGGACAATTCCTTTTCCCCTTTTAAAGGAACTAATAACAATTCCTTCCCCCTTTCTTTTCTTTTCATCATTTCTTTCCTTCCCTTTCCTTTCCCTTTTGTTCTTTTTTTTTTTTTCTTTTTTTCCTTTTTTCCTTCCTTTTCTTTCCTTTTCCTTCCTTCCCCCTTCCCGTTTTCCTTCTCTTTTTTCTTTTTCTTTCCCTCTCTCTTCTGTTTTTATTTTATTGCATCATTATTAAACAATATACCAGGCAAATAACTTCGGGGCTCCCTATTAATATAGACTGTCGTTACATACAAAAAAACGGCATATAATGAAATATTTTTTAAAAAGGTGCAGCTCTTTTATATAAGTCCAAGCTAGTTAAACATCAAAATTTTTGTTATGCCAACATAAACAACACGTAAACAAGAAACAGTGATCCCTCAGACCCAGTAATAAAAATATCATCACTGAAATAAGAACAGCGGAACAGTTAAAGTTAACTTTTACTCTTAAACATTCCGAGAATAAATAAATGTTGTTTTAAATGATAAAATGCACCTTTGTATTTCTGGGCTATGGGAAATGTAAATGTAGTAGCTGTGATTCAAATATGCACAATTTAAATAGAATTTTGGGTTTTTTTTTCAGGCTTCAAGCAGTGCCGGTAATTTAGGAGTGCTCATTCCTGTCATTGCAGTGGTACGAGATGAATTCCTTCTTCGTTAACTGGTGTTAAACTATTATGTCTATGGCTTTTATACACTGTTTTTTTTTATTGGCAAATAATTCATTTTTATCTATTTGCAGCTCACCAGACGTTTGCCACCAATAAAGGAGGCTAAGCCTAGGCTGCAGAAGCTTTTCCGAGATTTTTGGCTCTATTCGGTAGTCATGGGCTTTGCGGTGGAGGGCTCAGGTGAGAAGAACACGGAATGGAAGAACACGGCCTAGTGTGGATAAAAATTCCACTTTAAAAATTTGAATGTTATGAAACATTTTTTTGTGGAAATGTTTTACCTTATTTTGTAAGCCGAATCCTAAAAAAGTTAATATTTTTATCACATCACAAATAAATGTTGATTCATTTTTATGTTGTTATTAAACGTTTAATTAATATTTGTAGTTGCCATTAAACTGCTATTGCATTACCCTTCCTTTTAGGGTACAACAATAATGTCAAGCTGTTATCAATTTTGTTCTATTTTTGTCTCGTATTTTTCAGGTTTATGGCCAGAGGAATGGTATGAAGGTGTGTGTGAAATTGCCACTAAATCCCCATTGCTGACGTTTCCCAGCGGTGAGCCTCTGCGCTCAGAACTGCAGTATAACTCCGCTCTGAAGAATGACACCGTCACTGCTGTATGTCTTTTCCTAGACTTCTTTTAGTATTGAATTTTAAAGTACGTGATCATTTGGTCAGATCTGCCCTGCACCCCATATGATGATGTACATATTATGCAGAAAACGCTACAGAGTTCTATTGCTGTTCATAGTATTTTAATACTAATTTCCAAAATACCACTTTTTTCCAGCCGGAGTTAACTGATTTGCGAAGCACCATCATTAACTTACTGGATCCTTCACCTGAAGTCGCAGCCCTCATCAATAAACTGGACTTCGCCATGTCAACCTACCTGCTTTCAGTCTACCGGCTGGAGTATATGAGGTACTTTTTTTTTGTGTGTGTGTGTGTGTGTGTGTGTGTGTATAACTGCAATGCAGATTTACAGTTAACAGAAAAAAGTGGCTCCATGATGACATGCTGTGTTCTGGCTGGAGTGGAAGAACTCGAATGTCCTTCACAAAATCCTGATGATTTAGATGTTTTTGCCATTACTGATAGGACATTAGTAGACCAGAAGCGGGGTGGGAGAGTTAAAGGGGACGCGATTAAGAAAAATCCCTGAGCCGGGATTCGACCTCTGGATGTCTGAAGCGCAACAGCACTATATGTCGACACGCTACCCCTAACTCTACAGCGCCGACCCATTAAACACCTTTGGGATACACTTGAAACAGCCACTGCACCCCAGACCTCCTCACCCGAATTAGTGCTTGATCTCACTAATACTTCTGTAGATATATGGAAAAATCTCCACAGCTACGCTCCACAATATTGGGGAAACCTTTTTCAGAAGTGCAGAGCTTATTATTATAGGAGTAGGAATGAGGCTAAATCTGAAATAGGATGTTTAAAAACCACAAACCACCATGTGATGCCAATCCTTTTGTCTGTATAGTGTAGTTTTGTTAGGATTTGGAGATTATGTGTAACCTTTCACCTGAAAGTCCTTCTTTGGTCAGATTAAAAATATAACATGTTTTTGGTCCACATCATGAAATAAAATCAGACTATTACAGGAACATCAGGCTTGTACTGCAAAATAAAAATGTATCTGAATTGCAGAATGCTACGCTCTCTGGATTCCGACCGTTTTCAGGTGATGTTCCGTTATTTTGAAGATCGGGCCATCCAGAAAGACAAGTCGGGTAAGACTTACATGGTTATTACTCCTGAATGTAAATAAGCTTCACGTTATCCTGTTATTTCAATAGCTTTTCTTCCTCAGGGATGATGCAGTGTGTGATTGCGGTTAGTGACAAGGTCTTCGATGTCTTCCTTCAAATGATGGCAGATAAGGTAGGGGCTGAAATGATGCCGTCTGAACGTAAAGGTGTTTAAAACCTGAGCTTCTTTATTTACATCTTTATTTTCTACACCAGCCCAAGACCAAGGCTCATGAAGAGGAGCTGGAGCGACACGCGCAATTCCTGCTGGTGAACTTTAATCACATCCACAAACGGATCAGGCGCGTGGCTGATAAATACCTCTCGGGATTGGCTGAAACGTAAGCTTGCAGTATATTAAAAGCACTGCACAGATTTCTTTGCTACTCCAGTACATTCTAAAACCTGGCTCACACTGTATACATCTTTTTTATAGTCCTTTGAGACTGTTGACTGTATGAATATGAGCCCATGTCACACTGTAGTATCTCAGTTCTCATAATTTCGGGCTGTAAGACTCGTCTAGCACACTAGAAGACTCGTCCGGAGTTTTTACTGGCAGACAAAAAAGCACCATGGAGAAAGTCAACAGCAGTACAAAGTATGAAAAAAACAACACAGGAACGCTTAGAGCATGAGGCGGAGGATGAAACTTGGAATTTACTTTAGCATCTGTAAAGGCCGCCTTCGTGCTTATAATGTGGAACTAGGCACAGCTAGATAAAACCTCTGCCCAAACCTTATAAACAGGAACTTGCACTTTTTTTGCTACTGTTGAGAGACAAAGAAACCCCAATCAGAATCCCAGTGAAATGCTCATCAACGGCAAACGAAATAAACTTGCTTTCTTCTTTTCTGAGATCAATAATAGACAGGCATTTAGCACATTCTTGAATGATGCAGAAATTAGTCCGATTGTAGAAGAAGTAACTACGTCTGTTTTTGAAGACGTTTATAGCAAAATTTTGAAAGTAATTGTATAGAACTGTAGTCCAACATCAAATCTTCCTTTTAAAGGCAAGATAATAGAAAAGGTTGTTTTTTTTAATCAGCTGAACAACGTAAAGTCAAATGGACACGCAGACAATTTTCAGTCTGGTTTCCGACCACATCCCAGCACAGAACATGCTCATAAAGATAATAAATTATATTCACTTAAATGTTAATTCTGGCAAATAATCAGTGCTGATACTTCTAGATTGCAGTGTTTTGACACCGCTGATCATGACACACTTCTAGAGAGACTGGAAGACAGACTGTGTGGGACTTTCTAGGTTGGTCCTCAAATGTTTTAGGTAATAATTAGAATAGAGAGGTTATTATGCGAGTATAGGAGACTATAACTCTATGTGAATGTCCATGACATGCGGAGTCCCACAAAGCTCAATCTTTGCACCACTTTCTTACATGTATATTCTTTCTCTTGTTTAAGCCTTCACATTCTGATCTCCACTGATGTGTGTTTTATGTTTCAGCTTCCCTCACCTGTTGTGGAGCGGTCGAGTGTTAAAAACAATGCTGGACATTTTGCAGACGCTCTCCCTGTCACTCAGCGCTGTGAGTTTACACACCAATTCTGAGCCAAGTTTTTTGTCTAAATCAGCATCACTCTAAATTCATTGCTTTTTTTCTGCAGGACATCCACAAAGACCAGCCATATTACGACATTCCAGATACTCCGTACCGCATCACTGTTCCTGACACTCACGAAGCCAGAGAGGTGAGAAAAAAAAATTGGCAGCGCGCATGCTTTCTTCTTGAACTAAAAAATTCTGTTTATTGAGATTATTGTCATTACCATGGCTACAAAAGACACAACACATAGACACAAGTTCTTGGACACCTGACCATCACATCCAATTCCGGATTAAGCCTCATTCCTACTCCTATAATAAACCTCCACACTTCTGAAACAGCTGTCGCTAGATTCTATAGCACAGCTGTGGGGATTCGATCATTCAGTTTACAATAGTATTTCGTGAGTTTAGGCACTAATATTGGATGAGGAGGTCTGGGGTGCAGTTGGAGCTTCCAGATCATCCCAAAAGTGTTCAATGGGGTTGTGTCAGGATTAGAGATCTGTGCATGTCTTCATGGGGGTCAGGAGTTTTGCGCAAAGTTGGCATAGTTATGCTGGGACAGTGTTTCAGGTGTCTTAGTTCCACTGAAGTAATGCTACAACATCCAAAGACATTCTAGACAACTGTGTGTGCTTCTATCGTTATGACAACAGGTTGGTAAAGTGTCCACAAACTTTTGGCCCGCTTTGATGTGATGTAGTCTGTAAAAAATGTGATATATACAAAGACAGTGGTTTAAAAAAGTTTTAGAAAAATTGTGATAATGACGATGATTAAAATGTAATGAATGGTCCTGATGCAGAGTATCGTGAAAGACTTTGCTGCACGATGCGGTGAGATATTAAAGGAGGCCATGAAGTGGGCACCATCCGTCACTAAATCTCATCTACAGGTAAGTTTCAAGAACAAACCCTAAATTGCTCTCTTGTATGTGCTGTGGGTAAGCTAAAATATGCTTTACAATGATACACACTTGGAGTTAGAAAAACAGAAAGGCACCAATCAGTTGGATTCTTCCAGAAGACGACAAACCTCTCAGGCACCACAGTTAATTCCATTTTGCTGAATGAGTCATTTTGCGTAGATGATTTAAGATTTTTACGAATTTTTAATTGAGTTTTTGCGCCGTTGTTCTAGCAAGTTTGCACTTTAAAAAAAAATGCTCTACAGTTGCCAAGTAGTCTGATTTTGAAAAGACGTTACATTTTCATGCCTCTAAATGTAACGCGGAACAAAACAAACTGTGATTGGTTGTTTTACATGTCAATCAAATGCCCTCTGTGTCCTATAAAGCTGCTATGAAGTCAGGTACTTTTGGCAGTGTATTAGGATCATTTCATTTCCTTGTGAATCCTGCGATATCTTGGAGTCAAGAGGGATCAAGCCATCCAACTGCATCCTTTTAAACCTGTTTTACAAGGTGTCTGTGTAATTAAGGGAAGAGAGAGAGAGACAAAGAGAGAGAGTGACCTGATCCACAACGATTTAGATTTATCTCATTTAAATCCATCTGAGCAGTTGAAGACCCAACAGTGGCAGATTAGTGGACCTGAGAATCAAACCCATAATCTTCTGTTTAGCTGTCCAACTGCTGTGCTACCATTTTTAACCACTTAAATCACGTTTCTGTTTCGTTGTAGGAAATTAGAGAAAAAATATGTACTGTTAAAAGATGCAAATATTAGATTGGAAATTTAGTCTACTATGGAAGACCAAAGTAGTAAAAGTGACTCGTAAGCAGACGGTGATGCCCAGTTGGTCTAAACATGTGTCTTTGCTGTAGGAATACCTGAACAAGCACCAGAACTGGGTTTCAGGTCTGTCCCAGCACACAGGCCTTGCTATGGCTACAGAGAGCATTCTGCACTTCGCAGGCTACAACCGACAGAGCACGGCTTTGGGGGTGAGTCCATGTCAAAGTACACAAAATTACACACACAAACACACAAGATTTCTTTTAGACTACCGCCTCCAGTATAATCCGAGATGATGTGGAAAAATCAATGAACATTTTCTGACTAATCAGATTTTTGAGTTTTATTTGCAATAGACTCTCAAAATGAAAGCTGATACGTTTTATCAGCTATATATCATATCTTGAACGTGAATAAATAAATGTTCTCTGTCTGCAGACCAATCAGCTCACAGAACGGCCGGCGTGCGTTAAAAAAGATTACTCCAACTTCATGGCCTCGTTGAACCTGAGGAATCGATATGCTGGAGAGGTGTGTGTGTGTTCGAGCTCATTTATTTCTGGACATTCATTTCTGCCAGTTTCTTCATGCTGCCATGAATTAAGAAAAATAGTAGCAAAGCCTCTGTGTGTGTGAGATGTAGGTGGCGGGGATGATCCACTTCCTGGAGGCGACAAGCAGCACCTCCGATCTGAATAAGCTGATGATCCGGCAGCTGAATGAGGCTCTGGAAAGGCAGCAGCCTGAAGAGTTTACTGAAGCTATGTTCAAAATGGCTGCCCTCCTGATCACCTCCAAAGGCATAACAGCTTATACCTTTTTCCCCTCTTGCAAAAATCAAAAGCATTTTACATTTGTTGCATGTTTAGTAGATCCAGCATAAATAGAGTAACTGAGTTTTCAGCTGGGCACACAGATGTAATTACCATAAGTCTTACCATATGTACTGTAGATTGCGACCCGCAGCTCCTACATCACCTGTGCTGGTCCCCACTGAAGATGTTCACTGAGAACGGCATGGAGACAGCCATAGCCTGTTGGGAATGGCTTTTAGCAGCTAGGACAAGCTTGGAAGTCCCAGTAATGCAGTTTTCTACTTGGTCGTTTTAATAAATAAAAAACAACGTTAAATTCTGGAAAGAATTGATATTTTCTTTTACAGTCTATTTTTCTTTGTTTGCAGTTTATGCGTGAGATGGCAGGTGCCTGGCAGATGACGGTGGAGCAGAAGATAGGGCTTTTCTCTGAGGCAGAAGTGGAAGCTGATCCACTGGCAGCATCTGAGGAGAGTCAGCCCAAACCCTGTGCCCCCAATGCCATCCCACATTACATCTGGATCGAGGTTAGTGAAGTGTTGATGTAAACATGCCTACAGCGAACACCTGCATCAAATGGAGGCTATGTGCAGTTTAGTGCTTATAGGCTTTCTCTGAGACATCTCTGGCTATACAAACTTCAGTTCTTTATTTTTTTTTTATGGGAGGATCTTATTTAAGAAACTGAAGGTCTCTTTATTATTTGTGGCAACAGTTTGGGTTCTTATGCGGGTGTGCTGGTAAGGTGTCCACTTGTTTTTGGCCATATATTGTATAGTTTTTATTTTTTAGTGCATTCTTTTCATGTTTTTTGTTGTAACATCTTATTGCACTGTACACGTATAACTTATTTAAAGTAAATTATCTTATAGCTGCAAATCTAATCTAAAATTATACAATAGGAGTGCTGAAACTTCAAACCATCCTGGGGAAAAATGTGGAAAGGAGTCAGATGGCCAGGACAGCAATAAGAGAATCTTATTTAATTATGGAGGGGAATAGTGTTATTGCATGACGTGTCGTCGCTGTTTGTTTTTTGCTAGCTGCTGTTTATGACACGAACACGGGTTACTGAATGTGTCCTGGACTGATAACGTTAAGTCCGTAAAATTCCCGTTTTTTGACGTCTGACAAGCAACAATTGCAAAAAAAGACGTCGTAATGGTTAAAAATGGCACAGTGTTAGCTATTTGAAAGTTTCTTTCAGTTTAAGTTTAATACTATGCTGAACTTCAATGCTGTGTACTAATGATAATGGTCTTATTCTTGTGGTTCTTCAGTTTCTTTTCCAGCGCTTTGAGATCGCCAAGTACTGCAGCGCGGACCAGGTGGAGATTTTCAGTAGCTTGTTGCAAAGGTCGCTTTCGCTTACTGTAGGAGGCTCAAATAGCAGCCTGAACCGACACGTGGCAGCTATCGGACCTCGCTTCAGGTTCACAAAACTGCTTTTCCTATCATATCATTGTGTCATTCCATCAAAAGAGTCATCGTAGCATGCATTGGTGCTTTTTGCTTGCAGGTTGCTGACGCTTGGTCTCTCGCTGCTTCATTCTGACGTGGTTAGTAATGCCACCATCCGCAATGTGCTTAGGGAGAAGATCTACTCTACTGCCTTCGATTACTTTAGGTACTTCTTTTGTTCTGCCAAATTAAGGATGGGTTTAATCGTCTCGTTCCTGAACAACCGTGTTTTGTAAATTTCTCAATATAAAGCAGTTTAGAATTACAGATGTGTTTTCTGATTTCAGTGTGGCTTCCAAATTCCCCACTCAGGGGGACAAGCGTCTACGGGAGGACATCAGTGTCATGATCAAGTTCTATGCCAGCATCCTCTCGGACAAGAAGTACCTTGCTGCTAGCCAGCTCGTGCCACTTGGTGAGCCTGGCACCAATCCCCCTCAAAGCTCCCTATCCGCTGGGATTTTCGGATCACTTATCGTTTCCAGCACTTCTCCGATATCGATCTTAAGTAAGCCTGCCTTGCTCCGCCTGTGCTGACTTGCACTGCCTCAGGAGCATGCCGACCGCAGTTCCAATTTGCCGCCGTGCAAATTTGAAGCCTGCACTTTAGAACCCAAAAAATTGCACGACTTTGTCACGGCGGCCGCCGATTTATCAATTTGTTTGAGAAATTGAGAAATGGCTCCGCCCCCCATCTTCTCCCACCGAATGCTATTATTTGCTAAGCATTTCCTCATCCACACATTAGCACACTCATGTAGAATGCATGGTCATTTCTAGAATTTGAGGACTAATGTAGACTTCATCCGCCCCCGTAAGCCCCTTCCATCCGTGTGTTGTACCACTGACACGAAAACGCACTATAAGGAAACAGAAATGGCTTGCCGAAAATTTGTAGTGCTCTTGATAATAAAGGAACACGGGAAGTCACCTGAAGCAAAAAAAATCTGTAGTGACGGTTTTGCATTTTGTTCCCATATTTCCAATCTGTGTGCACGCTTTCGCAGTCCGTTGTTATTAAATCACAGTTTAAATCATTGTAATCCGCTACATTGCAATTTGGTAACATTTAATTATCAACAAACAAAAAAACGATATACAATAAGATTCGTTAGCACGTAGTTTACAAACCCGTGAGAACGGATCGCGGAAGCGTGCGCACGGATTGGGAATTTGTGTGTGCAGATACAATAACCAAACTTACAGGATATAAAATTTGAACGCACGGATCGAAAATACGTAGATGCAGTTAATTAATCCGTTGCCAACCGATAGAACGCTTTAAGAATTCGTGAGTACAGTTTATAAACCGAGAAAATGATTTGCAAAACCGTCGCCAGGGACTGTTTTTTTGTTTTTTTTTCTTTTGTTTTTTTACAGGTGACTTCTCGGGCTCTGTAGATAATAGACTCTAGACTGAATGTGCTGGAATTATAATAGCAGGTATCCTGTAACGATGTTAAAATAAAGCCAGAGGAACGGAACAGATGTAAGAAATAAAACATAAGATTTTGAAGGACATTTTGCTTGACTTTGGCAGACAATCAGGACCCGTCACTAAACAGCCTGTCGGTGATGACTGCTGCCGACCCCAGGAACACCATGGACATGTCGGTGGGTACACGCCAACAGAGTGCCCAAGGCTGGATCAACACCTACCCACTCTCCAGTGGAATGTCCACCACTTCCAAGAAGTCGGGTATGACTGCATTGTTGATTATTATTATTATTATTTATTTTACTTTTACTTTTAGGACAAAGCGATTTAAAAGGAACAGTTTCTCTCAGTGGATACTGTGTAATACGGTGATGGCAACCATAACTAGCTGCTTTTGTCCTCACATTTATATTTTCTAGCTGTAGCTTTAATGCTAGATTTCAACATTGTTCAAAGCCAGTAGCAGCCTATAGTTTTTTCTTCTTCTTCTTCAATTATCACAGGAATATCAAAGAAGAGTAACCGAGGAACTCAGCTGCACAAGTACTACATGAAGCGAAGAACCCTTCTACTGGCTTTGCTGGTGAGCCACCGTTGTCTTTTCATCCAGACCTCCTTTTTGCAGCAGGTAACTTTTTAGTTGCCGTCTGCCAAAAGGGTCTCTTTTGATTTTTCTTTTTCTCATTTCATCCAGGCAAGCGAGATTGAGCGCCTGACCACGTGGTACAACCCACTGTCTGCCCAAGAGCTGGCAATCTCCACAGAGCAGTCTGTAGAGACAAGCATTGCTAATTGGAGGTCTAAGTATATCAGTCTGAGTGAGAAACAGTGGAAGGACAATGTCAACCTGGCCTGGAGTATCTCTCCCTATCTTGCCCTGCACCTCCCATCCAGGTAGCTGATGGGAATTACACTCCTAACTAAATTCTGTTCTGTTTTTAGTTTAGAAGTAATTAATCATCTCCAACAAAAACAGGTTCTCAATATCATCATGCAACACCACGATGTCTATTTATTTATCAGTGTTTGTTAGGTCACAGAAACAACACTCTGTCTGTTTGTCTGTCAGTCACAGCAGCGCTAGCCAATCACAGCAATCTGTACGTTTATCTGAATCTGTTCCACTTCCCTGTGACTCAGCATATGAGCTACATTCTAAAAAAAGATGCAAAAACAATTGGCCTTATGTGAGTCTGCACAGTGTCTTAGTTAGTTAGCTATTGGACAGCATAATCGTCAAACGCAAGTAGTAAATAGTAAGTTCACAAGATGCACAAGAGAAATACTAAGAAAGCGAGGTCGCTTTTTAATTTCTGCAGTCCAGAGCAGAAAAGCATTTATTATTTTATTTAAACAGCCGAAATGACACCATAAAATCTTTATTCCGATAAGAAATCATGTAGCTAAATATTAGCTCTAACAGCACTGTGTTCAAAATACACTTATCAAATATAACAAAACTACGAATTCTTGATTCTATCGATTGCTGTTGGGAGGTAACAGCACGCCGACATGCTCAGGGTGAGATATGAACGTTTCTTAGTGACTGACAGTCCAGCAGAAGAAAAAAAACTCACTCTGCAGGCCTGGAGTTGCAGGGATGAACGTATTAACATGCTAATCAAGGTCACCTTTGTGGTTGTTGTGTATGATATTGAAATGTTTAGAATATTTGTAATTTTAGTTCAACATGCCTGCAAACCAATTTTTCACACTGCTACATCATTAGTGCCCCCTGCTGGTAGCTGGATATTTAGTGAAATCTTTTACCCGTATAGCTGAAAGAAAGTGCACAACTTAATCTTTATTGATAAGATCATTATGTACACATTCACACTTTCCATGTTTGTACCCATCATGCTGTCATTGGAAAGTTGCTAACAACCATATTGAAATTAAAATAGGAGTCAAATCCAGAAAAAAAGTTTGTAGTTTAGCTGATTAAAAGATTTCATGATGATTTATTTGCACAGCTAAATTATATAGATAATGTTGTATATTGACTTTCTGACTAAAAAAATATTTGGGAACCAGTATATTTTCCCATCCCTTTTACCAGAAATAAAACAACCAAACCGATCTCTTCCTGATTTTGGATGTCATCCACTTTTGTAGTGCTATAAATGGTTTTGACCGTGTTTTTACGGCCTGTTTGGCAGGTTCAAACACACAGAGGCCATTGTGGCTGAAGTGACCCGGTTGGTTCGCCTGGACCCTGGTGCAGTCAGTGATGTCCCAGAGGCAGTCAAGGTGAGGGGGGGAAAAAACATGTTTCTATAATCTAGTATCACTGTACAATCACTGTGATTATATATAAAGCCAGAAATTGCCAGAAATTAATATTTCAGCTTGTGACCCTTGATTATGCACTACTTACATATTCTGTTACTCTTAATCAACAGTTTCTGGTCACATGGCATACCATTGATGCTGACTCGCCCGAACTGAGCCACATCCTTTGTTGGGCCCCTGCTGATCCCCCGACTGGTCTGTCCTATTTCTCCAGCATGTACCCTCCTCACCCTCTTACTGCCCAGTATGGGGTGAAAGTGCTGCGCTCTTTTCCCCCAGTATGTACCACTGATCATGTGCCGAACGCATTATTTCTGATGATGTTTAGTTTCTGTATATAGTTTCTAGTCTATATACTCATTAAGTATGAAAAGTAGAGTTGGGTACCAAAACCCCAAAACCTGGTGCACCGGTACCTATGTTCTAGAACCGAATTGGAAGGCAGACTTCAGTGCCTCATTTCATTGCCCTTTAAGTCAATTGAAATATTTGTCCTTTGCCACAAAACTGACGTACAAAGAATCATTAGCGGCAACGTACGTGAAAACTAAATGCATGAGTTAGAATGCTCTAATAATACAAATCTGATAAATCTTTGTATTAACACAATTATCCATTTCACATTCCGTGATCACCACTGGTAATTACAGTGCACTTACTCTGCTCTGCACTCGGCTACCATTAGCTAGCTATTTTATCGATTTGGCACTGAAATTGTAAAAAATCCAAAATCTAGTAAAAACCTTTCCAGGAAGTTGACAGGTTATTAGTTTAAGTTCACGGAATAGGTTCTTATTACAGGAATAAGAGTGAGAATAAATGTGAAATAAGATGTTTCGGAAAAATTTACACTTTTGTCTATTTGTATTCTATAGCATTATAAGTTAATACAACTTGAAATGCCGTCCGCACCCCAGATCTCCTCACCTGACATTAGCATGCAACTCAATTCCAAATGAGCAAATGTAGTGTAAAGCATTGCCAGACTAATCAGAGCGGCTAATCAAGCTAATGACCCCCGGTTTTCGAAAGGGCTCATATGGATGTAACGGTCATTTGGTTAGCCTTTACTGAAATTGCGCTGTTCGTTTTTTTTTGTCTCTCACAGGATGCGATTCTGTTCTACATTCCACAAATTGTCCAAGCACTCCGGTATGACAAGGTAATAATCTTTTGCACCATGCACAGATTTTCTAAATTCGCACAGGACAGTGTTTTCTGATAAATCATGTTCTTTCTTCTGCAACAGATGGGGTATGTGCGCGAATACATACTGTGGGCTGCGCAGAAATCCCAGCTGCTCGCACATCAGTTCATCTGGAACATGAAAACCAACATCTACCTGGATGAAGAGGGTCACCAGAAAGATCGTAAGTAACGGGAGAGTGATCGGAATGAGAAAAAGGGATTGTTCGGATTAAAGTGTAAGACTAAAAAATCCATGCAACACCAAACTGTTACTGCTGGGGCTCCTGAACAAGGCCTGAAATCTCAACTGCTTAGTTGGATAAAGAAGATGAATTATAATAAATTAAGTCACTTTGGATAAGAGTCTGCCAAATGATTCCGAATAATTATCACTACCAAGGTCGGAACAGATTTAGGGGGTTTTTTATTGGCTGTTGATAATTTTTTACACATACACACACGTATATATTCTGCTTAGTCCTTTTCCTTTTACCCAGACGTTATGCGTTGACATCATTTGCACTAATTTACTGTTAGTAGCCATATTGTGTATTAAAACAAAATCAGTTACACAGAATTTCTCATCTCACTCTGGAACTTAAATGATCTCTTGATTTGTTATAATAATAATAATATTCATTGTCATTGTGCAAAGTACGTGTACAGAGCCAATGAAATGCATTTTTCGCATATCCCATCTTAGTAAGTTGGGGGTCAGAGCGCAGGGTCAGCTATGATGCAGCGCCCCTGGAGCAGGAGGGGTTAAGGGTCTTGCTCAAGGACCCAACAGTGGTTGACTTGCCGGAGGTGGGGCTTGAACCCAGGTGTTTCTGGTCTTCAGATTAACAACTCAGCACCTTAACCATTTGAGCCACCCTGCCCCTGCCCCTGCAGACCTCCTTTTTAAAGTAAAATACTTCCTGTTCTTTGATAGCCACGCTTGTTTTGTTTTTTGTCTGCTACACAGCGGACATTGGCGAGCTGCTGGAACAAATGATGGAGGAAATCACAAGCTCTCTGTCTGGCCCGGCGAAAGACTTCTACCAGCGCGAATTTGACTTTTTTAACAAGATCACCAACGTCTCTGCCATTATTAAGTGCGTCTCTCACACCGGTTAGTAATAGAAAAAAACGTCTCTGTTGGTCTTAAATTGACTGTTTCCTTCTCTTCAGGCCGGTTCCTAAAGGCGAGGAGCGTAAAAGAGCTTGTCTCAAAGCCTTATCCGATATCAGAGTTCAACCAGGTGAGTGCTTATTGCCACAATGTGTTCGTTTGCTCCTTTTTTTGTATCCGCACCCATGCATTCATTTCCTGCTCTATTTTCCCTTTTCAGGCTGCTACTTACCCAGCAATCCTGAAGCCATCGTTCTGGATATTGACTATGAGTCAGGAACTCCCATGCAGAGGTGCGGTCTCTGAACAGCTGGAGAAAATTAGATGTATCAGTAGAGTAAAGTTTAGTGTTTTATGGCAAAAAAACAATCAAGGTATCTGTCGCTTGGGCTAAATTTTGGCAAAATGTTACCTAAATCTTATATTTTAATTTATAAATTAAGACTTTAAATTTAAATGCTTCCGTTTTTCCTTAATTAGCAAGAAGGCAAGAAAACTTCCCAGAGAAAGAAACACTAACAGACCCGATCATTTCTCATTTTCATACTCTGACAATTTGCAACGGACCCATTTAGAGTAGGTGTTGCCTGTGTTCCATCAGCACATCTGGGCACCACACCTGGATTTGCATCTCAAAGAGCTGAAACTAAAATAAAATGGTCGCCTTGTATGTGACAGCAGACAGACTTGCATCTGAAAGCTTCTCAGAAATATGTCAGGTGTTGGTTTCTGGTGTGATTCAGTGATTGGAGAGTCAATCTTTTAATAGAGTATGTCATTGTGTACAAACTAGATAAGAACATGGTATTAGGTAATAACATGATAATTACATGTTATTATCTGGAGAATTAGATAGAAAACGATTGTTGCTGCTACACATTACATGTGACGCCAGATTTCAGTATTACTCTTTTGTCTGTATTTCGCAGTGCTGCCAAAGCTCCTTATCTAGCCAAGTTCAAAGTCAAACGATGTGGAGTGAGTGAGCTTGAGAAAGAAGGTGGGTTGTATATACACACAATATGCACAAAAGTTTTTCCCATACCTGCCCAACACATCATCCTTTTCCAGATTGAGTCTCACTCTTAATTCTGTAATATCACTTTTCATATTCAGCTTCAATGTTATTAGTGAGATCAGACAGGTTTGAGGTGCAGTTGGTGTTCCAGTTCATCCAGTTCAACCCAAAGGTGTTCAGTGAGATTGAGATCAGAGTCAGGATTCTGTTCAGGACACTCCAGTTTTTCCACTCCAACCAGAATACACCATGTCTTCATGGAGATCAGCAATTTTGTGCACAGGTGCATTTGGGTCTTTAACATCCATTGAAGGAATAAGACAACTGTGCTTCCGACCTCAATTTTTTCTATTAAAGTCTATAGTTCTGGCTTATCTTATCTCTAATATATATATATATATATATATATATATATATATATATAATATATATATATATATATATATATATATATATATATATATATATATATTACATGCATCAATAAAACAAGAATTTAAAGAGAAATATATATATATATTTATTTATTTATTTTTATTTTTTTCTTTAAATTCTTGTTTTATTGATGCATGACCTATGGCAGCAATTTTACTGTCACATGGTCCTATACTAAGGACCATGTATTGGATATACTATGTCGGGAATAGTCTCCATTTATAATTCCGTAAACTATGCTAACATTTTGACTAATGAAATGCTTAATAACTGAGAAATATAATAACCTAAAAAAGGTTGGTAATAACAAATAACTAATATTTAGAAATGTATGTTGTTGTTGTTAAATCAGGCATGTGGAGCAAATACTGTAGAAACAAGACGTATATACGGGAATGGCATTTAAAAAATACTGCATCATCAGCAGTAGCAGCTGTATTGAGGTGTAGCATCACAGTCCTATATTTTTATTTCTGTTAAGTAAATAAAGTTAATCATACATAATGCACTGTATATTTTAGGTCTGCGCTGCCCCAGCGATTCTCTAGAAGAGGGCGGTGAAAACTCTGAAGCCGTCCAGAAGGTCTGCTGGCAAGCGGCCATCTTTAAAGTAGGAGACGACTGCAGGCAGGTTAGTCATCTTTTAAATATTTCCAAGCCACAGCTCTTCGGAAGACTTCGCTGATCATTTCCTCTATGTTTTGCTAGGACATGCTGGCGCTGCAGATCATCGGGCTGTTTAAAAACATCTTTGAGCTGGTGGGACTCGACCTGTTTGTTTTCCCATACAGAGTTGTTGCTACAGCACCTGGAGTGAGTTTTACTCCACTAACACGCACTAACTGGCACTTAGGACGTTGCCTGGTTTTCTGTCAGCTTTTGCTTAGTTTATTCTAGAATCCATTGGCTTATTTTCTGTTTTGATTCAAAGCTGTTAAATAAAAATTAAAATAAATGTTAAACATAACAGTAGAAAGCTGAATATATGCAAGATCAAGTAAAATTAGTTCCAGCAGATTTTTGCCAAGAATATAAAAAAGTTTGTGGACACATCACCATTAAAATATATACAGTGTTTAGTTCTATAATGTATTGACACAACAATAGAAGCACATAGTTGTGTAAAATTGTGTAATAATTTAAGAGTCCTGCATAGTGTTGCAAATAAGGGAAAGTTAGAGGTATTTCAGATTAAATTTTAGAAATATTCCCAGTTGGAAACTTAACTGAAATGTAAGAAGTATCAAGAATTTTACAAATACAAATTTTCTTTAATACTCATTTTCCCATATTTTTTTAAGGGCCTTCCAGCCTTTAAAATGTCCAGAATTTTTTCAATCCTCCTCCTACACGTGGATCTGAATCTGACTCTGACTCCCACTGAACACCTTTGGGATAAACTATAACACCCACCTGACCCCCAGAGCCCCTCACCTGACATCTAAAACCTGGCCTTTCTCATATTACTGTAGCTGCACATGGGTGCCACTAGCAATTTTGTGGTTGGGCCCCCTACCACACCCATTTAGCACCAAACATTACTGCTAGTACTACTAGTACTGTTAATACTGTTGTGATTTTTATCCTCTTAGTTAAATCCTAGACAGCACCTAATTAAAATAAATTAAGCTGAGTAAAGAGACAGTGTGTGTAAAAAAAAAGTGTGTATGTCTCTTCTAGTGTGGTGTAATTGAGTGTATCCCGGACTGTAAGTCTCGTGATCAGCTGGGGAGACAGACCGACTTCGGCATGTACGACTACTTCCGAAACAAGTACGGAGACGAGTCCACTCTGGCCTTCCAGAAGGTGACGTAGCTCATATCAACACTCATTTCTTTTTTTCTTTTTTTTTTATCTTTACACATGTGAGAAAGAAACCATGACAGGACTGCTGTTTGTAGTAAGCAGCGTATTGACATTCTTTTATCTCACAACAGCGTTTTATCTATGTAATATATGTCCGGTTGTAAAATGTCCACAGAGCAAGTCATTTACTGTTGCTACTAATATCCCAACCGCTAGACACAGCGCATGATGTCAACAATTTCGCAGATTATTGCATATTTTTCAGTACTTTGCTGTGTAATACCGCTATTATTATATTATTACTATTATTATTATTACTGTCAATGGGTCTTGACTGTCCTAAAGCTACAGTTTACATTGCATTCGGTGTAAGGGATGAGGATGGGTTACATCCTGGTTCCTTTCAAGGTTTCTTTCTGCGTCATCTCAGAAAATTTTTTCTCGCCACCGGTTTGCTCATTAGGGACAAACCTACACTTTTTTTTTTAAATTCTTACTGCATTCTGTGTAAAGCTACATCAAGACATTGTTAAAAGCGCTATAATAAAATAAAACTGTAAAATGACTTGAGAAGGCATATCGTAACAGGCTTTTTTTTTTTTTTTTTTGTAAAGAGTCACAGCATTGAGACGATGATGAGCACGTGTTGGTGCTATGTGTGTAGCGCGCTTGTTGGGTGTGATAAGTGACATGAACATCGTAGGGTTTGAAGAAGTGGCAGAGAGATTACCGCTGCTATACCGTTTCAGTGTTTCAGTTCTAAACAGCTTTTGTCAAGTGAATGCGTTTTAACAGTAGAAACACTTCAGTTTTAAGCTATCCTGACTGATGTCTGTTTCCTTAAATAGACAGCCAGGTGTCTGTAATGCATCACCTGTTTTCTTGTATCCACCAGGCGCGCTATAATTTTATCCGCAGCATGGCAGCCTACAGCCTGCTCCTCTTCCTGCTGCAGATCAAAGACCGGCACAACGGCAACATCATGCTGGACAGCAAAGGCCATCTGATTCACATCGGTGGGTTTGTCTCTCATTTGTCAAGAGAAACCCTTACAGCAAAAAGAACCCTGCCTGCATAAAACGTTTATATAATGTATCTGTATAATATAAAAATAATACTATAAGTTTTGAACTGAAAAGTAGTTCATATTTGGACAAAAGTATTGGGACACCTGGGCAGCACATCTATGTTTTTTTTTTTTGGTTTTTTTTTTGAACCATCCTATTCCAGATGTTGTCTCACTTTCACTTCTTTTCTAACCTTTCCACTGGATTTGATGTAGGAATCTGATTCAGCCACAATAGTATCAGTTAAATCAGCCACTAATGTTGAGGTGAGCAGGTCTGGGGGTGTGTTTAGTGTTCCAGTTCATCTCAAAAGTGTTCAACTAGAGTTGAGTCAGAATCAGGACTACAGGGCAACTAGAACCCAGCATGTTTTAATTTGAGTTCAGGAGTTTTTGTGCACAGAGGCATTGTCATGCTGGAACAGTGTTTGAGTCGCAGTTCCAGCAAGGAATCATTTTCCTAAATTAAAACTGAATCTTCAGAAAGTCCCGATTCATTCTCTGTAACAGGATTATAGCCACTAGCTTGTCCTTTAAGTGATTATCAAACGGTATGTAATGTATCCTCATCTAATCCACAACAGTATTAAAATATTAGGAAAGCATTATTTTTAACTAATTAGAGCTGCATAAATAATCGTTTAAAGTAAAAATCACTGCCTTAATTCAATCCCACATACAGTTTTAAGCAAAATTGTTGTTAGGCTGTTGTTTTCTAGCCAAGAACCTTTAAATATGTCTGGTTTGGCATAATAACCCTCAAATATTGTAAATGTTTACAGTTAATTTTATACATATTTGATGAAATATATATATTTAATCGAAGCAATACATTTCTCCCCTAGTTTTATTCAATAACCTAATAAGAATCATAATCCTGCAGTAATAATATAAAGGTCAATAATATGGGCTTTGACATTACATACATTTACAAACATAAACTCATAACCCCAAATATATAAATATAACTAGAAATATCTAAATTATTGTCACTTAATAAGGAATGCCTTGATACTGAGCTGGTAAAAACGTTCTTATACCAAAGACCTCGTGTGATGTCATTGACAGAATTTGTCATTGATTATTTCCCCCTTTAACAGCCCCCCCCCCAAATGTTTTTAATTAATAACATCATAACAGTGAGGTTTTGACGTATATCTCTCCTTTTGATGGCTGTAGATTTCGGCTTTATGTTCGAGAGTTCTCCAGGTGGAAACCTCGGCTGGGAGCCGGACATCAAGCTGACCGATGAGATGGTGATGATCATGGGGGGTAAAATGGAAGCCACTCCGTTTAAGTGGTTCATGGAGATGTGTGTGCGTGGATATCTCGCTGTAAGGTAAGACCGGTGCGGCTGGTAAATATTTGATAACGAGGTATAAGGTGTAAGGCCAGGACACAGGGTTAGAGTTCAGCCTGATTTTATTTTTTGTCTAATCTACTGTATGTGCAGGACAAGTTTTCATTATTGTGCTCTAACCTTTAAAACCCTTCTGTCCCTTTTATTGGCGAATTCAAGACCCTATATGGATGCAGTGGTGTCACTGGTGACCTTGATGCTGGATACTGGTCTTCCATGCTTCAGAGGACAGACCATAAAACTGCTAAAGTATGTTGCACTTTTAACTGTAGCAGCCGGATGTCGAATCCGGGAGAAGAATTCTTGAAACTGTAAAAGGAACACTGTACAACTAACGCCAAAATGCTGCCTTCAGTGTCTTCCATGTTTATTTTTCTGTATGACAGGGACGCTGTGTGGTTTAAGACTGTGATCAGTTTACACTGGGAATCTGATACTGGATACATTTAAAACAACAATGTGAACAGCTAGGAAGAAAAATCAGATCTGAGCATTAAACCTCATTACTCTTAGATCATTATGGGGGGGGGGATACTTAATAAGCTTATTAAACTTATAAAAGTTTCACTAAGGGTTAAAACTAATGGATTTCTTAGCTAGAGGACCCAAAAGCAGCTCCAAATCTACAATATCCAGTGTTATAAGTCAAATTTTACAATATCTTCCCTATTCACTGATGCAAGGATAAGATTTAAACACATTATCTTAGCAGTTAAGCCTTCTTCTAAATAAATGTTTAGAAAATAAAACAAATAGTTTCGTTCTTTTTGTGTTACAGACAAAGATTCAACCCCAACATGAGTGAGAAGGAAGCGGCTGCGTTCATGATTAAAGTTATTGAGCGCTGCTTCCTCAGCAGCAGGTACAAGCTTATAATTATTATTAATAGGAGTTACAGCGGGCTAACCGAATCCTGTGTTTTCTTGTTTTACATTTTACACCTTATACTGTAACTACACAAAAGTACTGGGACACTTGAACACACCTTTCCACATTTTGTCTCACTTTTACCCTTGTTATAACCTCCAAACTTCTGTGAAAACTTTTTAAATAGATTGTATCCGTGTAGATTTGTGTTCATTCAGCTACAATAGTATTAATAGATCAGACACTAATATTCGGTGAGGGGATGTGGAGTGTAGTCAGGGTTCCAGTTCATCCCATGTCTTCATGGAGTTCAGGACTTTATATGCTACATAAAGAGCATAGAACAGTGTTTAAGTCTCTTAGTTCCACTGAAGCAATAACGTAATCCTACAACATACAAAGACATTCTTTGGTAAAATTTGGGAGAAAACACACCTATTTGGGTGTGCTGGTAATGTGTCCATAAACTTTTGGTCACATAGTGATTACGACCAGAATAAAAGAGAGAAAAAGACATGACTTCAACTTTGTATTTACTTTTAAAACAACATGTATGTTAAGTTAACATTATAACCTGCGCTACATTGTTTTACACTGTACAGCAGATTTAACACTGCAGAGGCTTTAAAACAAGTTATTTTTTATAACCCTGTGTAAATAAATGCATGTGTTAAACAATCCTTTACCCTGGCATAGAAGCAGGATTCAAACCTAAGGGCTAAGGCACCCTAACGGCTGTGTAAAAATATTGATCCAGCTAACTATCGCAATATTTTCTTAATATTTAATTCAAACCCTCCTTCCGCCCCCACACCGCTAATGGTTGCTGACATATACAGTCGTTGTCTCAAAAGCAAACATGGCCGAAAAAAGGGCTTTCTATTTATTGTAATTTCAGCTAATTTGTTGTTATAAATTGTGTTGCAATATATTGTGATGTATTGTATCGTAATATGTATCATATTGTATATCAGCCCTACACAGTAACAGTAACTGTTCTCGATATCCCGGTGTTACAGTGTGACTAATAAAGCTCTTTTCTGTGTTGCAGGAGCAAAACCTACGACATGCTACAGTATTATCAAAACCAGATCCCATACTGATGTCCCAAACGTCGTCCTCCGTCTCTCTATAGCTTTCCACACCGTATAACCGTCTGTCTCCCCTGTCCTCTGATATTAACGGCTATATCAGAAAAAACGTCCTTATACACTGTCAGAGGGGCCGATGGCAAATTTCACACCCACCCATTATCACACCCATTTCGCAGTGTTACTACTAATAAAATAGATCTTTTAGGGCCCTCCAAAGTGCATCCCTTGGAATTGTCCTAACCCAAACTGTCACCCCCACCTGTGTGCACTGAATCTGTTTCAATTCCGCTTTAAGATTTGCATCGTGACAGACTTGTACGCTTGCGAAAGCGCTAACATTTCATTGTGAACGTTTCTAGCATTATAATCAAATTTTACTAGAAGGAATTCCGGTTTTGTCACCTTGACCAACTTGTACTGTAATTAGCTTGTGTGCTTTTGCAACGATTCGCTATCGCCTGCAGGGTGGCATGATTTTAAACAGGATGTGCCCTGGATGTTAATGGTTATTCAGACGAAAATGTGCAGAAAATAAGTGCTTTGGCATGCACCGGATTAGTTTTATTGGTAATGTCTATAATTTATTACTTCACGATATAAAGCATCGGTTTTATTTTTTTCGAATTTATTTGTAGTTTTGTTGGGTGGAATCTTCTAGTTGATTTTGTTTTAATAGACCAGAAAAATTGTGTTTAGTATATGAAATGTAAAGGCAAACCCTATTTTGTGTGTGTGTATAAGGTCTAATCTACATGTGTATAATTACAATCAAGGAAATAATGGTCTAGAATTTTATTTGTATTTTTAAGCATCGATATTCCCATTAGTGCATTAACAGATCTTACCTTCTGTATCGGTCCATCCGAGATTTGTTTCATTGGAGTTGTATTATTTATACCGCCGTGCAATAACCTGCGTGCTGAACGTCTAGCCGCCGTGATCATGAGCACTTTTTCTGAATGGAGGTGGAAACCAGGAAGCTTCCGATCGCTTGGCGTTTCCACTGATGTGTAAAATGTCTGTGTGTTTCAATTGTTTTTAAAATTCCCTATATGTCAAATAATATAAACGCTTTAAAAACAACCGTTTTCTTTACTTTTTTAAAGAGCGATTACTATAAAAATACACTTTCACCATCACTCTTAAATAAAATTGAAGGCGAGATATAATTTTTTTTCCCTGTTTGAAAGCCTAATCTGGATGCTTGTTTGGTCACTCTGAGTCTTGCTTTCATTAATATTTAATTGAGTTCTTGTAGTGGAACAGGAACACTGAGGTGATCCGTGGAGAGCTTCCGCGTATTTCGAGAAATCCAAATCTCATTAATTCACCTCCAGTCTCCGGTATCTCCAAAGATCACCTTCTCTGCTTCTTTTCCTCTCCCTCTCTTTATCCTTGAACCATCTCCCTCTCTCTAACACACACAGGGTTGTAAGAATAAGGTATCAAAGTGTAAGAGTTTCAATTCTTTCTCTAAAAGCCCCTCTCTCTCTCTCTCTCTCTCTCTCTCTCTCTCGGAATTCCATGTCCATCCATACATTAGACCAAATATACCATTGCCATGGTAACTGGCTCCCTTGGCACAAAAGAAGGGGGTGGGAGTGTTCAGAGAAAGAGTATGTGTGTGTGTGTAGCAGTAATTGGTATTGCTACTGTCCACACTGCGCCACCCCATCTTCCCCACCCCCTAAACCATGCCCATTCATTCACATTCGGCAGGCAATTTTCTAAAAACCTCCCCTCCCTAAGCACACAGTCATCAGCTGAGCACCGAGCCAGCAATGTTTATGCAGCGCTGCAGAGTAAACCTATGGGCTGCTTACTAAACAGCTTCGGTGCATCTTAACCAGTGCTCCATACTGGACCTTTCTTCTGAAAGATACCCACTAGAAAATGGAGCCAAAACTGTCGGGATACTCTGCATAGACAAACTTACTGGGACACTTTAACGTCTTTTAACAGACGCCCTTATCCAGAGCGACGTACAAAAGTGAACAGGTCAATGTTGGTACACTAGATCTAAAAACAAAGTGTACCGACCCACAACAATTGCTAATAAATTAAGAAGAAGAAAAAAAAACAAGTGGCAGATATTTGAGAAAGGAAAATGTCTTCAAGACAGACAGTGATTCTGACATTAATGGAAAGATGTGTCGGAAGTCTTGAGGCAGACCTACCTTGCGTCTTAGGTGATGGTGTTGAGTTGAGCAGCGCTTGTGGATTTGAGGTAGTACGAGGAATGATTTAAGATAAGAGGCTGCTTCTCTGCAGCATCAGTGTTTGAAATCTGATGTATCGGTCAGATGTAGACACTTGACAATCAAATCTATATCCTTTTTCAACATCCTATTCCAGATTCTTGACAGATTTTTTAGTATTACTGTTGGATGAGGAAATCTGGGGTGCAGTTGGTGTTCAAGTTCATCCCAAAATATATATATATATTATCCCTATATTTCATGCATTTTGTGTCTCAGTATTGCTAGAACTACCACCGGAATTGGTGGGCGCTTCCTCACCTGGGACCATTTTTTGGTCAACCAGGGGATCGTGGATAAAATTAATTAAACTAATGCACTATGATTGTTTTCTTTTCAAAGTATGACGCAACCTCACCGAGGCCCCCTTGTGGGTCGGGACCCCCTGTTTGGAACTGCTGTTCTAGACAGCAGTTTAAAAAGGACACAGTTCTGGGTGAGCTGTTAACGTGGCCACAAACCTTTGGCCATATAGGGTATCTAAGGTATTTAAGGTTGTATGACGACATGCTCAAACCTGCATGCTGCACATGGACCTTCATACAGATGAAACTCCAAGCGCTCCAGCTTTACCTGCCTAAAAGTGTGCAGCATTTTATAGCTCTAATAGCGAACAATAACACATGATAGGCCTGTTTTAAGGCTAAAAAAATGTCTAGAGTATCTGCTGATTTATATAATGAAGTAATTTCCTTACTAAAAGTGTTAGAAAACGTTAATGAAGATTTAACTTGCCAAGCTTACAATAATGATTAGAAGAAGCATTCACCCTCATCCAGCATGACTAACATTAATCTCTTATTTTATTCACACTGAGCAGTGGAAGGTTAAGGGTCTTGCTTAGGTGCCTAGCAGTGGCAGCAGCTTGGTGGTGCTGGGAATTGAACCCATGACCTTCTGCTTAACCATTGAGGTACCACTTCCTCACTGAGGCATTTTTCTTTGGAACTTTTCTGGTGAGAAAGTTAACTTAAGGTAAGTTTACCTTATTTTTGAGTTTTACATTACGAGTTGTAAAGTTGAATAAGGGTATGGAGTAGCTCAGTGATTAAGGTGTTGGGCAGCTGATTGAAAGGTTACGTTTTAATCCCGTTTGGGTTCTTGAGCAAGACGTTTAATCCTCAAACGCTCAGATAAGATAAGATAAGATAAGATAAAATGAGATAAAAAGCAAAGCACTTAAAAGAAATATAAAAATAATACAACATGGACTAGGGGATGGAACCGCGATGTGTATTCGGATTTATTGTAAACCCTTAACAAGAAATGGAATTTAAATCGTCTAAAAAAATTTTAAAAAAAGCTTACTTAACCCTTAACCCAGCTTTAAAATGTATAGCTTAAAGGTCGATCGAAACCAGTTATTATTTACAGCATTGTTTAAAGAAGCAGATAGCCAAGAAGCCAAGGGTTAATGTGGCACTGGTTTTAAAGCAAACCCTGCTCTCTCTCACACACACACACACACACACACGGGGCTAATACGACACTGATGAATGGGTTTAAAGGCGATACTGAATTTAAATGTATTTATGTATGTGGGTGTTGAGGTCATTTATTATTATTATTTATTTTTTTTGCTGTTGGACCCACTCTAAATCTGCATACACATGGCAGCTTGGTCCTAGTGACCCGTTATGCTTAATCAAATACACCTGACGGGATTTAATTGAAAAAGAATTGCAGCAGGAAGTGTAGAGCTTAATAACGCTGCATGGCATACACACAGTGGTTAAAAATAAAACGAGTCATTTATAGAATAAAATTTAAAAAAAAAACCAAAAATGACTAAACCATTTAGGTATTTTAATTCATTCATTAAACATGTTTCTATGTCTAGCAATGCCATCTACGAACTACAAAAAAAAAACTAGATTTCACCTAGAATCTTTAGTCTGGTCTTTTATGGTCTAGTCCCTTCAGCTCCAGAAAAGAAGCCCATTATGCCTAGGCTAAAATCTTGTTTTTCTATAGTGCCATGGCACAGGGCAATTGAAGAAAGGAGGGAGGGGTATAGGCCTCTGTCTCTTTTTCTTCCAGTCTCTATAAGCGAGTTGCTGTAATGTTCCATGTGAAAGGCTCAATATGCTAAATGTGCACCCTCCTTGTGCCAGCCACCTGTAGTGCCATTTCTTTTAGGCTGTGGCAGCCAGCATGGGCAGCCTGGACCGTTACATTCAGCCCAGCGCAGAAGGGATGAAAGAAAAGAATAGAATAGCTTCAATGCTGCTGGACAGACTCGCATGTTAACCCCCTCCCCTTCCCCACACACACACACACACCCTTTTTTTTGAATTAATCCAGTGTTGGAGAGGCAGCTGCTGTACTGATGTAGCAGACACCTGGTGAAAGAGTTTTCAACAGAAAAAAAAAGTCACATTTGTTATGCGAGCTTGGAAAGGTTGAAAGGGAATTGTGCCACGGTGTGTGTGTGTGTGCCCAAAATTTCCAAACATGAGGGGCCTAAACTGCAAACACAAATTGTGTCAAATCGTCAGCTATGGCACCTGGCATGGTTGTTTTCAGATGTGTAGTGCAAATTTGCATTTGGCAGCAGATGCCACGTTTGGAGAAAGGGGGAGGGCAGGGGCAACAACACAAAAATCATCATCAAGGGCATGTGACAACTGAATTGCCTTTCATGCATTCAGCAGCTTCTTGCAAGATCTGCATGTGATTTGGCCCCCCTCGCAGATGTGACTATAGTTAATCTATACTTAGCAGATGGGAGGAGAGTGGGGAGGGGGGGACGCAGCATCAACATACTAGTCATTGTGCCTGAAACTGACCCCATTCAGGGTCATTTGGCATGTGACACCACTCGAGGCGGAGCTAAATGGCCCCATGGAATCAGGCACACAAGGGCCATAAAAATGCCAACCATCTATTCCCCTGGGGTAGGGAGGTGCTCACTGGCCTCTTGACACACACTGGCAAGCTTGAGAGGAGAGACAAAAGGAGAGGGCTGGCCTAAATGGGCCGCAAAGGACAGGGGAAAATGGCGCATGCTAAGAATGAAGCTATGGAGAGCAAAGCAGTAAAGTGTTGGCCCCTTTCATTGGTGAAGCTTGAAGAGGTGCTCCCAGATGGCAAACGGAGGTCTGTGCCACGACTGGTTTGCGGCGACTTCCCTCTCACCCGTTCGTCATCAATCACTGCTGATCTCCCAATCTGCCAGTTCGAGCCACACGCCGCAGCACAGCAGACTCCGAGCCGTTGGGACAAGAAATCAGCGTCACAAAAAACACATGCACGGACACATCGAGAAAGAAAACTGCCCACACCGTATGAAGTATTTCAAATGAGATTTTTTTTAATGATTCTAAAATGACTTCTCGTAGCTGTACATTAAGACCGTCAGGAAATGAGATCAACTCTGTACATCGCATTGAGTTCGCATAACACGATTCAAGCTGCAAGCTTCATGTAGCTCGGCCCTGAATGCAAGATCTCTAAGGAACTGAAACGTGAAACTGTGGTGTTGTCCGCAAGCAATGTTCAAGGCTAAAACCGCTAACAGTGAGAGTAACTGAACATATACAGTACATCTATAAATATTCAGAACTCAATCAAAAGAGACATAAAACACAGCAATGGACAGAGCTGGCTAGAAGACAGTTTAAAAAAAAAAAAAAGGCTTAAACAGTCGTCTAGGCAGCAGGAACACAGTATTAGGTGCAATATGGCCTACGTGGAAAACGCAGAGACTTTGGTTTCTTAGGGGTCGGTTTGGTAAACCGAGGTCCGAGTGGTTGTTTAGACTTGACAATACTAGACAGGAAATTTGTAGCACTGCTGTAACAGGCTCCGAATCATAGCAGCAAATCAAAAGATTAAACTTTTTTCCGTCTTTAGTGATCTTTAGGACAACTAAGCAAGTTCTTTTGATTCTTGATTCGTTGTTACTGGGGACCTTGCTGTCAAGGTTAATATATTTCTTTAACTGCACAACAAGTTTGCATGCCACTATTTTATTTAACTTTGGAGGTTGAAAGTAAGCAGAAAAGAAAAGTTTAATCGTACAAAAGCTTTGGCTTTGTTAACCATATGTAAATGAAAACATTTGACACCACTAGAAGCCTTGAACCATGATAGCGTGACAACACGACTGTTTTCAATAAAGAACACAAACATGACAAAGAATGCTGGGCACAAAATCAATAAACGTCTCAACAGAATCAGATGCAAACAGACCAGGAAAAGGTTTTAAAAAAAACCCTAAAACGGACTAGAAACACAGCCTTCAAGTCGTCAGTACAACAGTATAAAAGAACACGTGATCCAGAGAACATGAGCATGTTTTGAGGGAGAGAAACATCAGGACGGAGCAAATCCAGCCTGGAACACGAACACTTCATGGAACCACATACGTTCCTTCTGCCTTACATCCGTATGGGATTTTATTTTGTCGTTATTCTAAGCAATACAAATGAAGACCCTGCAAACACCTTGACTCATGCAAAGTGATTATTTTTTTTCATACAAAAGTGAAAACAGGATCAAAAAAATAAATACATTCATCAATTGACAATAGATCTTTGATAATGAAACAAAAACAAATAGATATTGAACACTGTCCAAAAGTGTTTGCACCAATGAGGTTCAGAGGAGAGACCAGTTGCGTGGAAGCTGCTGCTTTTAGGAGTTTAATAAAATGGCTCAGATAAAAATGCCCACTTGTAATTATTCAAAAATAACGATATAAAAGATATAAAAATAACCGGACTTCCCAAAACACCCTCCTACGTGGTCTGAGGTAAGTCATGTCATGTAGCTTCTATTCACATTCATAAAGACACTTGAAAGCAGCAGAATAACAAATAAGAACCAGATACAAGAATACATTACAAGCACACACATATACACACACACACACACACTCCAAAACTTAGGCCATACAGAGACCTGTTCAGGGTGGAGTGGGATGAAATGGAAGGAGGTGCGTTGTAGACATTCTCACATATTGTAGAACTGAAAGAAGCAAAGTAGCCTCCTCAAACTGGCCTCTCCTCTCCTGAGGTCGGAGACTGTAAGTGTTTATGTAAACAGTGAGATATACACAAAAGACTCATTACGTCAGACAAGCTTGTCAATCATTCAGTATGTGCTTTGGTTTAGAAAGAGTCTAAAAATTTTGGGTATGAGCTTCATCTTAGTTTGTTTATACACTTTATGCTTAAATTTTCTTTAGTTCTAAAAACACTCTGAAACTTAAAAGTAAAATATTCATGTACATCCCTGGCCTTTTTTTTTTTTTTTTTTTTTTTTTTTTTGTTTTTTTTTTTTTTTTTTTTTTTAAGCCGCCCGCCCTCCCTCCCTTCCTTCCCCCCCTCCCAAAAAAAAAAAAAAAAAAACAATGTTGGAAATGGGAATGCTCTTTAAAATCTATTTCGTAGGAAACTAGTGTTTTTCATCATTAAAATACAGAAATTGACAAAGTATTGATACACTATTACAAATGTAGTTTTTTTTTCTTTTCGAAAGTTCCACAGTTCCAAAATATGTAGAACTATCCCTGAATTAACGCTGAAGTAGAAACATTATTGTCACAGTTTGAAACTTTGCCGTCGTTTGTTGTTAAAAAAAAAAAAATTTATGCTTCTACAGCTACAACTCGGAATACCTTGGCCATGCGTTGCATTTCTTTACCGGTTAAGTGCTGATATGTACACAAGAGTTTAACTGCAGCTTTTTCCTGGAATCCTGTCTGGCACATAGAAGAGACAAGGAGGACATAGTAAAGTTTTCTTGAGCTGATACTTCCTCAAATCAACTGCCCAATCTGTTAAAACGCAACGTTTACTGATAAAAAACCCATTGTTAACAGTTAACGATAATCACTTGATTAAACTGTCTATTTTGGATCAGGATTAGCCTTTATGGTGCAACAAAGGAGGAAATAGTAAAGACTACAAATGACTAACAAATGTTCTAAGAACTGTTTTTTTTTCTTACTGGTTGGTCACGAAAGGGCAGATTTTACTTTGGTTGGAGTTTAAAAGTTTAAAAAAAGGTTACAGAGGATTCCAGGAAAAAATGGTGGTTAAAGTGTACATTGCTCTAGATTGTACAACAATAGCTGCACCTCTTTGATCATTAGTAAAGCACTTACACTGGGCTTTGGATGGGAAAACCTGAACAAAAACATCATAAATCACAGAGTGTCAGTTGACGTTGCATTGAGAAAAGGGACACATGGAATGTGATCCAATGAAACTGTAAATGAACAAAATCAGTAAATAAACAGTTTAGCGGTGAAATACGACCACTCCTACCAGTGTCTAAAGTGAAAATGTAACTGTAAAAATCAGTAATCCTAGACGGCAAGCAGTCGCCCGAGAGCATTTCTTTTGACTGTAGAGGCAATCCAGTGTATTGATTCCTCGATAAATGAACTTCTTCAAATGGGTAATCATGTAACACAAACACCCCGATTCTACTCCTGTTGTCTTAGTTCTTTTCATTCTTTTTTTTTGGTCTGAACTAAGATAAATTAGTCCTTCTGAAGTCCTTCAATGAAGTTCGAATAAGACAAAAGTAAAGACAAACCAACTTAAGAAACAAATGTAAACTTTAAAATGCTGGGGGGGGGGTAAGCTGTCAGCCAACCAATCAGCAGAAGTTTTACAAAAGTCATTCATTGGTTTTTAGGTTTGCCAGTATAAACATCACATCAGCTAAAAGAAAAATCTTTTAATAGTATTTCTCCTGAAATGTTATTTTCGGTATTTTATCTAAAAAACTTTGGTAGTGTCATTCTACTGAAAAAAGTTTCTTCGTAAGTCATTATTTTCCTCAGTACTAGTTTTCTCTTTGGATTTCTTTAACATAAAACTTAAATACATGCATCCAAGCTAAATTCTAGTTTTACTATGTTAAATATTTAAAAAAAAAAAAACATTACAAAAAAAAAAAACAACCTTTGTTGAGAGATGGGCAGGTTAGAACTATTATGAAAACTTAAGCATTCTTAAGAATTAAGAGGTAGCAACGTGACAAGTCTATAAAAGAGATTTTTAGTAAAAGAAAACCGTTGAAAGAAAAACTAAACAGTACCGACATGAACTTTTAACTTTAACTAAAAAAAAACAAACAAAAAAAAAAACCTACCCATCACACCGCCCCCCCCCCATGATTAAAAGAACTCCCAGTTCAAACATTCACTGAAGCATAACAATAAGTTATCTAAAACAGGTACCATTACTTTTGGCTTTTTGTTTTAGGAGTAAACCCTTATATATTACTTAAGTAAACAAAGTTTAAAAGAACACCCAGCACCACTCTCTTTATAGCCCCATTTGCCCATGCTAAGGTGTAGGAGCCCAACAGGGTACATCCAACTATGGCCTTTTATTAGGTCACTAAAATTGTCTACCGACTAGCGGACTGTTATAAGGGCAAAAAAATGCTCCAATATTTACGTTTTATGTGGTAAATTCAATTTAAGCCGACTTAAGTTGAGAATGTATGTGCTATGGTTTAAATCTAGGCAATGGGCATATGGTCTACAGCTAATGGATTAAAGCTTATGAACGTGTTTGGTCAGCTGCCCAAAGCTCTTAACATTTCTAAAGGCTCTCAATCATATATTTTCGATCTACTTTTTAAATAGAAAAAAAATACGTTTAGCAACTGTTGGTTAATTAATTAGTGTTTGACAGGTTCTGTGCTCGAAATCCCTGCTTAAAATTGTATTCCCGGGGACAACAGCTAGTAATACAAAGAAACCAATGCATAGGCTGGTCTAAAGTGAGCTGAAGAGCCTAAAGAATTTCAAAAAACTTCAGTGCCTGAGGCATACAGTTGCAGCATTGAGAAAGAAAAAAGGATGCCACAGATTTACACCAATATTTAAAAATGCTAGTCTTTTAACCAGTAAGGTTTGAGTATTTTTTAACTACTAGTCCTATCACAATCACAAGCAGAGAGTGAATCTTTAGTCGGATCGCTCACTCTTAGCAGTCATCTTCACAGGACACAGGTGTGCAGTGAAATCTTTTTTGCACTCAAGGTATTCCATTCAAAGTGTCTTTGGCTTATGATGGGGAGGTATGCATTCGAAGGTGGCTGATGAGGTTGCGCTGTTGGGTAAACTTGCCTCCGCAAAGCTGACATTCATAGGGCTTTTCCCCAGAATGTACCCGCATGTGCTCTGTGAGCCGGTATTGCCGTGTGAAACGCATGCCGCACTCTTCACAGGCAAAGGGCTTCAGACCAAGGTGACTGCGCATGTGTCGAGTCATGGTGCCACGCTGTGTGAACATTTTGCCGCATATGTTGCAGGGAAAAGGTCGTGTAAGCCAGTGTGTCTTCTCGTGTTGCCGCAGAGTGGCCGGATCTTTGTAGCTCTTATTGCACACTGTACAGCAAAAGCGTCGCGAATCTACTCTATGCACTTGGACCGTCTGTGATGACAGGTCCTCGGCTTCAGCTTCGTCTTCCTTTGGATAGGCATCGTCCTCCTCCTCTTTGATGTAAAGCTCTTCCTCTGTATGAGTTTCCACATGGGCGTTTAGTTCCTCTGAGCTAGGGAAACCCTTACCACAGGGAATACAGACATAAAGGTTGTCACCAAGGGCAGGCTCAAAGCCCTCCTGCCGATATACGTAGTTGGCACTATTGCGTCCACCTTCGTTCTCACTCTGGCCACTCTCTTCGCTTTGCTCCTGGCCATTCTCCGGTCCTTCTGCCTCGTCCTTACAGTGAAAGGATAGATCCGAGTTGATATTTCCACCACCTGGCAGCCTTTCTCCAGCCACATTTAGCCTCTTGGCAACACCGTTGGGCAAAGTGGACCTTTCTATATCTTCACTTTTGTGACCTTCACCCTTGGCTTGCCGCCTAGACCGTGATATCTGGCGGGTGTTTTTTTGTGCATCAGAGTCTGGAAAATGCTGGTTCTCGTCACAGTCATCTGCTTCACCTATGTCCATAGGCTCTCCAGTGGTAAGGCTCTGAGGGTTGGTGGGGAGATCATCAAACGAGGCACTGTTGGCTGTGGATTCTGAGGCAGAATGAGGTGATTCTTGTGGGATACTGCTTGGACTTACTTCCTCAGTGACTGTGCTTCCTGACGGGCTTTTCTTTGAGAGATCTAGGCCAAGCTCTAAAAGGCCACCACTGCTAGTAATAGGGCCATTACTCCCATTTTTACTAGTAGAGGGACTCAGAGAGTTGCTTGGGTTTACACACTGAGCATTCCTGACAAAAACCTCATCCTCAGATAACTCATCTTTAAGTAGCTCTTCGTGTCTTTTGGTTTTTTCACTGTCTTTAAACCCAGACATTTGGTTTGGGGTGACTGGTGTAGAGGACAACCTTTGGTTCCTAGAAGTTCTTCCATTGGTAGGAGTGGTGGGCTTGCTGTGGAGGGATCTGCCATTGCGTTTCAGCTTTTTTCTGCAGAGAGCAGCTAGGTCATGGAGTTGGAGGTAGCTTGCTGCCGTGAGGAGGGCATTAAAATTGTGGTCACTGACCTGGTCCGAAGACAAAAGCTTGCCAGTGTAAATAAAGTCTAGTACCTGCCGAAAAATCGACGGGTTGACCATATCTGTGTCGAGGTTAATTAAGTTATCATGAAGGATGAGGGACTTAAAGTAGATACTACTGGCTGCAAGAATGTTCTTGTGTGCCCGAAAGAGGGCATTTTCTACAACTATAATTACATCACACAGATAACCTTTGGCTCTTTGTTGGTTTAGCTGCAGCAGCAATTGTTTGGCATGATTTGGCAATTCCATTTCCAGCTCTTTTCTGCACCTAAAAACCTGTAAAGAGACAAATAAAGATTTAGAAAAAGAAGGAAGCTGAAAAAAAGACTCACTGTGCTATTCAAACACTTAATACCCGTTTAAATTCACTGAATGTTTTGTTAACGCAAAACACTAAAGAAACAACCGTAACACACTTAAGCAGAAACCTGCACATCACAAAATGCAGTTCTTCCTGTCTTTATATGTGTAGAAAAATTTGCCTCACAAGCTAGGATTTCCTAAAAAAAAAAAAACACACATCCCAGCACTAAGCAGATTCGGTGGTAAATAGCAACATTCAACATTTTTCTTGTCTTAGCCTTCCTAACGTTCCTGCCACCACTCATTAATGCCAGCCTCCAGGGTCAGTCTCTTTGTTGAAAGATGGGGGGTTGGGGAAGGTAGCCCAGTGGATGTTTCTGGCTGGCTTGCATGAAGGACAACATGAAACACGAGCCAGAGGGAACACCAAGGGCGTGGTGGGAACAGGTAAGTCAGCAGTCCCTCCACTGGATAAGCAGGTCCTGACTTGTAACAGAATCTTTGCAAGTCTTAAAATAAAGGCTCAGTCACTTGGCAAGAAAGGCTGGTATTGGTTGTGGAATCTCCAGAGTATCACAATATTTAATTAATAGATAGAAAAATAGAAAAAAGATTTGTCAAACTATAACTACAAGCGTATAAATACACCTAATTATATATACTGCATCTGTCCACTTTCTGCTAAAGCTGTACAATGTTACATGTACATCAAGGGAGTAAACTACTTACTTTTAATCCATGTAATTACCAGCCAAACAAGTAGACATGTCTACACACAGGCCATTGTTAAGTGCATTTTTTATTTTTTGTAAAAATGAATATGTTTTGCATATTCGAAAGTAATATTAATAAAATTAACACTTGCTGCATAACTTTGCCAAGGTTTCCTGAACCTGCTGAAAAAACATAAAGCTGTCTCGACACCTCTGCTCATATTATATTTTGTCTCTTTCTCTTTTATGGTCTAATCACTGGCTATCAAGTCAAGGCTTGTTATACATTCAATCGAGCAGATTTTTTATTTCATATTATTGATTATTATGCAGCCAACAGAAGCAATGGCTCAGGTAAAAAAAACAAAAAAAAAAAAACACAAAAGGCTAACAAGTACATACTTGTCAAGCAGCCAAACTTTGCCTGGTTTATGTGAAGGACTTGCTTTTAACAGCATCTATACTTCAGACTGGACTGGCCTGGGGTGACTTTTTATTGATACTGATACCATGAACTTGAGTATCCGCTGATACTGATACCGATCCAATACTATCTTTTTCTCCCTCTTAAAGAATTAAGCTGTTAACGCGGTTGTTTAGTGGGACACTTTCAGATTATACTTCCCCAACTACTACTACAATCCAGTCATTTATACCAGTATCAAATACTGATACTAGGAATCGGATCAATGCACCCCTAGTCTGTACCAATCAATTATCTGATTTTAGTCCTTTTAGCTATGCAGTTTAGCACTTAACTGATTCGTCTAACCATTTTCTTGCCAAAGATTCCAGGACTGCAGTTTGACGCATCCGGGATCTCATCTCAGCAAGTTAGACTTTTAAAACCAACCATGTAATAGATTGAGACTTGTTACCTTTACCTCATAACCATTCAAAATGTATATGTTCATCAAATCCCTTAATTGCCAACCAAAAACAATATCCAGGTAAGCTTTAGTGTTTTCGGCAGCGTCCGAGACGAGTATCTGAGGTAAGAACCTTTGTCAAAGCCAGTCTTAACACTAAAGCTAGTCAAAGTGATACCATCTCTCAGCAGTAATGACAACAACCACCAACACAACCAACAACAACCATGTCTGTCTTACCAAACGTTTACAACAAATTAAGCTTAAAGGCCATAAAAGAAAACCCACTAGCAGTTATATAAACGCAGAAAAGAAAAACGCAGAAAAGAAAAGAATTTATCTGAATTGCATACATGGGTTGATAAGGTGCTGCTGACCCTCTTTATTGCTCTGTAGACATTCCTATCCATGACCAGATCTGCACCGGCATCGAGATGAAACAAGCGGTCTAATCAGCATGATTGCTAGCCAAAGAAACCGCAGCCGTTGGTGACACTAACTGGCAACAAATGTAAGTGGTCTTGTAAACAATTTCTTTAGATGCCACATTTTTGTATATTTAATATGTTCAAATTTCGAAATATTGATGCCGACTAGAACTTTTCTAGAACTGTATGGCCTTTTGTTATAACTCGGCAAACCAAAAATCAAACCTAATATTGATTTAACATTATTGTTATTATTTAGAAAATAAAAAGATATTAACTACAAAGTCAAACAAACACTGTCACTATTTTTTTTTCTCAAACCCACAAAGCATTCTGCAAGAATTTATCTTGTTTTTACACCCAGATTGATAAAGCTGCTCCTGATCCTTTTTTTTTTTTTTACTGTTCTGAAGACATTCCTGTCAATGAACAAACCTGCACCAGGAGAGAGATGAAACAACTAGTCTAATCAGACAGATAGCTACCTAGAGAAGAAAAAAAAGCAAGAAGTAGACAAAATCACATGTGGGACGTGATTAGCCAGGGAGCCGGGTTCATTCAATGCCTTTAACCCTAGTGGGCTGTTTTCATTGTGTGCAATTAAAAAAAAACTAATACAAAGATTAAGATTAGATAAGATTACGCTGGCTGGAATGCAGTTAATATATTTACCACCAAGAGATATTTATTTATTTTAAAAAAATCTTTGTTAATATCGAATGTTTTTGCAAACAATCTTACACATTTTTCCTTGAAATAATGATAAAATGTCCATAGAACATAGTTGATTTGCAGAAATATTTAAATTCAATGAGAGAAAAACCTTTTCGTAGTCTTGCGTTATTTCAAGACGACTAATGTACTCAAACTGCCAGTTAGAACCAAGAGCATGTTATCTAAAGAATGCAAGAATTCCTCCTTTTACTGCCCAAACCCATTTTCGTTCCCATCAAGAGACAAACCTTGTTTTTTGCCAAATCTTATCACAAGGGTTTTGCAGTGCTCACTAAATTCTGCTCCGGAGTACATGAGAGCTTACAAAATAACAGGTCAACAGGTTGTCACAAACACAGTCCTAAGCTTAACTGATGACTTCGATGAAAGCTTTAGTTTGGTTTAAGGACCAACTTATTATTTGAGATAAACTACCTATAAGAAATTGCAGGTTAAAATCAGGACCGAGACGGCGTCCGTTTTTAAGACGTGTGTCTCAGATTAGCATGCCAGTGTCAAGCTCTCTCCACTTTAAAACCTAGCTGCTGGTGACAGGGATTAGCGTCAAAACACCAGGGCAAAAAAAAGCACAAAAATTTAAAGAAAATGAAGAAACCAAAACAACAATAATTTGGGGAAAAAAAGACCTGAAAGGTGTGTCTGTTTTACATTTACAACATTCGGTAGACACCTTTATCCAGAGCCACTTCTTTTATACAACTAAGCAATTGGGGTTAAAGGGTCTTGCCCATCGGTGGCAACTTGATGGTGCTGGGAATCGAACCCCGGTCTTCCAATTAGCAGTCCAACACCTTAACCATCAGGCTAGCACTTTTGTAGTCATAGTCTACCTCCTAAAGCAACCCACATTCTCGGTTTATGTTTTGAAACAGCACAATACTACCCAAAATATATACATTTAATTTAAATTAAATTTAAAATCAATTATTTATTGTGCATAATTTAGTGTGTTAATATATAAAACACTGTTTTATATATATATTAATGTAAATACATAGGTGGCGTGGCAGATTAAACCCTTGCGATTGATCTCATTCAGGGAAACTGTCACACACGGGAACTAGTTCTACCTTAACGATGTGCATTAGATCCGTGCAAAAAGACCACTGTAAAACACCCCCCCCACACACACACACACACACGCGCGCGCGCGCACACACAAACACACACCTCCCCCCGGTCATTAAAATAGATAGGATGAAAAAAAAAAAAATCCAATCAAATCCAAAAACAAAGTTGGTGTGAAAATACTTCATTACGTCGTCTAGTATAAGATCATAGAACACGGGATAAAAACGGCGTTAGCTGATACTAAAACACAGCAACTCGACAAACTATTTTACATTTTAGAAATACTTTTATTTATTTTTATTTTTAAATTAAAATTCTGGGCTACAGACACAATGTAAAATGTGCAAAATGTTTTGGTGCAGCGCATGCAAAAGCCTTAACTATTGTACCCGCAAAACAACCTCTTACCTGCGACCCCACCCACACACACACACACACACACACACACACACACACACGAGATTAAAAAAAAAAAATACAAATCCCGTTCGTACTCGATATTTGACGGAAACACAATTGCGAAATTTTGCCAGGAAACCAGACTGCAGATCTAAAAGTCAAATAAAAAAACTGCAATCAGAGCGACCCGACACCATTATTATCATCCTTATTATTATTATTATTATTGCGATCATTGTTATATAAATAAAAGAAGCATGTTTTACCTAAAGACAAATAAATCCAGTGAATGCAGCACATTGCCCCCAGCTTGCCAAGCTTGTATTGGCGATGTGGTGTAACAGCACTAAACAAGAGAAGCCCCTGTGGGCACGCACGCGCACTCGCTTATACACACACACTCACTCTCTCTCTCTCTCTCTCTCTCTCTCTCGCTCTCTCTCACACTCTCACACACACACACACACACACACACACACACACGGCGCATGTGAGTGCAGTGATACTGGTTAATATTCCCAGCTTTCTTTACGCGTAAACCGCAATTCGGATCGAACTGCCCTTTCCTGCAAACGTATAATCAACCCGCAAACCACTGAATCATTTTTACCTCAATAAACCAACCGATCGAAGCCCTTTTACACAGCCATCCTGTTCTCTCCCCTCACAGCTCTTCCAGCGCCATCTTGCCAGCTTGTGACGTGAAGAATCCTCACCCCCTGACCCAAATTTGAATAAAAGCCAGAAAAAATAGGGTGGTGAAAGAGAGAGAGAGAGGGAAAGAGGGGGGAAAAAAAAACCCTCCCAAAAAAAAAAAAAAAAAAACAGGGAACCACCCCATTCGTTTCAGTGCCCCAGGCATCTGGTCACATTCACCCACCAGGCCACTAATGCCCATCCTCACCATCACACACAGAAATAATGCAACCATGCATTTACTCATCAGTTACTAATAATATGAAGTAAACTGTAGTTCATATAACATTTATGTTATGTATGTTATGCATTTAAGTGCGACCTGGCCAACCTGCACTGTTGTTAGAATTGGCAGGAGTAATGCATAAACAAGAACACATGCTAATCTAAAATGATTGCCTGTGCAAATTTGGGATAATTCTTCTAATTCCCATGTGTTAATCTAAGGCAACACAGAAAGGCTATTAAAAGAGAGAGAGAGAGAGAGAGAGAGAGAGAGAGAGAGAGAGAGTGAGAGAGAGAGTGAGACTACATTTATAATAGAATGTTTTAAAAAAAGTTTTTTTTTAATATAGAGTATACTTAATCTCTAATATACTTAATCCCTAAATCCTAACTCCCCCCCCCCCCCCCCCCCGTAACAGTCTTATAGTGGGCGGTAAAGTGAAAATATTTAATGTCTAAATAAAGTTTTTTTTAAAAATATATATAATGATATAATTGCCTTTTAAAGAATAAACTGAATTAAAATAATTAAACAATCCATGCATAGCATTTTATTACCCTCCAGCCGTGTAGGAAATTAATTCATTGTGTTGGGTTTATACCTCTAGTTTCATTTATAATAGCAACTTTTAAAAATAATACTTAAAATAAATATTGTTAAGTGATTTATCTTATGGTTATATATTTTAAAGCCTAAAGGTAAATAATATATAAGTAAAGGGAAGTCTTATTTCTAAAAACACAATCTCTTGTGGGAAAATGATCCTTAACAAATTTATGTTCTAAAAACGTTTTTAAATGTTCTGCTTTTGGATTGTGATTATAAATGTGTGTAATTAGAAAATAGTGAAAATTGCCTAACATTGGCAGAATGTTATTTTATCGTATTGTTCTAAAAATGTTGTTAATCAACATTATGAGAACCTTCATCCAGAATGAAAAACATCATAAAAACATTTTCTCCCAACATAGATGAGAACATAGATTAACTATTAATAACGATATGAGAACATGAATATTATTTAAGTAACTTTTATTCCAACATTTCCACAATTTTAAAGAACGTTTAGCTGGATTATTAATTTTAAAGGCAAATTTGCTTTATTGAGCTTTATATATTTAAGTGTATTATATTTCTATAATCAGAATCAAAATCAAAAAGAGCTTTATTGCCAAGTAGGTTTGCACTTACAAGGAATTAGTTTTGCTGACAGGTGCACATTTTAAGTTAGATAGAAATAAAAAAAATGAAAGGTTATTGCACATTTTTTTAATATAAAAAAAGAGTATTATGGAACACATCAATTAATATTTAATCATCTTTTATTTTGAAAGCTCCTACTCTATTGACCCTTATAGAGAGTTACATTGAACTACAAGATAAAATTTTACACATTTACAATACATTATCACGTGATATGGTGTTTATTAGAATTTTTATAATAATTTAAATATCCATATACAGCCCTTGGATCCCTGACTCGACTGAACAGTGATGCTCTTTAATGACAGATTCTCTAACAACATGAGCAAAACACAAGTGAATATCATTTGAAAGAATGCATTAAAGCTGCTTAGGCATCTTGTATCACATGTAAGGACACATTTAAACCAATTTATCAGGTCAAAGGGCTCATTTACAGTACCCTAAGAGTCTGTTACTCCAATGCTCGGGCCTTTAATTGTCCTAACTTCCCCCCATTAGCGGCACCTCTGTGTCAGGTTATCCTACACACCACATCCTCAGCTTTTCACCAGCACTGGAAGATTTTCAAGGATATCAGTACTTGCCGTTCCCTTTGTTGTTGTAATAATTCTGTCTGGGACTTAAGTGGTGCTGAGAGACGAGTCATGCTGTGTACTCTCACGCCACCTAGAGGACATGGGGAAATTATGGTTTAATGGTTTCACTGAAACTTACATCCTAATATTTGAACTTCTTTTCCTATAATTTAATTTAATAAAATCAGCCTTGAATGAGTTTCTAGAATTTAGAATAAAATTACAATATTAAAATGCATATTTTTTTTCTAATGAGCAATTATGACAGGAAAAAAAAAATCATCATCTTCTTCCTCTTTTTTTTACTACTATCATGACTCCATCATCATAATTAACTGTTAGGTTTTCATTAATTTTTTTAATTAAATACGATTAAGATATAAACCAGGTAATGAATATATGAAGTATTAAGTGCCTCTATCATTACTTTTACTTCATTGTTATATGGCTCTATTAAAACTTAAAAAAAAAACATTTAAAAAGAAATATTGCACTTGATGCTTCTTATATTATATATACTCAAAACTCTGTTCCTGTGCACAAAGCCCCTGAACTCCATGAAAACATGGTGTGTTATAAAAAGAAATCTTACTCCAAACTAAAAACCTTTTGGAAGAACTGGATCTGGAACTGGACCCCAGATCAAATAACCATCCTTCCTTTTTCCCCTCCATAAAAATCAGTCCTGTTGGATTTATAAATGTTTATACAATAATATGGTTCACAATGACTATTTCAATTATTTTTTAAGTGATTCATCCCATACCGTGAGAATGTTTAATTCATTCATTTATCTTCTATACCTGCTTATTCCCTAATTCTGAGTCAGGGGGATCTGCTGGAGTCTAATCCCAGCCGTCTCTGACAGGGCGAAGGGCAGAAGGGGTACACCCTGGACAGGTTGCCAGTCCATCACAGGGCCACACACACACACACACACACACACACACACACACACACTCCTATGGGCAATTTACAATCACCAATCAACCTAATATGCATGTTTTTGGACTGTGAGTAGGGTGTATAATATTTAAGTAAAAAGGTAGCCTTATTTGTAGCAATAATGCAATTCAGGAAGTCTTATTTTTAACATTATTTTTTAATACACTGTTTTGTGTATTTAAAAAATTTATTTATCACATTATGTCACATAACAAAGAATTAAGAAAGCCCAAACTTTTATCATAAATCAAAACCTACTTCTAGACAGTGGAAACATACATAAAATAACAATTAAATATTGTACATCGATGTTTTATTTGTATTTGTGTTTATTTGTATTGATTTTTAACAACGTTTTCTGTCGCCATGGGGGAACGATGACTCTACAATCAACTATTGTGATGAATTTACACTTAATATTGTGATGGCGTTTTACTTTTTATGACTTTCCAGAAAAACAAAGAAATATAATTACGGTAAAAAAATAAATAAATAAATATAGTAATCGATTTGAAATTGTCTGTTATATCATACAACTTTATCGCTTTCTATCCCACACAGTTTCATTCTTATGTGCTGAGGGGAATTTCCAGAAGGATAGTTATATTTGGCGCGTTGCAGTGTGGGTATTTATTCAGCAAATCCAAGATGGCGGCAAGCAGGAGGCTGCATAAGGTAAATACCCGGAATAATCCCTAATTATAGTTGGTAAATAAGGTTTATTCCGCTTTCTTTCTAGTCACTAATTTATTGTGCGTATAAGTAGCTGATGTAAATAAAAAATGTACAATTTAATTTGCTTCCGTCTTAGGGCTGAGAAATATTATAATAGGGAAGCTAACTCGCTAGCGAGTTTCATCGCCAACAGTGTAGCCTGTTAGCCCGTTTGCTAATGAAAACGTTTAAGCGCTGTACTGGCGAATGAACATGCTCGCTTGCTAAGGCCGCCGGTAAAAAAAAAAAAAGAACCTAATGTACTTTAAGAACCTAATGTATGTTCTAACAGGAGTCGCCTTTAATCAATTTATTAAATATTCGAGTTAATGGTACGGAAACGGATAATCGGACAGTTTTGTAAAATGGTTTTAAGGGAAAGTGTTGGGAGGATAAAGTAAGCTAGCCAAAACCCCCTTCAGATGGCCTAAGAGCAAATGAGCTAGCTGTGTGATTGCTGATGACTTGTCAAGTCAGTAACATCACTACTTAAAATATTAACCAGTAAATTAAAACCCATGTCGATCTAACCAGAGGTTATAGTCCCCATATAACACTTTAACCATTGATTTAATACCATCCGACACCATTAATTGAACGTTACAGTAATAAAAGGTTCGTTGGACAGAAGCAGGAAGTCAGCGAGGTGTCGAGTGGGTGTAGCTTTCACTTTAAGTAGGTGATTTTTTTTTTTTAAGTTTTTGTCGGATTTTACACTTTTAAAAAAAATACAATTAACTTTTTTATATTAAACTTTTTATTTAACTATTTGTCGGCCTTTTTGCTAATTGTGCGCTAGATTAGCATTATTACGACTATAGTCATTCAGACAGCCTTGAAGTTGTGACCTTTTCTCACATTAGCTTTTGTTCTACGCTTGTAACAGAAACCACGATTCATCTGTATGAATTATATATCAGTTCACGTGAAGTTGTTTATTCTATAATCATTCAATTAAAAAGAAATAAAACAAATAAAAATAGTGATCGAGCTGGTCTTTATTTGCAATTGTTACTGTATGATCCAATGTGACCAAATCATTTAGTTAGTTTCAGTGATCTTTTTTTCACCCCTTAAACTAATCATGTCTTGCATTTATGCGATTTGTCTCACAGGAACTCGATGAAATCCGTAGATCTGGAATGAAAAACTTCCGCAACATCCAAGTTGACGAGTCAAACATTTTGACTTGGCAGGGGCTCATTGTTCCTGTAAGTATAATGAAGGTACTGGTTTATAATTGTATTGTAAAGTTGTAAAGCCAATTTGTCTCATTTAAAAAAAAAAAAAAAAAAAAAAAAAAATTTATTCAATCAACCTAAAAATATCTTTCGAAGGAGTTTTAATAAATCAGCATTTGTCTGCTGGTTACTACTAGAGAGCAAGCAATGTAGTAAATTACTGGCCTGTATTTACACCTGCCCCTTTAGAGCTTAAAAGGCTTTTTAACTTTTTAATAGTTTGAAAATGATAGCCATGTGGTTAAGTTGTAGAAAACTAACCGGAAGATCATAGGTTTAATTCCCAGCACCACCAGGCTGCCACTGCACGGCCCCAAATCAAGGCCCTCTCAAACTCTCAAAGGCTGAAAGGGAGGGTGTGAACTATAGAGTGCACTGATTGACTTTTTATTTACATTTGTGTTTGGTGCCCCGCCCCCCAAAAATTCCTAGCACACCTTCCATGGTATAAGTACTGAAATCTCGTACAGAATAGTAAAAAGAGAATGAAAACGAATGTTTGTTTATTTCAGGACAACCCTCCGTACGATAAAGGTGCATTTCGGATTGAGATCATTTTTCCTGCCGAGTATCCATTTAAACCACCCAAAATCACGTTCAAAACAAAGATCTACCACCCAAACATAGATGAGAAAGGTCAGGTGTGCTTGCCAGTCATAAGTGCTGAAAACTGGAAACCCGCAACCAAAACCGATCAAGGTAAGCAGACCGAGCATAAAAAAAAACATAGTAGGTTTTGGTAAATATTGTAAATTCAGCCGTTATATGGAGGTGTTTGCTGTATTTTATTATTTAGCAATTTATCTATTTATTTTTCTTTTCCCATATTTCCCAACCACACAAATTAGTAATCCAGTCTCTCATCGCCCTCGTCAATGACCCTCAGCCGGAGCACCCGCTGAGGGCCGACCTAGCAGAGGAATATTCGAAAGACCGTAAAAAATTCTTTAAAAACGCAGAAGAGTTTACAAAGAAACATGGCGAAAAGCGGCCGGTGGACTAATAAGAGGAGTGTGACTCCCACTCTCTCTCCTTTGCCCACCCCTCCAGATCTTTAAACTTCTGCCTCTGCCTGTACCGTCCTACCCAAGCTCCCAGCATCCACTCCGAACTCGGAGCCGAGCAAACCCAAAAGCATTTCGACTTCGCTACAGGACTTTAATGACTCAGTTCTACTTGCCCTCTGGGTGCCAACTGGATGGCTGGTTTTTCTAGTGTATAACGCAAATGTCATCCAAATACCATGAGTAATGGAAACTTGCACATAATAGCAGGTTTTGGGCGGTCAGGGTGGGGGTAAATGCTGTTCCTTTTAATTTGTTCTTAATTTGCACAGAGCTGTGTACTGATCATAAAAAAACTGCTGCTGTGCAATGAATCTTGACTTTTCCGTTTTGTTTTGTTTTTTCTTCCCAGAGCAAATTACTACAGTAAAATTCATTCTTCTGTCTTTTAGTCCTTTTCTTCCACAAATCTGTCTTTGTTCTGGCAAAACTAAATAGTAAGCGACACATAATGCATCAAGGTTTTAAAGGTGTGTGGCATACATTTCTTTTATATTTTATATATTTTTTGCTTAGGTTGCACTGTATTCTGTGGAACGAAGCGTTATGTTTGTCATAACCTCTGTAATTCATCCAATATTCAATACTGCAGCTTAGACACTGTTACCAATATAATGTTTATGATGTTATAAAAAATGCAAAAAACCCACCTGTCTCTGATTTTAAGTATGCAATACAATTGACTAGAGATGTAGAATATCCTGGAAAATAGCAGCATTAAGTAAAACGGCCTATTTCTACTTTACCCCTAAATGGATACTGCGTTATGTCTGATTAAGAAAAAAAACTGCATTATTGGTTAAATTTAATTCACCTATTTTAGGATGGTAACCCTGGTTTTTTAATATAAACAAGGTGGTTGAAATCACACTAAGAACACACTTTTAGAAGAAGGGCTCCCAGATGTTATCACATTATGGAAAGTAACTATTTCACAAAATTACAAGCAAAAACTGTAAGAACACAGAATAAATTTCATTTAATTACAGTACATTACTGTTGTTAATTTGTTTTTTAAACTATAAAAAAATAGATAAATTGGTTAATTAGTTATGCAGTTATTTTATAAATCTGCTCTGTCCATCTACAATAATTTGCTTTTAAAGTACAGTTTTTTCCGTGTGCAATAAGAAAAATGCAGTAAACACTTTATTAAAAAACCGCAGCCAAGCTTTAAACTTATAGCAGCCATTTAATGCCATTGCAAAGCCTTGAAAATTGGCAGAAGTAGGCAATTGATTATAACAGAAATAAACAGTCAATAGGCTTTGTGAGGTGCCTATTTGCAACCAGTGAAACATGATGCGGTGTGTGACAGCTTGTATAAGACCACTGTCAGTGCCACATTCTGGATTAGTTGCAAAGGTTTGGTAGTACATGCTGGAAGGTCTGCCAAGAGAGCTATACAATAGTCCAGTCTGATGAGAACAAGAGCTTGGACAATGAGTTCTATAGCATGTACAGGTCACATCTGCAGGATCTGGTCAGTGGCGTTTATTCATGCCAACTGTATCAAATAGAAGGGAAAGATGTCTCATTACATGTTTCCGAATGACGAACACATTGTCTTAATATGTACATGGAAAGTGGAACTGTTCCAAGCACTAAGTTCTGAGGCACACAAGTAGCAAGATGTTGCAACTTAGAAGCTTCACCCTTACATACCTGGAAGTTAAGATTTAAACCACTGCTGTGTAGTTCTTGAGACACCCACTGTCCCATTCAAGAGGGTTGACAGGACAAACAGATGGATGAGTGCCAAAAGTCACAGACAGATCCATCAAAATAAATATAGATGAGTTAGAAGTTGCTCTTGCCAGTTACAAAGCTTTTATAACCAAGAGCAGTGCAGTCTCAGTTGAGTGGCATCTTTTAAAGTCAGACTAGTTACTGTCCAGGAGGTTGTTCTGTATGAGAAATCAGAGGTCGAACATGACGTTTGTTTTTATTAAATTAATACAATTGTCTAACAAAGTGTTTAACTAATGCAGAGTATTTTGTTTTTCATATGAAAAAAATACATAATTAAAGAAGTTATTTTTACAGTCTTATGCAAAAGTTTAGGCACCCCTTGATAACAGATTTTGGTGATTTTCTAATTGAAAAGATGTTAACACAGTCTCTCTTGGAAATGGAAATATTTTCAGCAAACATTGATGCATAGTTACTTTTTATGCCATAAATTGAACAGAAATTTAAACATTTTTATGGCACTGTGCAAGAGTTTGGGCACCCTAAGAGTTCCAGAGTCTCTCATTCTTTTTACAAGGTTTCAGACCTTAATTAGCTCGTTAGATCTGATGCATGGCAACAGCTGTCATTAGTAAATGCCAATTTCAAAGCTTTACAAATACTTTGACTCTTCAAACCTTGTGCACACACTTGCGGACACTCAACAACCATGGGTCCCTCTAAGCAGCTGTGTAAGACTCTGAAAATGAAAGTTATTGATGCCCACAATGCAGGAGAAGGCTACAGGAAGATAGCAAATCGTTGTCAGCTTGCAGATTCCACAGTGAGAAATGTAATTAAGAGATGGCAGTTCAGGGGAACTGTGGCGGTCAAGATGAGATCTGGAAGACCAAGAAAACTCTCGGAGAGAACTGCTCGTATGCTGGTCAGAAAGACAAATCAAACCCCCCATTGGACTGCAAAAAACCTGCAGGAAGATTTAGCAGACTCAGGAGTGGTGCAGCGATGCTTGCACAGACAAGACCTTCATGGAAGAGTCAGCATAAGGAAACCTTACCTGCGCCCCCATCATAAAATCCAACGTCAGAAGAATGCAACAGAACATCTACAGAAGCCTGATGCGTTTTGGAAACAAGTGCTCTGGACTGATGAAGTTAAAATAAAACTCTTTGGCTACAATCAGCAAAGGCATGTTTGAAAAGAAAAAAGGAGCAGCATTTCATGAAAAGAACACCTTGCCAACTATTAAGCATGGGGGTGGATCTATCATGCTTTGGAGTTGTGTTGCAGCCAGTGGCACAGGAAACATTGCACGGGTGGAGGGAAGAATGGATTCCACTAACAGGACAATGATCCTAAACATACCTCGAAATCCACTATGGAATATCTCAAGAGACGCAAGCTGAAGGTTTTGGAATGGCCATCACAGTCCCCTGATTTAAACATCATTGAAAATTTGTGGGTAGATCTTAAAAGAGCTGTGCATGCCAGACGACCAAAGAATATTACAGAACTAGAAGCAAGGAAGAATGGGCGAAAATTCCGAATACAAGAATGGAAAGACTTTTAGCTGACTATAAAAAGCGTTTGCAAGCTGTGATATCTGCCAGAGGAGGTGTTACTAAGTACTGATTATGTAGTGTGCCCAAACTTTTGTGCCATAAAAATGTTTTTATTTTTGTTCAATTTATGGCATAAAAAGTAACTATGCATTAGTGTTTGCTAAAAATATTGTGCATTTTTTTTCCATTTCCAAGAGAGACTGTGTTAACATCTTTTCAATTAGAAAATCACCAAAATCTGTTATTTATCAAGGGGTGCCTAAACTTTTGCATAAGACTGTAACTCTAGGTACAAATTACATCTTTGGATGGTCTCAGTTAACACAAAAATTAATTTAAACATTCAAAAATGTTAAATATCAATAACTTGACTTGATAATGCTTCCTGAATTTTGCATACTCTTATTAACCCTTGATTCCCCGCTACAGCCAATCACCAGACTTGTTTTGGTTACACGTCTTACGTAACAAAAACAAGTGAGTTGCATTTGCATTATCATGCATGTGCACACATTATACATAAAACTCAGCATTTATTTGCAAGACAATATTAAGAGTATTAAAACAGATAATTTACCGTTTTCTTTGTACAAACAGTACAAGTTTATATGTACGATTTGTACAAATACTATTAATTTTCATCAATAACCTCAACATAATATCTTTAATGGTTTAAAAACACATTAACTAAAGTTTATTTTTACAAAAAAAAACTTTAAATGATACATAACATTTTTTGTAAAATGACACATTACTCTGAAAATACAAATAAAATCCTTAAAAAACAGAAAATATATGTAATTCCAAAATACAAGAAATGATCTGTGAAGTTAGTGGTAAATACAGAAAATATCTGCAATTGTACATTTTATCGTATAATGAAAAAAATCTAATGTAATAGTAAATGTAATGTAATAGTAATGTAAAAAAAAAAAAAAAGGTAACCTGTAAAGTAGCATTTTTGTGTTAGTGTAAATTTCTATAAAAAATAGTCCAATGTTAAACCATTTACTCGCTTAGCACATTATTAAAACACTAGTGAAAAATTGCTTAGGGAAAAACGTTTCATACAGTCTTGATTTTTTTTTGTGGCCCAGGATTTACAAGAAGTTAAAAGCTTTTCTGTAAGTTTCTCATTCATGTTAATATGATTGCATCACACAATTCCAATTTTTCATGTACGTATGCCGTAAATCTCCAGCTCTACCCCACTTGCAGTACCAAGTACTATCCTAATTTGGTGTAATCAGCAGACCAAGCTTTTACTGTAAATAAGTTAATCACTTTATTTGCTAGGGTTAGAAAAATTTGCAAAAAGGACAATACTACAAACTACAAATAAAATAAGTTACAAAAAATGTAAATGTTTTATAAGGACAATATTTAATGTAAAACTTAAATAATAACATAAAATGAACAAATCAGATGGACGTGACAAGGTGGTTAAAGAATAATATATGTCTGTGAATACCAATCAACTACAATTGAAATCAAATTTTAACATCAGCTTATATGTTAAAAATATGAAAAATACATTTAAAAAACTAATAAAGAACGATCTGTTTTTATATGTTCTCCTGGGGCCCCCTGGTTGCCACTGCGGCCCTAAGCAGCCGCTTATTTTGCTTATGCCCTGGGTCAGCTCTGATCATGGCCTTTTAATCAATTAATGTTAAAATATGCAGTAAAAACAGGACAAAATACCTACAAATATACATGCCAAATTAATAGCATGCGGGGGGAAATGTGATCTGATTGACTGACTGTGACACGGATGTATAGTAGGTGCAAGACAGGCTAAGTTTGTGTATCATACCTGTTGAACTGTGTGTCAAAAAACAGCATGTGATTGGTGGCTCTGTAAATAAGAGAACGTATGTTGAAACTGGATGGTATATGCACTAAATTGCTAACTCATTAAGCTATTAACCTCATATTCTTTCATAGAGCCAAAATAACTAACAATTCAGTTTTATTTGTTTAGCGCTTTTTACAATGGTGATTGTCACGAAGCAGCTTTACAATTGAAGAAATTATGAGACCGAATTAAACAGAAATCAGTTTGTCCCTTATGAGCAAGCCGGGGGCGACGGTGGCAAGGAAAAACTCCCTGAGAAGAGATAGGAAGAAACCTTGAGAGGAACCAGACTCAACAGGGAACCCATCCTCATTTGGGTGAGAACAGGTAGCAGGGATTATTGTGGTTACATTGTGGGTATGTGTAACCAACAAGCCGGAACGTCTTTATGGCGAAGTGGGTCGTCCTAGATCGCTCTGGTGATGCATCATCCGCTGGGCTGGTCACAGGGAAGGGTCCCACAGGACCGGGTCGGAGGTGGGGTCTGGATCACCGGCAGCTCCGTTGTGGCGTATGTAACTCAACAGTGAGAGAGAGAGGGAAAGGAAGGCAAAAAGAAGAAAAACAGTTAAGTGACAATGTAATCACACGGGTTGGATTGATTAAATGAATAATGTAGAGTGCAAGGATGGACTAGGTCAGCATAACTAAAAGGAGAACCACAGACATGAGGGCTCCCTGATATGTTAAGCAACCAGCCGCTCTCATCATCAACACCGTGATCAATAAGAGAGGGGAAGACAGCATCTAAACATACCAGATCACCATAATACTCAACACCCATGGGTCCCCCAGATCTGCTCCTTTATCTAAGGGGAATCAATACAAAATGCTTGATTTAAATAAGTATGTTTTTAACCTGGACTTAAACACTGAGACTGTGTCTGATTCCCGAACATACATAGGGAGGCTATTCCATAGCATTGGGGCTCTGTAAGAAAAGGCTCTGCTCCCTGCTGTAGTCTTTATACTGACAGGCAGCCTGCATCCTTTGATAGAAGTAGGCGTAGCGGGATGTAAGACACTAGAAGTTCGCTCAAGTACTGCGGTGCAAGACCATTTAGAGCTTTATAAGTTAAAAGTAGTATTTTTAAAATCGATGCGGTTGTCTCACTGGGAGCCAATGCAGTGTGGATAGGATCGGCGTGATGTGCTCGTATCTTTTAGTTTTAGTGAGGACTCTCGCTGCTGCGTTCTGGACTAAGTTTATTAATGCACCTAGTTGAACATCCAGACAGTAAAGCGTTACAGTAATCCAGCCTGGATGTGATAAAGCATGAACTAATTTTTCGGCATCAGTAAGAGACAAGATATTTCTTGTTTTAGCGATATTTCTGAGATGATAGAACGCTATCCTGGTAATATTGTCCACATGGGCTACAAATGAGAGATTGGAGTCTAAAAATCACATCCAGATCTTTTACTGTTGCACTTGGTGAAACAGAAAGACTGTCTAGGGTTAAGGTGTGATCAGGAAGCTTACTTTTAGCTACCTGTGGTCCTAGAACCAGAACCTCCGTCTTGTCAGCGCTAAGCAAGAGGAAATTGCATAACATCCAATCTCTTACTTCCTTCACACATTGCTCAATATTATGAAACTGGCCTTTCACATCAGGCCTTGATGAGACGTATTACTGTGTGTCATCGGCGTAACAGTGAAAACTGATATCATGCTTACGAATTATGTTTCCCAGAGGCAGCATGTAAAGAGAGAGAGAAGAAGAAGTGGGCCTAAGACCGAGCCCTGTGGAACACCATACTTTACAAGGGAGCACACAGAATAATCACCATTTAAATCTACAAACTGGTAACGATCGGTTAAATAGGACCTGAGCCACGCAAGAGCTGTTCCTTTAATTCCTACTAATTTTTCTAATCTGTGAAGAAGAATATCGTGATCTATGGTGTCGAAAGCCGCACTAAGGTCAAGTAATATAAGCAACGAGACACAGCCTTGGTCGGATGCCAGTAAGAGGTCATTAGCTACTTTGACCAGTGCCGTCTCTGTGCTGTGGTGAGGCCTGAATCCTGATTGATAAAGTTTGTGTATGTTATTTCTTTGTAAATATGAAAGAGATTTGTTGCGCAACTACCTTCTCTAGGATTTTAGAGATAAACGGAAGGTTAGATATCGGCCTGTAGTTCGACAGCTCATTGTGGTCAAGGTCAGGTTTCTTAAGTAAAGGCTGCTAATTTAAAAAGATTTGGGAACATACCCACTGCTGAGAGAAGAGTTAACTATTTTCAACAGGGGTTCTGATACTGCCGGTACAATTTGCTTAAGAAAGTGTGTTGGTATAGGATCTAACACACAAGTTGACGGTTTTGTGGAAGAGATGAGTGCGATTAGGTTTTTCTCTTCCAGAGGAGTGAAATTTTCTAAGTTCTGATCTGATGCGGTTAATTGTTCTTCAGAATCATTCAAAAGGTCCGGTTTTAAAGCGTGAATTTTCTGCCTAATGTTTGCAATTTTATTATCAAAGAAGTTCATGAAATCCTCACTGCTGCATGCAGTTATAGTGCAGGTTTCTGAGGTCGTCTTATTCCTAGTTAATTTGGTGTCAAATAGAAATATAGGATTATTTTTATTTTTTTCAATAAAGTTAGAAAGATACGTTGATCTAGTTACACTGAGCTTTTTTATAAGCTAGAATTCCCTCTTTCCATGCTGCCTGGAAAACCAGCAATGTAGTTCAGCGCCATTTATGTTCTAGTTTACGGGCGCTCTGTTTTAAAGAGCGCGTGTGTTCATTATACCATGGAGCGAGTTTCTTATCTTTAATTATTTTTCTTTTAACTGGAGCCACGTTATCTAATGTAGAGCGGAAAGCGGCATCTATATATTCAGTCGCCTGCTCGAGTTCTGTTGGATCAGATGGCGATCCAATGACAGAAGACAAGTCTGGAAGACAATTAATAAAGCTCTGAGCAGAAGTTGATGTAAGTGTACGTTTAAAGCGGTAGCGCGGTGCTACATGTGCACTATTAGCATGACGCATTTTAAACGATATAAGATAGTGATCAGAAATAATTTCGCACTGAGGAGTTGTTACTATATTACTTATACTTATTCCGAAAGATAATATTAAATCTAATGTGTGACCTGCTTTATGAGTGGGTCCTATTACACACTGATTTACTCCCACTGAGACGAGTAAAGACATAAATGCGGGTCGTCTGAGTTTTCAAAATGAATATTAAAGTCTCCAACAATTAACGCTTTATCGGCGGAGACAACCAGGTTAGACAGAAAATCTGCAAATTCACTAACAAATTCGGAGTACGGTCCTTGGGGTCTGTAAATAACAACTAGAGAGATTGACTGACTCTGCTTATTATTTATCTCTGCAGATGTAAGGTTACTGTAGAGAGCTTCGAATGAATTAAAATTTCGTCCATGTTTCTGTACGATAGTTAGATTATTATTATAAATAACTGCGAAGCCTCCACCTCTACCATTAGGGCGAGGCTGATGTATGTAGCTGAAAGCTGGAGGGCTAGCTTCATTTAATGCTACATACTCGTCCGGTTTAGTCCATGTTTCTGTTAAACATAAAATGTCAAAATCCAGATCTGAGATCATTTCATTAACCATAAGCGCTTTAGAAGTAAGAGATCTAATGTTTAAAAATCCTAGCTTCAGATCAGAGGTGCAGGCTGTGTGCTCGGTATTCTCTGAGTTCTGAATATCTATATTAATTAAATTAGTAAAGCAAACTTTTGGGGTTTTTCTATATTTATATTGTATAGCTCGGGGAACAGACACGGTCTCAATATTATGGACCCTGAGTGATGACTCTGTGCAGCTAGCAGACGGTCGGATTTGCCTGTTGGTCTGCTGCTTGGCCTGGGCTCTGGCTAGTCAACTAAGACTATGAGCTATTTTACAAGAAAGGAGAGCGGCTCCTTCCCGGGTGGGATGGACACCCTCCCGTCCTAACAGGCCAGCTTTGCCCTCAAAAGTTTTCCAATTGTCGATGTAGCCCACACTGTTTTCGGAGCATCACCTGGACATCCAGCGGTTCAGTGACCATAACCTGCTGTAAGCATCGCCTTCGCTAATTTAAACACCTCTATGAAGTGAGCCTTACTAGTTTCCGACTGTCGAAGGCGTATATCGTTAGCACCAGCATGAACCAGTATCTTTGAAAATCTATGCTGGCCTACAGCCCTGAGATTATCTGCTATGTACGGTGCTCTGGCTCCTGGCAAACATCTAACTACTGCCGCTGGCGCCCCTAAAGGCCTAGCTAATTTCACGTGCCTCACTATGAAATCTCCAATAACCAGACTACCTTCAGGTTTCTCAGTGGGTGCTTCACTGAGGAGGGCAGATCTATTGGGCACGTGAAGCGTAGTGGCATGCTCCGGTGGGTTAGCTTTAGCCTTAGCCGAAGCCTTAGCCGTAGCTTTGGCTGCGCGAGTATGCCGCCGAGTCGTCACCCATTTGCCCCGCTGTGAGGGCTCTAATGCCGGAGTCGGGGGCAGGCTAGCTACGCCTGTAGCATCCAGACTCGCCGCTGCGGGAGAGCTAATCGCTTCCTTGCTAAAGCCTCTCTAAAGTCTGGATGCGCTCCTCTAAGACTAGGATCTTCTCCGCCAAAGTGCTAACTAGCAAACATTTATCACAAATAAAATTATCGCTAATGGCGGAAGAAGACTCTCTAAACATCCTGCACTCTACACACTGAACGAGCTGAAAGTTTGCCATTTTACGTACCGTAAGCTGATTTCTTTGTTTTCTTTAGTTCGCCGCTCGCTGTGCTCTCGTGCTCGCTTGCTAACACCGCCCCTGATTGGAGGTGTATATTAGAGGTGTAATATATGAAGATAGTAATAGAAAATGCTTCACTTAAACTGCTATTGGAATAAACCTGCATCATGTTGAGTCATCCTTCTTTATAGAGCTTTATCTGAATTAATCTCCATTAATCCATATCAAAGCCTTAGGCTTAATGTGGTGAAAATGTGCTTAGACCTCCTAAAGGGTTGTTCGAAATTCAAAGGTTCCTAAGGCTGTTCTGAGGCTGAGGCCGTTCACAAGTTGTGAGTATGTGATGCTCATCAAAAAAGTAGCACCTGGTATAACGTTTAGGTTGTTAAAGTGTTGGCCTGCTAATGGGTTAATCAAACTGCTATTGCTGACACTTGGCATTCAGCCTTATCCAGAAGGACTTTCATTTATCACATTTTTTAAAATCCAGCTGAGCAGTGGCAGGGGTCCAGAAGTGGCAGTTTGGTGGTGCTACAATCTTACAATCAGCAGTCCAACACCCTACCACTTGCTACAACGTTTTTGTAACTGCTGCACCTGGATGATATTTCTTAACAGTTGCCATTTTCTGGCTGCTTTTTGCTGGTTTCTGAAGGATGGTTGGTATTGGTTCCCCACTGATGCAGAACCTCTGAAACTCTTTGACAATAGAGATTCTGCTGCAGGTCTTACTGGGTTTGATCTTCATTTGCGCCCATTTGATGTTTCATTCTTTCAATAAAGCAGCCAGTGTATCTACTGGAGGCATTGGAGTCCATGGGTCTGTCTTTAGACTGGAAGGTTAAGCCTGAGCATTTACAAGCCACTACTGTGCTCGCTCCTTAACCAGCACTCTGTTCCAGAAGTGCTGTATTATCGGCAGTCTCGTGCTCTGATGCTAGCGGGCTTATCTGGGATATGTGAAGAAAAGCATTTCCCTGTCCTGTAATGTACAGTATACATGATAAATGAAGGGATCTGCATTTTCTCTGGCTTCTCTTGTTAAATTCTTTCAAGCTCTGCACTTAACGTTATTGCATTAAAAGCATTTGGCTTTTTTTGCGCTTTCAGCTCTAGGTGGCATTTTAATGTTGTAATGCAGCTCATTCATTTTATTCCTGGGAATTGGCAAGCTTAAGTAGAAGGAACTTCTTTTCATAATTGTTTCGGCTTCCGGCAGCAAGAGTAGCTTTCTTCTTCTTCTTATCATTTTATTACCTCTATTTGGGCCTGACAGAACAAAGAATTCACCATCCTGCCCTAAAATAATAGGAGCTGTTATACATTTATAGTTGTTAGCTTTTATTCTGCCAATTTTATCACTGTAAAAGTAAAACCCATGCCTGTATTAACAACAGTCACACATGGGGAGAATATTAAGTTTTCAGGTTTTAAATAACCAGAAGCAGATGCATAGTCTGTTGTCTGTGCAGCATCTGTGTTAAACTCTTTAAGCTCTGCCATTCAGGGCTGATTTATGAGATGGCACTAAATTATTCTAGAATTTAAAAGAACTAAAATTATTAAATACATACTCATCAATCATGATTGCACCATGTGTGTGATCAGAATGGGTTCAAATGTGTTCTGTTACAGACTCACTAATGCGGCTCAAAGAACATTCTTCCAATCTTTAATTGTTCTGTTCCTGTGAATTCACACCTACCAGCCCTTAAATTCCAAAGCAGAACCAGATGCTGTTGGTGTTTTTTTTTCTCTTCAATATTAGTTATTTGAGTATCCCAAGACTCTGTCTGCTGTAAAGACGTGTAGACGTTATCCGCTGACCTTCATTCAAGGTGTTTACAACTAACAAAACGCTATTTTGTGTAAACTCTACGTGTACCTTAGAGTATACTGTATGTTTGTAAATGACTTAGTAAATAGTTTGTGATAAATACAACTCTGTTTTGCACTGTACAAAACAAAAGCATTTACACGGTACAGTAACGGTTAAAATCAGAAGACAAATGTCTTTTAATTGAATTTGGTAACTAATCAGTTATATATTTGTGGCTTACTTTTCTAGTTTTGACTATTCAGGCATTAGGATTAGGATTTTAGATCCACCTAAAAATAATTTCTATTTAAATTTTAAAAAACTGCAAGATATAATAAAAGAAAAAAAGTTCTTTTAAATCTTTTTTTTATATGTGATAGTCTAGTGTTTCTGAACAGCAAAATTAAATACGTCATTAAATCAACATGTGCAAAACGTAAGACAATTGAAAAATGTATTTATTCAATAATTATATCTATAAAAAATTGCAATGAAGCAGCATTTCTGTTTCTTTTTATTTCTATTATCAAATGTATAAATTAACAAAAAACCAAAACTAAACTAGAAGCGCTTTGCTGTTTCACTGTCCCCCAGTTTGTGGCGCCATTGTTACAGTCATACACCACTGAAACCTGTCAGTGTCATTTAAAAAATAACTGTGGTTATTAATCAGCTGTTTATACAATCAAATGTACTAATGCACTGTCTCTGCATGACATCCTGTTTTAGTGACAGATTTTTTTTAATGTTAAAATGGGCTTTGTAGAGTTACACACACATTTTTATTTAAAAAAGGCACAGTATAACCTGAGTATTTTAAATAGAAATATTCTAAATATAACTTTTGACATTTCAGAGACGTTTCCCCTCATAAGGAAGATAAAAACGTTCTGAAACATTCGAGAGAGAACGTTAAACATAACCAAGTGAATAACGATACAGTTTCTTAGTTACTGACAATTAGGGGCTCTAATTTCTACCTAATAAGTAGTCATATTAAGATACAAATAACCATAACCCTAAGCCCTAACTCTAAACCTAACCCCAACTCTAATCCCAAAGGAAGATTAAAAACCTCCTAAAAGATTTATGTGCAGAGAAAGTTAAACATTAAATTACGTAACCCTAACCCCCGTAACCCTAGTTTTTTAGGAAAAGTTTACATAGCTTTGTAATAGCGGATGTTGTTGCCTTTTAATTGTCTAACTGTAAACCAAACAAGCCTAATTAAAAATAAATACATTAATACACTATAAAACATTTACTGTTGTCTTTAAGCTAATTTGTTACCGTCTTTGGGTATGTATTATTGTTCTAATGAGACCCAGATTGTCTTTGAAATTTCTGATTACTGGTTTTGGCTTTAAAGATTCACATTAGTGGTTTTTAGCTAATCATTCTTTACGATGATGCTGTTTCTTTGAGGACATCAGTTTATCGTTTAGCAAATACCCCACATAATGCCACTACCACAATGCTTCTTAATAAACAAAAACACAAACATTTTGTTTTATTTGATCAGGAAAAGAAATGCTCTACCAACAGGCTGATTATTATCTGGAAATTCTTGAAGAGGCTGGAGAGATAATCTCTTATTTCCACATTCATTGATCAATCAGCAAACATCCAGCCTGATAGGTGTCTTTAGTTGGCAGTGGAGGGTCGTGGTTCAAGCTTTAGAGACAGTTCGTACAGAGTGTCATCATCCATAACCAGAGATTTGTCAAGTAGGAACTGTGTCACCTGATCAGAAAAGAAGAGGATTGTCAATCAAAGAATCTCTTTAAGACAGAAATGTAACAGAATAAAAGTTCTCATTAGTGAAAGTACCTTAGGTTGATGATCTATCCTGTAGGGAGCCTGCTGAAACTGCCGTATCTCTCTAATGATGAGAGAAATCTGTAGCATAATCACAAAATTTTGCAATTAGTGCAAGAATATGAGGAAAAAGTATGTGGGAACAAGCTAATATTTTAATTACTATATTCAATTTTATTTGTATAGCGCTTTTTACAATGGTCATTGTCACAAAGCAGCTTTACACAATTTTTAACAAAGGCACAAATAAAATAGTATTATAAGTAGAATAATGGTAATGAAATTAGGTGAAGTCCTTTTCATTTCCGAATTATTTAAGGTTATTTATTCTAAACCATTTTGTTTACTTCCCGAAATAACTACCAAAAATATACAGTCTTAGGGAGTAACTGGTTACATGTGAAAGTGTAATTAAATTACAGTTACATATACAAATGTTAAACATTTACACCTGAATATTTTCTTTATTTCTTTATCATCTTTATAACCTAGTTGAATAATAATTTGTTGCTTTTTGTGTTGACCGCTTTAAAGATAAACTATTATAAATGTGATAAAATTTTAACAGTAAACAGAGTCAGGTTCACCCTGCCTGGTATAAAATGTTTGGAAAATGATTTTGTTAAATATCTGTTAAAAACGTAAAAGTAATTAAAAACAAAGCAAATGTATTTAATTACTTTACTTTTATAAACTAGTTATTACATTTTAAATAGGGTAATTTATAATCAGTAAACTATTACAGTTTAGAACACAATATTCACAACACTGTTTGTTTCTATGTGTTAAGTTCACTCTAGTCTGTGTTCACAACAACTCGTCTCTCAGTGGATCCATTACACATACAACGTTTCTAGAGTTACGTATGTAACCCAAGGGAATGAGAAGCTACATCAAAGTACTATGAGAACACTTCCTGTGGGACTGCAGTCATAAAGCACATGTATAGACATATGACATATGATTCACACCATTCTGAGAGTGATACGACACAGGCACGATGTGTCATGGATGAGTTGATGTCAATGACCAGAAAATACAAAAGCAAGCATCCAGCTACGGTAAGTCAGGCTTCGACCTGAAACACCTAGACAGGGATGCCGGTGTGACGCAGCATCTCGTTTCCTCTGGGAACCTATGTTACATACGTTACCCCTGAGATGTCCCCCTTCGGGAACTTGAGCTGCATCAAAACGCAATCACTGTCTCATAGGTCAATCATGGTACCAACAGTGGAGATGCCGGTCCTAGCTCAGCCTATGTGATATGGAGGTGCAGGTTCGATGCACCGTTCCAGCTATTGTCTTGTGCAAAACAATGCCAGCAGGAACAATACTCACCTTGCCTAGTAGGTTCTCCACCTGAGATATGGACTGGCATGACGGAGGCTCTGTCCTGAACACTGCCTGCCAGACCTCTAATGGCCACACTATGTGAGTTCAATGCCCCATATGCAAGACACAATCATGACTGGCTTGCTATGTTTGGGAACATTCTTCAGTGGCATGCAGATTGTGGCATGCAGACTCCACTGCCATGCGGGACCCCCATGTGGCCAAACCAAGCAGGTCCTGGAACTACCAGGCCTCCAAAAATGTACGCTGTGGATCCCCCACATCGTAGCTTTATCTTAAGACCAGTCCGCCTTCTCGCTTACCTGACTGCCCCATATAGACATATGAACTCATGGACACATGAGCCAGTGCAGGTGCAGGGCAGAGAAGGTTTGCCAGGTTGTGGTCTGCATCCCAAAAGGGGAAGGACAGATTTCGCACATGCTCCAAGGAAGCATTACATTTACATTTGCAGCATTTGGCAGACGCCCTTATCCAGAGCGACTTACAATATCCCTTGTTATACAACTGAGCAATTGGGGGTTAAGGGCCTTGCTCAGGGGCTCAACAGTGGCGGCTTGGTGGAGCTGGGAATTGAACCCACAATCCAACACCTTAACCATGAGCCACCACTTCCCCACGAAAGCATGAAGCTTTCCCATAGCGTTTTGCCGCAGCTTGAGTTCCCAAAGGGAAACTGTGTGCTTTTAGCTTTGTCGCAACTGTTTGGGAAAGACACATTTATGCTTGTGTTTTGGTAAAGTGTTCAATAACTTTTGGCAATATGGTGTACACAGCATAAATGCTGGTTAAAAAATTTCACGGCCACTTATATTGTTACCAATAAATTACTGCCTATTTTTTGGCATTATACATAATGATACTATCATTATTTGGCTATGTTTGACTAATGTACTGTAAGCTAGTCTTTTGTTGGTTTGCGACCAAACATGACCCTTGGTTGTTTCAAATACATGGGTATACCTTGACCTGATAATAAAAAAAACTAATGAAAGATAAAGAAATGTTTGGGAAAACTCATGCTTTAGACCTACCATTCTCATTTTGGAGAAATTAACCAGGCCTTCTTCTGTGAAATTTGGTGTACCTTCTTCAATAAATGCCAAGTCCGTTAGGTACATACCCAAATATGGTACACACGGGGGATTGCAACTGTGGGTAATAAACCAAAAATAACAATTGGACACTATTGTTAACAGCAGCAAAAATATGTAGTTGTTTTAATTGCAATGTTACTTTTTTAGAGTTTCCCTCAGGTTTTTAAATCTTCCTTCAGAGGACACCGTTTTCTGCAGCCTGTCCATTACTGATTTGGTCTAAAGAAAAAAAAAACAACTTTAAATTTATGTTATAGAATTTTTGTCAACTGCTATCAAAGGCTCTTCGGTAAAGCAATAATCTATACAAACCAAACTGTGAATCATATATTTTTGATTTTACATAAATGCCTTTACCTTAATAAAGGGTTTTGCCGTTTATACGTCATCCATACATAGAAAATCTTACAGTACGATGAAATAATCTTTCCCAACACAGCTAATTACACTATTAGCTTGCAGACTACACCACTGTCCTGTTTTCACTGTAGTATTGATTTTAGAGTATTATATTGAGCTTAATGAGGTACTGGTATTTGTGCATGCTTACATACCTGTTTGCAGACTTTAGCCCAGGTCTTTTTCAGCCTGTATATAGCACTGCGATTGAGAGCAGATGTGATCTCCAGCACGCCATTGTAGTTGTTGAGGCAGCGACAGATATCAGCCACTGCCAACCATTTCTCTATTGAATTAGCCCTGGAGCTCACCTCTGTATGAGACAAGATCTCAGATGCCACTAGATTACTCATCTAAGAAAATGAGTGAAAAAGAAAGAAAGAGAGAGAGAGCTAAAAGAAGTTAGCTTAAAGTGCCTAACTGTTTTAAATTTTGAATTTGTTTTCTATGCATGCTTACATCATTGAAGTGCTGACTAGTCTTCATAATGTACGGAGTTCTTTCATTTTTGTCCATTTTCATCCATCCTTGCCCAAGAAATTCCCTGATAGAGGGAACTGTTATGTTATAAGAAGCCAACATGCATAACGTCACACATTTCTAACCCTGTGTGCTAAACAAGTCATGGTTACTTTTGTTGAACACACCCACAGCTTTCTGAGTGAGAGTAGTGCTGAATGCCTTTACATCATTTAGGACCTGACATGGTGAAATGTACCACCTTAGAAGCTTCAGGGGCTTTAAGTTACTATCTCTGTGGTGGTAAAAGAGTTAAACCTGCACCTTTTTTATATCATGTACACTATATAGGGAAAAAAAGTATTCTGATACCAGACCATCCCATTTATATGTTTTTAAAATTACCCTATTCCGGCTTTGGTTCCACTCTGGACTCCTATTATAACCTTCACTCATGTGAAAAGGCTTTAACTAGAATTTGAAGCATAACTGTGGGGATTTGTTCATTAATCTACAATAGTTTTTTAGGCACTACAATTTGGTTAAGAGGTCTGGGGTTCCAGTTCATCTCTAAGTCCGAGTCTGTGAGGTCTGTGCAGAACACTTAAGTTTAGGAGCTTTGTGCCCAGGGGAATTGTCATGCTGAAACAGCTTTTGGTTCAAGTAAATAAATAATGTAATGCTATAACATACAACGACATTCTAGACAACTGGGTGTGCTTGTAAAATTTTGCCTATATAGTGTCTGTATAAACATTGCATTATTCTTATACAATCTATAGAATGAAACTCACTTATAGGGTATACTTCTGAACACAATGTGGTCCAGTATGGTTATTTGTTCAGCTAGCTCCATGGCTGAAAGAGACTCAAAACACTCCATTTTGAAGTATTCAGCCTAAAACCCAACACACACACACATCAAAAGAAACACATTTGTACACTTATAGGTGAAAATCATACAACAAGAATTATACTTCTACAATAAAAAATATTTTTTCAGGCCAACATAATTTTAACCAAAATATATATAAATATAGATATAAACACACACACTTACTATTAACCTTTAGTTTATTGCAGGGGTACAACCACCCACACTTCTATGAGCAATTTAGAATCAACCTAACAAACAGGTTTTTGGACTGGCAAAAAAACAGAAGTAAACCTATGCAAGTGCAGGAAGAACATGCAAAAAATAGCTAAAAATATGTACATACATACACATTTTTGGCTTCTTTTGTATATTTTGAAATATATTCGTATAAAATAACTAATCTAGCGTAGCTACCTACAGATTAATTAGCATTGATTCTTTATTCCAGTGGTTCTCAAACCGGCAGGGATGCAGTTATAATAAGAGAAGAGCTTAGTAAAGGCTAGTGTAAAACATATTTTAATAGAGATGCACCCAAATTTCAAAAGCTAAAAACAAACAAAATTTAAGGCGAATATAATAGTCACAAAAGATGGGCCTGGCAGTAAAGATTTGAAAGCTTTTTTTGATTGTGGCTTAAATAATCATTAAACAATTCAGAGCCGATTCACCCAGACTGTGCCTACCGTTTGGAGAATATCTTTGATTTTAAGATGTGTGTCATCTGGTTCTTCTTGACAAAGGGCACTAAAAAGTAAAAAAAAAAAAAAAAAAAAAAAAAAAAAAAAAAAAAAAAGTACTTTAGATGGAACTTTTTAATGAGTCCAGTGTGAGATGAGTCTAAAAACATACTGTATACATATTATTGTAAACAAACTAGTAATCTTTTCTTATAAACCTAACTTCATACAATGGGTATTCAAATATACACTAAATAAAAGTATACTTAAAAAATAAATAAAAAGTAAATATATCTGGTACTTATACTTAAGTATACTCATTTTATTAATCATTTAATTAAAAAAAAAATGTACAAAATAAAACTAGTTAAGGTTTACTACATTTTCACCTTAAGAATTGACTCTGCAGTAATGTATATGTAAAGAATAAAGACTTCTATCTACAGTATTTGTACAAGCTCAAAATCTACTTAAAAATAAGTTACATTTTAGGTACTTAAAGGTACTTAAAGATTCCCGCCCTGCTAAATGTGGCAGTGGCGGTGACGTATGAAGGCAGGGAACTGAGTGATCTATGCTTTTATATTTTATAAAACAGATAAATTTTCGATTTACTAAAGATTTATGACCTCGGAGCCTTTTGAGGATTTAACAGTATATGCAGAATAAAGTCTCATAAGGCAATAATGACCTCACAACATGACCAAACACAAAAACATGCTGCAACTAGCACAGACCACAACAGAAAGAGACTCTAAAAACCATAAATAAAAAGGCTGAAACTCGTGTACCTTAGTATGTTGGTTGTGGCTTTTCTTTCCTGGGGTAGCAGATCAGGATCCCTCAGTACTTCCTCTAGCAAAGTGACCACTCCAGCCTTTAGCTCACTGTTCGTATCAAAGTCCTGAGAAACACCCAAACCCATACCCATACCCATACTGTATATTAGATTCATTCATTTGTTAATCTTTATATGAGGTCTTTATTCTTTTCTCTGTTATAGTGTTGGTCTTGAAACCCCCATGTTCCATTGGCTGAACATCTGAGGCATGACAGACAACACTGTAAATGCTTGAAGTGAAAACACACTCTGATTGGTTGGATTGTACCTTATATGGATATTAATTTGCACCACTTTCTCGATTTATCAGTCTATTATCATTAGGGAAAGCAGAAAGAAATGTGATCGGTTGCTTTACATGTCATTCAGATGCCTTTGTAAGTAAAGTCCAGAGTCCAGACCAAAATCAATAGTTTTCCATTTCTTATTGCCTATCTTGCCCAAGCTGTAGCTCCATCTCGCCCACACTCGCCCAGCATGCAGATAGCCCCTCTTTTATTTGTGTTTATATAGTGATTTGCCTATCAGTAAAGTTTCCAGGAACTTGGCACACAAAGCAGGAATTCACCCTGGGTGTCTTTCACAGTACAGCGTATCCCAAAGAAACAAAAGGAGGCCTGTTGGCATTTCACTGCAATCATTGCTTTGGATGTAGATTAAACTCTTAACTAGTGTTAGATTTAGCACAACACACCAAATTTTCAGTGAAACAGAAATGCTTCAATAGATTTGCAGGACATTTGGCCAGACAAAAGTATGTTTCAAATAAAGTCATAAAACCCATACAATCTGGATTGTGTGACAGAATAAATGATAACAGTCCATAGGCACCATGTAAACCCACATTTATACATAGAAAGTACATTAAAGCATCACATTATTACTTCAATGAAGCTAAAACACTGTTCCAGCATGACAATGCTCCTGTGCACAAAACACTCAAACTCCATCAATACATGGCATCTTCTAATTGAATTAAAAGAATCAGAGTCTTCTGCACAGAACCCTGATCCAACCTGACAGACAGTTGAACAACATTAGTGCCTAAACTCACTCTAAAAAAAAAAAAATCTATGTGTTAACTATTTCCAGAGGTGTGAATGTTGTCATAGAACAAAGAATGAGAATAAATTTGGATTAGAATGACTATATTTTTTACTATGTTCTCAAAATGTTAATCTTAACAGTCAGCATTGCATGACTATATGTTTTTTGTGTGTACTGGCTTCATCATTAGCATTCTAGCTCACAATTTAGCCAGGGCTGCTACTTTATGTTTACGCACATGATGCAGTGACACAAGGATGAACGGCCGTTTCCTTTTACTTCCCATACAAATCTATCAATATGCACTCAATGTAAAATGTTTATGTCAAAGGTGGGAATATAGAGCTGACCTGTGAGTGCTTGAAAGCCCAGTGTCGTAGAACGTTAAGTACCCTGTTTGTGGCGGCCCGGCGGATAAGAAACTCCTTGTCATATAACTTCTCCTGGCTGAAAATACCTAAAGAGAGTAATTCTAAATTATTAGGTCAGGACTGAACCTACTGATTAGTACAGATACAGATACAGATACATTATATAAAGAAACATTATATTGCCAAAGTGCTTTCTGATCTTATTCACATTTCCACCCCCTTGAGAAGGCTTTTCAAAATATTTTGGAGTGTTGTAGCTTAGTGCTTAAGGACTGTAGTATTCTAATTCCAGGACCACCAAGCCACCACTTCTGTGGCCCTTGAGCAAAGCAAGATAAGTGTAAATCGCTCTGAATCAGGGCGTCTGCCAAATGCTATCAATATTAAACTTCAGCCAAAAGTGTTTATTGTGGTTGAGGCCATGAGTCAGTGAAGTATTAATACATTGTTAAGCAGAAAGAAAAGAAAACAAATGCTAAATCATATAATTTACCACAATTCACCACTACAAATACTTTTTACTATATACTTTAAATGCTTTAAGCATTAGCTTATCAGTAATTAACTAAAAAACGTCAGTTTCTTAAATAAAGATATTCTATCATTATCACTGTACCACTGTTCTTAAACCAACAACAGCTACCCAATGGAATGGAATGTTGAACAAGCTCCAAATTGTTTAGATTTGTAATTATAACTGTCATTGCTGACCTTGAGGACCACCATGTCCAGCTGCTGCTGTGGCAATAGCGAAGGCGGAGGCAGGAGACACTGTACAGCGCAAATTCTCCATGGACTGACCTGTTAGTCCAACAGGGGATAAAGTCATCATTAGACAGCAAAAAAAACGCCACTATCAAAGCATCTAAAGCCTGTAATGTTATGAAGTCCAAACTTGTTTACCTCCTGGTGGTCTGTAACGGGGGTGTCGTGGGGTAGAGGAAGGGGTAGAGGGCAAGCTGCACAGAGGTAAGTCCCCTGACTCGGTAGAGGTAGACGTCTCTGGGATGAACTTGTCAAATGACAAAGACTCTAAGAAATCTGACAGAACACAAAATAACCTTTATGAACCGATTTTCTGTGGTATAAAGAGCCGACAGAAACAATTACACACTTAACAATGTGTCAGTGCACATAATTTATAAAACTGGCATGTTTTCATTTAGCATAAAGGTAAAAATATGCAAATATCTGCTTGTCCTGTCATGATGGCAGTAAAGCAAACGCACAGTGAGAGAAGAACATCTAATTAAGAACACTAGTGCTGAGGCGTAAAAAGAAGAAGAAAAACGTTAGGTTTAAACCTTCTTCATCCTACACCAAAACCTAATCTTTTATAGACATTATTTTATTTTGAGGGCACCATGTTAGAAAAGAGATGACATCATTAGCTAGAACCAGAGGGCCGTATATATGTTTTTTATATAATTTTACAATTAACAGACTGATTGGGATTATTGTAAACTGCAGGTTATGTGGCCAAAGAGGCGAACCAGACGTGTGTAGGCCAGTGCGGGTTGGGTAACCAAATGACTAATCAGAAAAGATCAAGACAAAGTTAATCCATGTATTTTTTTTTAAATATATTTTGGACACACACACGAACACACACTTGTTTTTGTATGGGCAGTGAAGTAATATCCACTAATGTGGTTATACAGATTTTTTACATTACTTACTCCGCCTAACACTCCTCCTCAGCCTGCCAGAGAATGCATCAACATTTGTGGCTTCCCCACTTTCCTCCGGTGAGGTGGGGCCTAGCTCTGGCGAACTGGGGCCCTTACTTAGGTCCAGTGGAGTCTTAGTACAGTTGGGGGGTGGAGAGAAGACCATTGGGTTGTAAGTGGATGTGGGACTACTGACTGTCAAAGACGAGGCTAAGAGATCCAGTGCCATGACTTTTGAGCCACTTACAGGTGAACTGAGCGACAGTTTACGGCAGTGCATGGGTGAAGATGTCCAGGAAGGGATTGAGAGAGGGGGAGGTGTAGAGAACTTGCGCGACAGTCGGGGAGACTTCTTGTTCTGAAGTTCACTGCCCCAGGGACCCTGGTTAGTGACAAAAAAGTGCTCAAGAGACCTGGGAGAAACAGTAGAGAGAGAGAGTGAGGGGGCGAAAAGGTGATGATTAGATTAATACATAGCAACACTGTTTTCAGTAAAGCAAGAAGCACAGCGGATTTACTCAGAAAACAGCATTTAACTGAGGCCAGGGAATCCCTAGGAGTTTAACACCGGTTGCTGTGATGATGTAAGGCAAACACAGCAACATAAGCCTATAATTAACAGACTGAGGTCATTACATGTGATGCACAAAAAGATATGCAAATGTACATAAAAGATGAGGATGGAATGGAGAGTCCATACAAAAGGAAAAAAAAGACATGATTTACTTTGGCTGGTCTAGGGCAAGCCTTGTCATCTTCAGGCTGAGGTCTGGACAGATGGAGGAGATGGACAAACGGTCAGATGAGTGCTGAATCCTGTAAATGGCAGCGATAGTGAAGCAGGGGGGGGGGGGGGGGGGCGGCAGAAGGGTTTGAAATATAGCTCCACTTGCTGGACATCTCACAATTACACTTTAAAGGGGTGATGAACTCATTTCCTTGATCTTTTGACATATAAAAGGTCATTGTGCTATAAAAACCTGTTTTAAAACTCAAACCTTCATCAGTACTTTAAAAAATATCTTATATTGCCAAAGAGGCAGGTTTTAGTACACTATGATGTAACCAAACTTATACGCAATAAGCTCTATTTCCGCAGAAGATCAATATCTGTTTTTAGATCACTGTTTTTAGCCCTGCCCACTGATTCACACATACATGTGATAGGTGAATGACAAGATGGCTTTGAGGACAAGCCACTAAACAGTTTCAAATTGTGAACGCTAGGAAACAGTGGATTAGCTTATATTTTACTTCCAGACGGTAGATCAGAGCGTAACGCCGCACCACACAAGTGGAAGTGTATTTAATAATGTTACGTAATCACTATTGCTGTGTGTGGAACACTGTTAGCCAATCATAGCAGTGTGCATTTACCACCAAGACAACAATCTACCACGTCTAGTCAAAGTATTTAACCTCCGTAAATAGTCACTATTTTGTTGTTGTAATATTATAACCTGGATTAAAAATTGATTTAATTAGGACTGTATGTCATGGAACTACACAAGTATCCCATAATTTTGAAGTAGGGGAGTATCAATATAGTCTGAAAAGACCAAATTATAAAAACAATTCAAGAGAAAAAAGAATCAATCTGTTTGGTTACAGAATAATTTCAAAACATCTCAAAGATTGGAGTGCCACTGGATCCCTTTTATTATAGAGGCTATCCACCAAATATTACTGGCTGGGTAGAAGGGACATTGGCCAGAGAAGCAAAATAAAGAATTAAGGGGAACTGGTAATGCTGCCACCAACATGCTTCACTGTAGCATGCTTTTTAAGTAGTTAGCAGTGTTGTGTTTCTGCTGAACAATTTTTCTACTTCACACTGAAAAGGATTTTTAGACTACTAGCAAAATTACATTTACCACAGTTTCACAGTATGGTGGTGTTTCTAGGCTATAGGTATCCTGTAAACTGTTTGTTTAATACAAAACATGCTCCTCCCAAGATCCTTCAGGACTAAGAGACTCTTTTTTTTATTAATTTTTTTTTTATTAATTTTTTTTTGATTAACCATATCCTTATTCAAATGTGATGTTTCTCTTTAGAATGTTTATTTAAATTTTTGTTCAGAAGGCCTGACCTGACAGGGATAGAAGAAAAGGGCCTTTTGTAGATGTCGTTCAACTTGTCCATGACAACAGCTGCTGTGGTGAAGATGCGGTACGTGTGCAAGAATGTGTTAAGAAAGTCAATGGAAAGGAAGCGCAGGTCAGTGAGACGCTCCAGCAGACGTTCAACACTGGCGTAACGGATCTGTGGAACCTTGCATGAGTTGAGTGACTTGCTGAAGCAAATATCCACATCATCGTTGTGTAACCGTGTGTCAGACCTGAAAGAAACAGTGACTTTTGTATTTTGTTTCAAACGGTAAATCAAGTTAAAATGCAAGAAAAGGTTAATAGCTAAAAAACCCCTCATATTTCTGAACATAGGCAAAATTCTCCTAATTGTCACTTGGTTTATGTGGAACATATTGATAAATTAGCCTTGCTGCTCGTGTGTTAAAGGAAATAATATTGTCCATGGAGTACCTCAGGGATTGCTACCAAGATCAATTCTATTTTACTTACAGGGCATGCTAATAGATTCAGTTATCACACATTCAACATCCACAAAAATGTTATTAAAAATGCAAAATACATCATACACCACTAGACTATCACAGACATTACACAATAAAATTGTTAAATAAAACAGAAACTATATTGGCCCACAGTGCTGATTATTTTATGTTTTAAAGATTCTTTTATTCTATAAAGCCACACAAAACATTCTGACTTTTATTAATCCAGGAAAGCTACCATTTACCAGTTATTTTATTTTGGCCTTTATATTAATTTCTAAAAAGACGATATTGCATTGTAATATTTTTATTCTTTAGAATACTTACTTCAGCATTTGAGGCATAGTGACTTTGGAGTTCTCTTCAAAAACACTTGTCATAAGGCCATTGCAGCGAATATTATCGATGCACTGTAAGAACAAGCCCAAAAAACAGGAAGAGAAAATGTTATCTATCTCATATATATATATATATCTATATATATATATATATATATATATATATATATATATATATATATATATATATATATATATATATATATATATACATACATATATATATATATATACACACACACACACATACACACCTTGATTCTGTTTTTACCTCCTAATTACCATATCAATTATTAAATATAATATTTAAAAAAAGATACAGTTGTACCACGCTGAAGTATTAAAAAAAACGTAAAAAGACATCAGTGTAAACTAGTTTTTTTTTTATTTTATAACATTTATTAAAACAGATGTCATGCTTGTTAAAATTTTGACTTGCTGTTACTACCACAACCTTTCTAAAAATTTATTTTCTGTTTTTTAAATAAGCTGAACAAACTTATTTTTTAAAAACGCAAATAGCAACATTCACCTATCGCAGTGGATTACTATGCAAACAGGATATGCAGTATATGTGATCTATTTGTATGTTGCAGCATGCCATATTAGCATGGCTAAAGAAGCGTACATGTTGTGGTCTCAGTGGGAATCTGCAGCTGAAGGGAGGAGCTAGAAACACCCTCAAGCCCACAACAAAACAAGCAGCTTGGGCTCCCCAGAGCTTTAACCTCACTTGCACTACAAAAACACACAGCACTCAAGAGAACCACCCGCTTATGACCTTGATGCTCTGCTTAGAGTAGATTTACATACCACATTTTATTTCTCTTTCAAATCAAGAAAAACACTGCAGTTTATTATATACCTTGTTATTGGTTTTGATTTTAAGTAAACCAAAACAGCACACGTTGATTTGAGTACCTGGCTGATGTCACTGGTCCAGGCAGCTTTCTCCTGGCGAGATGGTGCCAGCAGGACTACTGAGAAGGACGGACCATCGACCGGCTCAATCAGCAACTTAAACTCTAAATGACTGAAGTTCTGACCTGCAGCCGTGTCTAGGAAGGCATAAAAGAAATAATTCAGGCATCATTAGTATTTTGTAATTTTCTCAACAAGACGCCCATCACTGCTTTGCTGTAGCTTCACTTTTTTGATTTAGTCCCTTTTGTTCGGAACATTATGAGCACCATACAGCTCAAAAGTTGTCAATATATGATTTAAAATATATATATTTTTAATTGTTTATTTTGTCATTTCACAAACTGTAAATTGAGGACACCAAATCCAAATCTATTCAGTATTTAGTGTGACCAAGTCAAGTGATTAAGCACTTATACCAAGCAACTGCTAATGAACAGCAAAACTCTGCTAATAAGGTAAGGATTTAAAAGACCGAACATACACATAGAATGACTTTTTTTGTTTTGATTTGATATCTTCCAAGGCTGGGGCTGTATTTTTGCAAATATACTTTTGGTCTTGATTTCCTGCTACCTGTTTTCACCCCCAATGGGGATGGGTTCTCTGAGTCTGGTTCCTCTTAAGGTTTCTTCCTATTCCTATTTCGTTTTTCCTTGCCACCGTCGCCCCCGCCAAACAAACTAATTTCTTTGATTGTGTACAGCTGCTTTGTGACAATGACCACTGTAAAAAGCGCTATACAAATACAATTGAATTGAAGGTGTCCTCACTGCTGAGAAATTCAGGCAGATAATTGTTTCCGTCATCTGATTGGCCTCAAATAAAGGCCCACAAACATACAGCCAAAATTATTTAGAGCAATAATTAGCATAGAGACGAACACAGTGTCTGGAGGAAATTATTAGGCCCTCACAGGGCCCCAAACTTAATATCAAGTCTTTCTGGGATTTCCATGAAGAGACAGATGGATCTAAGCCTGCCTACTGTACATCCAAGATCTATTTTTTTTTTCTCCAAGATGTTTGGAACAACCTACCTGCCAAGTTCCTTCAAAAATTGTGTGGTCACACCAATAGTAATTTGATTTGGATGTTTCCTCTTTTTTCATTTTATTTTTATTGTGTTAATAAATAAAAATACATTTTTTGAAAGCATTTGATAGCCTGAAACCTGGGCATGGTTTAAATAAAGTTTTTCTGAGTACTTACAGTCTTCATCATTGGCATCCAGGTCTTCAATAAGTGTACACTCTATCAGAGACAGAGTTCCTCCCTGCTGTAAATGAAGAAGCAAATGAAAAAAAATGTACTTGCAATGTAGAACATGCTTTTAACCACTGAAACGCATTGGCGTACAATTCTTAGTATTGCAAATAAATACAGTAGACATAAAAATTCTTAGAGTCATTGCTGAAAGGCAGGGGTTACACCTTAAACAGGTCACCAGTCCATCCCAGGGTACAATATAGAATCAGCAATCGACCTAACCTACATGTTGCATGTAACGTAAACCTATGCAAGCAACCCTTTCTAAAAAACACTATATTAAAGTAAAGAAAAATATTTCTAGAGGGAACGTTTTAGAGGGAAAACTGACCAATATTCTGGTTGCAGAATCATGAGGATGTAGAACTCACTTTAAGCAGATGCAGCTTGCCGCTGGAGGTGCGGTTACAGATCAGAAGGTGTTTGGTAAAGAGGAAACACTGGCGCTCGCCCTCTTTACGCGGTGTCAATGTGCCCAGGCGCACTTTGCACAGTTTGCCTCTTTCCACCGAGGGCAGCTGAATCAGAGAGCCTAAAGAAAAGAGGCCAAGATTAATCTACTGCACATGAATAAGCACAGCACTCTCCTTGTGAGAATGACTCAGGATTCTTAATCTGATTAATATTATTAGAATACACTGTGTGCATCATGTAGAATAATGTTGTGCCTTGAATGTCTGAAGGTAATCATAGCTCGTGTGCTAACAGATGCTGGCAGTAGAACCTTTAGAGAGAAAAGTGTGACTCACCTTGCCGTACAAAGGTCTGGCTGGTATCTAAAAGGATGTCGCAACCTTCAACGATCATTCGCTCAATGGCCAGATTCTTACGGATGTTTTCAGTGTCACTCACTTCATCATGCATCATTCTGATAATGAACCAATAAAAAAAAATCTATATACAATATACTACATATTACTACAATATACTAGATACTGTTAAAAAATGTCCAAAAAAAGATGTCTGTTTGAAAAAAAAAAATGGCATTCACAGTTTGACTGAAAGGACGTCTCCGCCTAAAGCCTCAATAACATGAATGTGTCTTTCTATTTCTGTAAACTTACACTTAATGGCCAAACATTTGTGAACACCTTCCCAGCACATTTACACAGGTTTTCACAGCATTCTGCCAAAATGTAGTTAAAAGCATTTTCAGAAGTATGGAGATTATTTCAAGAGATTAAATCTGGAAAATTATGTCCAATAAACACGTATTAATGTGATGGTCCGGTGTCTCAATGTGTTTGTCCCTTTAACACCAACTGTAAAGACATGTTCCATTAAAAAACAACAACATAAATACAAAAGATTTTAGCCATTATAAAAGAATTTAATTTTGACATACTTGGACAGCTCTTCCAGCTTGGACTTGGCAAAATCCAGACTTTTGCGCTCAACATGTTCATGAGGAGTATGGGCAAGCAGCTCATGTAGAGTAATGATATATCGAGGAATCTGAAACCAAGTGATATTTAATAATAGTTTTAATTTAATGTTTTTAAAATACGTATTAGCATAAAAGTGAAAAAAAACAACAAAAAAAAACCCCACCTGAAACATTGGGTAGGTCAGAAAGGTCTCCAGCATTCGGTCCTCACAGGCAGCATTGGACTCGTACTGTTTCAGCAGCTTGTCAAAGTCCCGGTTCTGCTTGCAATTCGCCAGCACCTGAAGACTGTACTGGTGGTTCCGCACATATTCTTGGTAGATGTTTAACATTGGCAGCAATATATCAAAGAGGTCAGCTGAAAAAAAAGTAACAACGATAATGAATAGACACATTAATATTCAAATTAATTCATCTGTCTGTCTTTCTGTCTGTATTATTGTTCCATGTTTCATTATTGTTTTGAAAGTTACGGCTATAATTCTATATCAGGGTTATATTTTTGATGGTTATATACTTTATATTATGGTTATAGGTGTAAATTTCTAATTGATAGTTCTGATTTTTGTACATTTACACATTTGAGATGAAAATATGTATGGTGAGTTCTAATATAGCCTATATATATAATAATTTTTTATATATATTATTTATATATATATAAAATGGCACTTACCCAAAACTAATCTTGGCCAATTGGCAATTCTTGCTTTTAGGCCTTGGTGAAATATCTCATGAAGAAACATTATAGTTTCACTTTAAAAAAATAAAATAAAATCAACATCACTATTAACAATGTGAGCAATTTTATCCCGTACTGAGTATAATATAATATAAGACCAGCGTATTTTACCATGGCTGGGTTATGGAATACAATGTAAATATATATACCTGTTAAGGAAAATGCTGCTAACATCATCGTGGCTGATGGGAGGTTTTTTAGAACTGGCGGCCATCCTGAGTGGCCGCAGAAAGCAGTTAACCATAATGGACAGCTGGAGCATGTACTCGGTCTCAGCCTCCAACATGTTGAAGACAATCTGGTTCCTCTTTCTCATGCTTTCTGCATGTGGTGAGCAGATATAGTCTTGAACAATGATCTTCCACTTTCTGCGGCAGAGCCAGCCACGCAGGAAACTTTGTATCTACAACCAGCATAAACCTCAATGAATATATTTTACATTCATTTAAAAAAAAAAACTACATCAGTCAGTAAACTACACTACGAGCTACTATTTTATACTACACTGAACTGCATCATTTCATACTACACTTTACCACACTGTACTGTTTTATTCTTTACTACACAATACTAATAAATATCAGACCACTCTGTACAATTTTATACTACATAAACACAAACACAAATATATTATACTATTTCATGCCACACTATACTATTTCATACTACACTACACTTTATTATATACTATACTGTACTGTTTTTATTTCATACTACACTACACTTTATTATATAATGTTATATTAAACTGTACTATTTTATTCTATACCTCACTATATTTTATACTACACTATACTTTATTATATAATTTATACTATACTGTACTAATTAATTCTATACTACACCACATTTTATTATATATAAACGTGTACTATATTGTACCAATTAATTCTATACTACACTACATTTTATTATACTATTACACTACACTTTATTATACTATTTTATTATATACTGTACTATTTTTTGCTACACTGCATAATTTTAGTCTACACTGTTTTACACCTTACCTGTTTTTCTACACCAGTAAAATATAATACACTGCAGTACTCTATATTTAATTAAATTCTTTAACATAATACTGAATACTGTGTGCTGATTTCTTTTACTATGGAATATATTGTTTATTAACATTCAATAATAACTACTATAATTTTAGCCTGTATTCCAAATAACTACAATATTGTTATTGATTTAAAATTAGTGTTGCTTACTGTTAATCCACACTAGTGTCTTCAAAGCCAAACTGGTTTAATCATGCTACCACCACCTTGATAAATCTTTTTAAACAGAACATTTGCACCTATAGCAAAAGCAAATACGCACACACTCGAATATTTTTTTTTTTAAGCACAGTCACTTTACAGTATTGTAAGTGACTTTAGTATTGTAGTCACTTTACTCCCTTTACAATGCTATTTGCACATTTTGTTCTACCTCATCTACAACATTGCGTTATGTCCCGTCCTTTATTGTCTTTTAGCACTGTCCTTGTTATGTTTGTATTGTTTATCGCACTGCCTGTTTCTGCACTAACATGCACTTTATGTCTATCCTGTTTAGTGGCTCTTTGTTGTTTTGTAAATTCTATGTTTTTGTGTAGCACCAGGGGGTCCTGGAGAAACGTTATTTTATCTCACTGTGTACTGCATCTGTTATATATGGTTGAAATGACAATAAAGCTCCTTGAACCTTAAACCTGAGCACAACTGCACTGTAATGCAGTTATGCAGTCTCAATATAATTTAAACAGTTTACCTTTTTTATTTTCTTTATATCGTCATCTTCATGGTCTTGGTTGGTGTGACAAGGTAATAATCTCTCCTTCGCTTTGTTCAGGGCTACAAACTGAGCGCAAACAATGTAGAATACACAAACAGAAAATACTAAAACAACAGTTTATATTGATCATCTTAAAATGTACAATAAAGTAGAAGGTAAACACTAAAGCAGTAGACATAAAGTGTGTTAATTTAATTACGCAGGTCTTTTTTACCTCCGTTTTAAGCCTTTTGATTTCTGTGTCCTGGTCTTCAAGCTGTGTGCGGAGCTGGTTGGCAGCCACTTTCTCCGTCTCCATGATCTGCACCAAATGGATGTACTTCTGCATGAGCACCTCACGGTCAATGATGAGGTTAGAGTAGCTGACAAAGAGACGATGGAAAAGAGATAAAGACAAATAAATCAAAGCAAAAATTTAAAATAAAGCACAAGTTGGTAATTTTTGGTAGTAAATATTTCAATGTTGTCATTTCTGCTGTACCTGGATTGCTGAATGGCTTCCACCCACTCAGTGCAGTCTGTATCCTCTTCGGCCCGCAGCTCCAGAGGTTTCTGTCCATCATGACCAAAGACGACCAGGAAATAGTGCTTAATAAGGGATGAACAACGAAGTCGTCAGTAAACACACTGAATTAGACAACAAAAATGCTGCCAAAACCATATATAAATAGAGCAAGACCGCACATCAGGCACACTATGGATATTTTGAATAAGTGTTGGTAACCAGGAAGTGGTACACATGTAAACGAAAGATCAGAGAATTATTGCAATATGGTTTGCAATCTAAACCTCCAAAAGCGAGGTAATGCAATAGGTTGTGAGTAAATGAGTGTTTGTGTTATAGGACTTAAGCTTAAGGGCTTTTTGCTCTCTCTCACTACATAGAAGGTCATCTGGTGTGTGTGTGGTTGTGCATATCTGCACTTATGTAACAGTCTTTGCTTCTTATCTCTGCTTTTAATGCACTTTCCTCAGCCTCGGGCCTTGTTTAAGCTGTAAGATAACAATAGAATCACTGTTTCCTTACACACACTTTTCAATCTGCTTCACATCCACCCACTCCAACTCATCATCACAACCAAGTCTCCTGACAGCCCTTATCTGTGTAGAAGACAAATAAAATTATATCTACTTACTTTATTATAATTATTACTGCTTCATGCTCAGTAAAAGAGGGAACGGTTACTTTCATTTCCTGTGTACACTAGGAGGATACTTCTAATTTCACACCTGCTGGTGTGCTGAGAGTTTGATAGACTGTAACACTGTGCGAAATTGCCTTATTTTTTATACGTATGTGCTGTTAGAATCAGCAAATTGAAACAGAAATGTAATTTATATTCTGAGGCCGGGGTTCACTAGCAGTACGGGGAGGGTGGAGGTGGCTGGGTAGGATATCTTGTGTAACATTTTGTGGTAAGTGCTTCTGGAATAATAATACAGAGCCCCTTCAACCTAACACAAAACCCCATTTCCATGGTAACCTGAGACATTTTACTTGTTTGCCAGTCTGTCAAGCATGTTTCATATGAAATTAAAATCATTAGCAGGTACAACCAAAAAAAGATGAGTCGTTTCAGTATCTTATGGCCTCCACCCTGAAAGCCTAACAAGAGTATTTCTGTTATTCAGATGAATTTGGGTCCAAACTACACTGCTCTGATTTTTGTTTTTCAGATGAATGACGGTAGCTTGATGGACTTCATAATGAATCTTATAATGACTCCATAAACAACTGTTCTATGAATATGCAGAACGGTTCGCACATATCAAAGGCCTCCTCAGTCCAGCTGGCCAACAAAACAAATTAGAATGAGCCATTTGATTTTAGAAAGCCTAGTCTTACTTTGAAGCTCTGTTCTTTTGTAGTTTCGTCGCAGACCTGATGCTGAGGAAAACGTCAATGTATCGGTCTAATAGCGTTTATCATTATTATATTATATTACATTATAATAACAGGTGCACTGCCAGTCATTTAGTTCCATTATTTTACAAGCATGCACAATATATGACACCTCACTGGCACACCTATATGTTTGTATTCCACAAAGTGTCATCAAAAAAGCACAGAATTATATAAGAAACCTTTATATATGGTGGCACTCTGTCCCAAACACTATTCCAGCATGATAATGCCCCTGTGCATTGGTGTTATTGGACTGTAAGAACTCGAGTGTTCTGCACACATCTCTGACTGGACGCCAGACCTCCTCCACTGACGTGTCTGAACTCACTAATCATTTTGTGGCTGAATGAATACAAATTCTGCACCTCCAAACTCCACAAAAGCTTTTTCCTGATTTTAGGGAGGTCATATATGTCATGTATCCTAGTCTACAAAACTAACCCTCATATATATATATAAAAAAGAAGATTAACTATCATGAAAGATTACTTGGCAAGCCTTTGCGAGACCAGCACACGTACCCATAAATTCACTCATTTCTGCACATGTCTAGAAATCAGATCAGTGTGAATGAGCCAGTTATATTTAACTTTCCCTTCTGTTCTAACTTCCTGGGTTTAAAAACTTACACTTGATATGGATATGAAAAAAAGCAATGATATGCAAACATGATTTAAAGTTTGTTTGATGGAAGAACTAAATAAATATTAAATACAGATACTAATAAATAAAATGAATGTAGATTATTTATATAGAATTATCTAAACAAAAAAACTATGGAAAAAAGAGAAAGCACCTTTAAAGCGTATATAGATTATACGACTGCTAGTTATATAGACTAGCAAATAAAAGTATTGATAACTAATGATCTGACCAGCCAGAAGCTAAAATTAAATACAAATCTGCCTTATTTTGATTTCTATCTGAAGTTTTCAATCTGCCGGCTTTTTTATTAGCCTAATCAAAAGATGACCTTGGCTCAAGCTGCTTTACAGACATTCAGCACATGCAACGAGAAATCATTCATCATGCTTTGTTATTCTGACCCAATGCAGCCTTTATGTGAAAACTTTAGTGCTCCAGAACTCAGTCACAGGTGATTCTCTCTCTCTCTAAACATCCACACTCTATAACTATTTGTACACAGTGACAGAAAATGAATGACATATAATCAAGCTCATCCATGTAATTCTTTAGGTTGTATGTGGCGAATGTTGAGGATCTGATTTTGTGCTTATCTCTGTAACGAGTGTGAGAGGACATTGTGCCGTGTCAGGACAGGACATTGTGCCGTGTGCCGTGTGCCACTGCTATAGTGGGTGGGAAACATGTTTACTAACTGTTTCGAGTGTGCGATCAGTGCAAACAACCAACACATCATGCTGCTACATGTATGATCTGAGAGCGGGGTTACGGCTGAGTGATGTACTTCTGCTTTCCTACAGTACAGCGTGCATGTGTGCAGTGATGCGGATACAGGAATCGTACTTAGATTTGCCTTCACACTAAAGAGTCATGAACAAGTGGCTATCTAACGCTACGTTACCTAATGTGCTGCAGTCTGGACTTAATTACCATATAATCATATATATTATTATTATTATTAATAGTATTCTATTGTAGAATTCTATTATTATAATTATTTATCAACCTGAATTGTTTTATTTCATATGTATTAACCATCTAGTATTAAATTAGTTAAACAACGAGCACTCTTTTTATATGTCAAATAACTGTGGTCACCCCAACTCACCTACCTGGCGTGCGCACACACACAGATAGATACATGTCTATTAAAATAATTATCATCACTCCACCTCCACCTAAAACTTTCCTAGTACATTTTTTCCCTTCCTTCCATTTCCTTTTCTTTCCTTTCTCTCCTCTCCTTTCCCTCCTCCTCCTTTCCCTCCTCCTTCTTTTCTTTCCTTTCTCTCCTCTTTCTTTCCTTTCCCTCCTCCTCCTCCTTTCCTTTCTCTCCTCTTTCTTACCTTTCCATTCCCTTCTTTCCTTCCCTCCTCGTCTTTCCTTTCCCTCCTCCTTCTTTCTTTCCGTTCCCTCCTCCTTCTTTCCTTTCCTCCCTCCTCCTTTCTTTCCTTTCCCTCCTCCTTCTTTCCTTTCCCTCCTCCTTCTTTCCTTTCCCTCCTCCTTTCTGTTCTTTTCCCTTTCCTTTCCCTCCCTCCTTCCTTTCTTTCCCGTGTCCTCTCCTTTTTTTAGTCTTTCTTTTTAAAACATAATTTAAATCAATTCTACCTAGCAAATGTTCCCACAAGGTCAATTCTGTCCAATTGGGACCCCCTAAGAAAAAAAACTCTTTCTCTCTCACACATGCGCGCACGCGGTCACATACAACAACAACAATACTAAAAATAATACTAATATTAACTAATATTAATACTTATACTAATACTACCTGCTGCTTCTCTGAATTGTCTCTGCTGACTGTTGCCACTTTGGGCGCAGACACGCGCTCGCAGATGCATCCTTCCAGTAAGTAAATCCCAGTCGGCCTGGTGCTCTGATCATTCTCAAAATAAAACAAGATGTTTTGGTACAGAGCAAAGTATTTTTCATTCCAGCGACTATTCTCACTCGCTTTCTTGCTCAAGCAGCCCCGCTTCGTCCCCTCTTTACGCGCGATCACAGCGAGATGAAGTGCGTGTCCCTCATTATAGCGCACACTTTTCTGCATTTTCCACCACGACGTCTTACGCCGCTTTGCACGAGCCCATAATCACCAGACACCCCCAAAAAAGTGCAAAAACTAGAAGCGATTTAAAGAAAGATCATCGGGAAATTTCTGATCTGATGAAAAAGCGCAAACAAGTAAAACAGGAAATCCACTGCGACAAAAAAGATCTGGATAAACGCTAATGCACAGAATAACAGAAAGGAAAGGACGGAAGACGCAGCGCTTCAATCGGATTTGGTTGTAAGTTTAAAGGACACAGATCGGTTTCCTCAGGTGATGCGCTGAAGATGCGCTACTGCATCCCCAGAGACACTGAACGGTGCGTTATTGTGGAACGCCAAAGGATCAGCAATTCTCTTAATATCTTACTATCTGTTAACAATCAGTCTGTTATTTAAATACATCTTTAAAATAGGCTTTAAATTTACTGAAACCCAATGAGGCGATACAGCACCACCCGGGACTGGTTTTTTTTTTTTGCATTTGTATTTAGTCTAAATATCTTCTAGCATTTGTAATTTCTATTATTTTTTTATTAGATCTACAGCAGAAAATGAATTAACCCTAAATAAAGAATTTTAATGTCGGCTTTTTCAATAGTTTAGATAGGATTAGAGTTTACACCCTCTAGTGGTCTAAAGTAGTAAGTGTTATTAGACGCTATATAATGTAAATAAATTGTCGTGATATATTTACAATTAAATCAAATACTGGAGGTCTATACAAATTAATCAAATATTGGAGGTCTATACAATTAAATCAAATACTGGAGGTCTATACAAATTAATCAAATACTGGAGGTCTATACAAATTAATCAAATACTAGAGAGTCTATACAAATTAATCAAATACTAGAGGATATACAAATTAATCAATACTGGAGGTCTATACAAATTAATCAAATACTAGAGGTCTATACAAATTAATCAAATACTAGAGGTTTATAGAAAAGATTCACCGCTGCTGGCTTTATGATGTCACAGGGCACTTAAGGACTAACTAAATAATAATATTTTGGTGTTTAAAGTATTATTCTCTTTTATACATTGACTAGACATCTAGACACACAGGTACTCAACGTGTAAAGTTGTCATACCTTAAAATCTTTAACAGCCAGAGATGCAGATAAAACCTGAAGGCAGACAGAAAGTCTGTCCTATCACCTCTGTGTGACTCGTCAACCTTTGTGGAGCCCATTTTTATCAGGGGGGCTTATTGAAGGGGCTTGTCTCTTTTTAAAAGCCTATATACCTATTTACAATTGGCTTTTTCTTTTTTATTTGGCCTGTCACTTTTTGTAGAATAATATTTCTGAGGGGTAAAAAGGGCCTAATCTCTCTTTTAAAAAAAAAAAAAAAAAAGGATCCCATCACATAAACGGGCATTTATAGTTTACAGAGAACAGCTAGGAATGACTGCACCATGAGGAAAAAAAGTATAAAATATCATCAAGTCTAAATATCAGCAAAAAGTTATCAGAAGGATGCTGAAGGGTGTGAATAACTAGCTTGCATTTATTATGAGATTTGCACATTTTTATATTTTAAAGAGATTATTTCTGATTAAGCTTTGCTTACTGTAAAAAAAAATGAAGCCGCACTTGCCGAAATGATCTATATTAGTACAACATCAGGGTGTAGCTCAATTTATTTTGGTGAAGAATTAATAATGTACAAAAAACCCCAGTAAGGAATAATAATAATAATAATAATAGAAGTGGTGGCTTAGTGGTTAAGGTGTTGGACTGATACCAAAAAGACAGGGGTTTGATTCCCAGCACCACCAAGCCACCACTGTGGGTCCCTGTACAAGGCCCTTAACTCTGGATAAGAGCGTCTGCTGTAAATGTAAATAGACTATGTGTCTGCTCATTTAAACTTCTGTGTTTAATGATGGAGACAATAGTGTTCTAATTGCCTAAATATTTTAACCACAAACAGGTATGATACAAAACTGATTCTAAGAGTCTCATTTTAATGCTGTTTTTTAAAAAGTTTTTTTGGCTAAATTAATATGATGCACATTCTTGCTTTGTCCACCAGGACTTATAGCCATGGAGCTTCCTTGTGTGCACATTTCCTTTAATACAGGATGCTCGGTCTCCATGTGGCTTTATGGTTGCCACATATACAGAGCGGATCTTTAAAAAAAACCAATGGCTATAAACCTATAATTTAAACAGCAAATTATCTAACACGTTTGGCGTCTTCTGCTGTCTCATCATTTGGTCTTTTTCCCTTTTTAGAAATGTTTTTGTCATTAACTTTGCAAGGACTACTGTAGCTGTGACGATAACACTAAGCTCTTCTACTTACAAACACACCTAATCACCAGGATCCTCCACCATTAAACTCAACTCAATCCCCTGAGTATTAATTAGTCACTCCTGCAGCTTCTTCCCCACTTACTCACACTCCCCTATTTAAGAGCACAAACCACACACAGTCACTGACTGGTCTCAAGTATTTCACTTGACTTACTCCCTGTGATCGCTTTGGCTCGTCTCTACATGCCTGCCCTTCTTTTTTGACCCCATTTCAATTTCAGTGTCCTTCACTCCTAGCTCCATGCAGCCCCTCTTTTGCTCCAGTTTTCCCCCCTGGTTTCTGGCATCCAGTATCAGTCTACTCAATTTCTATGATTGGTTGTTTTACGTCATTACATAAAACTTTCCTAACCAATAAAATCTGCTATGTATTTCTGACCTTCTGAGGGTTTGGCTACTTAAGACTAGGTCCAGTAGGACGAGCTGCTAATGAAAATTTTTCCTTCTTCTCCTTTCGGCTGTTCCCTATTTTGGGGTTGCCACAGCGAATCATCTGTCTCCACCTAACCCTATTCTTTACATCCTCTTCACTCACACCCACTAACTTCATGTCCTCGTTTATCACATCCATATACCTCCTCTTTGGTCTTCCTCTTTGCCGTCTGCCTGGTAGCTTCATTTCTAACATCCTTCTACCAATATATTCCCTACCCCCCCCCTCTGTACATGTCCAAACCACCTCAATCTGCTGTCCCTGACTTTCTCCACAAAACATATTACATGAGCCGTCCCCCCTAATGAACTCGTTCCTAATCTCAACATCTTTAGCTCTGCTCCTTCCAGCTCTGCCACCTGTCTCTTCCTCAGCGCCACTGTCTCTGCTACATCCATGTAACACACAATATGAAAAAGGTTGCACATCATGTTAAAGTTCATTTGAAGTGAGGGGCTGTGGGTATAGCCCCATCTACTGGCAGATTATGCAAAAAACAGCAGAATAGTGAATTTCTGGAACAGTGAGTAAAGTGCTAAAAAATAAATATGTTTGATAACAATATAAAATACTCACTTGAATAGGAAAACTGTACACTTGCTGATTTAAAATCAGCCAATCATTTACAGCTTTAGAACTTAAGAATGTGAGCTCATTGACTCACTCAGCAGCGGCTTCTATCTTCAGATTTTTTTTCTGAAACTTTTCATGATAATTTTTTTTTTTTTGTGTACTGATGCTTAATAATAGCAGGAAAATAAAACACTAATTCGAGGTTAATGTATCGCATTTTTTAAACAGCTGACCTTAACATTACCATTTTTACATTTTTTAGCAAGCGGTAATGATACATCACCATCAGCTATTTACAGTCCTGCATCACTAGCACTTTTTATGATTTTTTTTTTTAGCACCAGCCACAACTGATCATCAGGTTTAATTTTTATGGATGAATACCAGGACTATAGGACATCAGGAGCTCCTGAGCAGTACTCAATGAACTTACTGTTAGTTCATATTTAACAAACAAAAAAGGAAAACCATTGTGTGTTTTTTTTCAAGATTTTTAATTTAAGCCTAATGCTATTTGGTAGTCAGAACCCAGGACCTCAAATAGAATCAGTTATCAACTTTGATTAAAAAAATCTCACTAGGCTAAGGCAGGGCTGGTGAAGGTAAACACCTCCATTAATAAATCAATCCTGATCTCATCCATCACCGTTTGAGATGCTTTTCAAAGCATGCCATTTGCTCTGCTAAGAAGCTGATTGGCTGCTTTGATCTACCGTCTCTTCTGGGCCCTAAATTCCAGGTTGCGGCTGACCCTTCTGATCCTGGACACAAGCTCTTTATGCTCTTTTTCTTATGTGACACATAACTGCAAACAACATATACTGCAATACTGCACATTTTTTTCAAAATGTTTTCAAACAAACAAAAAAACAAAATCAAATAAAAGTGATAGTAATGCCTGAGCTGATGATGTTCACCTTAAGGTAAAAGGTAAATAACAACTGATTAAACCACAAAATCAGTAAATTTGGGTTCATATTAATTAACAATTATTTAAATAATTCTGCCTGTATATTAATCAGATTCAAAGATGAAGGATGTAATACAAGTCTACAAAGCTACAACAACAAAAGGCATGACTTACATCCCAACGGTCTAATCAAATAAGGCTAAATATAAAAATCTGCTACTGATTCACTAACAATAAAAGTGGGGGGAATTTTTTGTTTTTTTTTTTTTGTTTTTTTGGGGGGGTTTGAAACATGCCAAATTAGAGCTCACACTCAAATCAATTGCCTTTCAAAAGTTTACACACCTACTGGACATACACACTCATTTTCCAATACTTCGACCAAATACAGTTTTATATTCGATTTTCTAAATCGATAATAATATTCTGACTAATATTGTGATTTACATTAACATTTTGACAGTATGATTTCAATTTGTTATTAAATTGGGATATATTAAATTTATTATTAACATAGTAAGTAGCTTTTTTGGGGAGGGGGCTGGATGGGACGTCTGGCTGGGTAAAACTAATTCAAACCTGCTCTATAAGTAACATTATAAATTAAAATCCAAAAAAAAGGAAAAAAGTTAGAGTAACTTGGTTACAATTAATCAATGAAATGTTTTTATTTCTTTAATGGGTTTCTGCTTTGTAATGAAGTCGAAAAAGTTTGGCCATGATTTTTATTTTGTGTTCATTTTTCACCAAAACTTGCCCTTTTTAATTAAGATTTTTTTCTATCAATTAGTGCGAAAAATTTATGATTGTTATTAGGCAAAGAAAATTGTTAAACATCACTTAATGTATTTTGTATTATTCAATTACATTAAATTTTTTTCTTGTTGTGTTAATTAAGCAATCCACTGCAAATTCCTTATAATCAAATGTCCCTCCAAAGCAAACATTTGCTATAAACTGCAGCTGATTATGTTTTAACTAATCCCTTTGGTGCACGACACACAATAAATAGCAGACTTGCTACGGGTGGTTGTCATAGTGATGGCATTGAAAAGTTTATCAAAACTACAGCTCATCTTCCCATCAGCGTGTGATGAATACATGCTGAATATTCCTTCATTTAAAGGGCAAATAGCGGTTTATACATTTCATATTGGGTAATAAATTAAATAGAACTACGAACTAATATTCTGATAAATATTGTTAGAAAAAAACCCTAATTCAAAGCACCAGATGGCAGATTAGGTAAAGTCAAAGCACAAATATTGGACTTAAGTGCCTTTTTGAAGGATTTGGCAGGGTTTTGAACTTACAGCCATTCAGTCAGTAGCACAGAATCTTAATGACTGAACCCGAGATCGTTTTTGGACTCGTGAACACCCACGCTCATGAACACTAGCTCATCAGCCAAGAGAATCAGTTAATTTGGTGGCGTAGGAACATAACATTTGCTAATTTTCAATTTATTTACTAAAAGACGCATTAGATACAATCACATTGCATTTAAGCCAGAAAATTTGTTGTCAAGGTCCTTTACTCTTCTTTTTCATCTCTCCCTCCCAAACAGCTCTCTCTCTCTATCTCTCTCGTGTGTGAGTAATCTCCACATTGTCACTCATATCTGACCAACGTCACACCTGTTATCTACGCACCCACTCTTGCATTAACTCGACAGTCAGCCAACCAGCCTGGCCAACTGGCATTATCACAGCTAATAAACCATCAACACAGCTACATTTCTTAACAAGATTTCGTGGTAAGTGCTACTGAACTGCATGCCTTTTTCCCTTTTAGTCAAAAATTCCTTTTCCTCTTCTCTTTAGAATATTAGAAAAGGTATTTAAGACATAAGTGTGTGCGAGCCTGTGGAATCAGATGTGTCGTTTATCCTGAAAACCTTTCTGGTAGTTGACCATGTGATGAGAGAGAGTTCTGAAAAGCTGTACTTTGATGAAAATAGAAACACTTGACGACCTCTTCAGAACCTCGAGTGCAAAATGAATATGGCTTTTGAACACATTAAGCATATTAAGCATACACATTAACGCACATACAGTAGTCGCGCTTAAGGACTGCTGGTGTTCTGCTGCTAAAATCTTTGTTTTAATCCTGTTCGGACTGGAAAGGCCACTTGATTTTTTTTAATATGTGCAACACTGGCCCTTGTAATTCTCAGATTTCGAAAAAGAATAAAGCCTTTTCCCTTGGCGTGCAGCAGAACAGCTGACAGAAGCAGAACTTACTGCCACACTCATGCAATGCACATGTGCTCCATGGTAACTGTGCACTTACTGCTAAGAGCAACGCTTTCTTATAGCCGTCATACCTCCTGCTTTTCCATTGCATTTTATAATAATAGGATCTTGTGAGACCATGAGTGGCTATACACCTATTCTTTTCCACATCTTATTTACTGCTTGTCGATTTAACCTGCATAGAAAAGGTTCTACATAAATACATGCTAACATACTGTACAGAAGTTAATTTTCTATATCATTTATCTCATGACTGAATCTTAGACACTCCTAATTAAAGGCTTCATTTTAATGCTTCCTTTTTAATCTGAAGTCAATCAATTGTAAGAAATGATTAAATGAAGCATCGAGTCTTATTGAGTCTCAGTGGGTAATCATGCACTGCGCTCACCCACAATCTTGTGATTGCATAAAAGAAAACAACAGAAGTCCTCAGACCAGTGCGTCATGCGGGAAAAAAAAAAAAAAAAAGATTTGTTAATAATCAATTTTAAATGTTAGTCACATACACAGTCATACACAGTGGGGAAGAAAAATGCAATATGCCATATCATGCTAAATAATGCGATATTCAATGTGACTTTTCAAAAATTATATAACCAACATATGTTTCTTTAAACACATTAACTTGTTTGAAGATTTTTCTAACGAGCATAGCTGATACCAATTCTGATTGGTTCAATAGAACTTCAGTCTGCATGTGGTTATTTCTTTTAAAACTGGAATACTGCCATATCTCAGGTGCTTCTTCGCTATGTTAGGTGATTAGTTTGCTATAAAAGCTTTTACAAAATAACGATTGTCTTGTGTCAAAGCACACATATCTTAGTTATACTCGCAATGATCTAAAAAACTTTGATCATACATTATAGTTTGACGTGTTAAACCGCATATCCCAAACCACTGTGATATGAATATCACGATATGCATGTTTGCAATATTTCAATCATTTCTATATATTGTGCAGCAATAATACACAGCACGGCAATATGCAAAAATATGCAAATAGAGCCAACAATGGAATTCTAAATGTAATCCAAAATAAAATGGGTTTAACTGTACAAATAGAGGTAAAATGGGGCAGTGGTGGCTCAAATGGTTAAGGTGCTGAGTTGCTGATCTGAAGACCAGAAACACCTGGTTTCAAGCCCCACCACCGGCAAGCCAACCACTGTTGGGTCCTTGAGCAAGACCCTTAACCCTTCCTGCTCCAGGGGCGCTGTATTATAGCTGACCCTGCGCTCTGACCCCAACTTACTAAGATGGGATATGCGAAAGACACTGCACTCCAACATTGTACCTTGCACAATGCCAATAAAGTTGAATATTTAATTTAATATTTAAAATAAACACAGAAGCATAGATCAGGGCTGCTGCATGAAAAAAAGACTAAAATCATGGAAGACCCATTCTACAATCATTGTAGTCGGGATTAAAATAATTAATTATCCTATACAAATGCAGGGCCATGTTTACAATTGCATTTCAGGTGTGTTGGAAATAGATTAGACAGTGAACCGGGTGTTTGAGTTGCATAGGAGAAGCCTTTCACACAGTTTCTCTATTTGCATTTTCAATTTAAATTGTAAATTGTGTAACAATACCTAAAAGGAATTTACAAAAATTCATAAAAAAAGCTTGAACACTTGCAGAGCTGTTCAAGAATCTGTTCTGTAACATGCTGTTTGATAAGACTTGGTGATTCATTCATAAAATCTTCCATCTTCACAGATGATAAAAGATTTGTCATCTTCTGCATAATATGCGCAAAAGGGCAGCCTGTCCTGTTTTACATTATAACGTGCTAATCTCAATCTTATGCCAGCAAAAAAAAAAAGGCTTCTGGCCTCAACGTTTCTGCCCGAATGAACAACCTGATTGTGGAGAAATTAGCATAGATTTGCAGTTTCAAATTGTTTTAAATTAGTTAAATACAAGACATTTCTGCTGTTAATCATACACCAGAGTAGTGATCAGATGTCTATGTATTTGGTTGGAGTAGATATAAAGAAGGAATAAAATGTATTTTTTTTTGTGTGCAGTAAAGATTGCTTCTAATCTTTCTATACTAAATAATGAATAGTAGCAGTGGTGTATTAAACGGTAAAGGCTATATGTTGATCATAGCATTGGGATTCCAGTCCCAGCACTGCCAAGCTGACTTTGTTGGGTCCCCAAGCAAGACCGCAAACCCTCTCGCTGCTACTGAGGCACTGCATCATGGGTGACCATGTGCTTTAAAATGAAATTCCTAAATCGAAATGTGTAAAAATAAAAGCTTTATCCTCTGAAAAAAAAAATCATTTGGAAATCTGACCAATCATATGTACTTGCTTAGTTGCTCTGATGTGCTCAGTTAATATTTCGATTAGTCCCAAAGGTGTTTACTGGGGTTAGAGTCTCTGGGGTTAGAGAGGACTCTGTTTAAAGTTCCTATTGGTTTGATTTGGTAAAAAAAAAATACCTAAAATTATTTACGCCAAAAGCGCAAAATTATTACACCTATGCAGTGTAAATGATAAAGGATTATTGCAAATATCTGTAAATAACCTACATCTCTGTATATCTATGTTCCTACAGGCTTTACAATGGCAGTGTTGTCTTCTACCAGGTGTAAAAAACAGTAAGAGCAACAAGGATGAATGGTGTGCAGAGCATTCACACAGACAGTAACTCTCTGCTCAAAGCAGTCTATTTGGGCCGTCTCCGTCTGACACGCCTCCTTTTAGAGGGAGGGGCTTACATAAATGAGAGCAATGAGCATGGCGAGACACCCCTTATGACTGCTTGTAAAAGCAGATACTCGGACACCCAGGGGGTTCCAAAAGCAAAGATGGTGGGATATCTTCTGGAAAGTGGTGCTGATCCAAACATACAGGACAAAAGTGGCAAGACTGCTTTGATGCATGCCTGCCTAGAGGAAGCAGGGTCTGAGGTGGTGTCTTTACTCCTGGAAGGTGGGGCAGATCCCTGTTTGCAGGACCATGTAGGTTCCTCTGCTTTAATTTATGCAATTAATTCAAACGATGAAGAAACACTAAAATTGCTAATTGATGCGTTCAAGGCCAAAGGTAAAGAGGTCATCATCATCACCACAGAAAGACTTGTCTGTGGAAAACTGATGGCCAAAGAGTCTCTTAAAGTTCCCTCACTTGACCAGAGAGATAGTACGTCCACTACCTCCTCGATACCATGTGCTTCTCCTTCTGAAATTCACCTTAGCACATCACCCCAGGAGACACTTCTCTCCAACCCTTCAAAGCAGATATTCTCTTTTCAGGACCCACAGATCACAACTAAGTCTCAGACAGGTCTTTCCTCTAACCAGCCTATAATAGACAGGAGACTGAACAAGGTGCATCAACTGCAAAGACTACACTCGGAACCATGGTTGAAGATTCCACAATCCTTTCTCTCACAACAACAAGCCAAAGGTACCACTCAAATGGAAGAACTACCCGACTTAACAGCTGAGGAAGAACTTGCTTTCAACATTGACAGACAAGTGATTTTTGACCCTCCTCTTCCATGTCAGGACAGCACTGACCTCAAAGAAGCAACACGCTTGACCCAGACTCAACTTCAAAAAAACAATGCGAGTAATAACAGAGGTCTAAAACCAGAAGCAGCACTGCCTCGCAACATGTCCTTTAATGGTTTATCTTCACTGTATTCTCTCTCCCACCCAGATCTTCACTCCAAAAGCAGTGAATTTTTGACATCAGAAAGTAACTCCGAAAAGTTTCCCCCTCACCTGGCTGTGTCCAGTCTCAACATCATCATTCAGCGCCGAAAGCTTGGAATGGATCATTACAGTTCTGATTCACAGCTTTCGGTGTCAGGCAACTCCCCAGAAGGAGGTAAAAAACAGCTTGACAATAGGCAACTGCTGACTTCACGATCGTCAACTTTAATAAACTCACAAGAGTCTAATGAGAGCACGTTCCTAGGAAATATACACAAGCACCACCCAACCAACCTAGAGAGGAGAGGCTCAGGAGCTCTATTTACAGATCTATCCTTAAATCCTCGACCAGGTTTTTTACCACCTCTGAATCACCATACCTTAATCCCACAAACTACTAGATCAAACCATTTCAGTGCTAACTGCTCCAGCAACAAGCCAACATGTGGGTTAGTGACCGGGACAAAGCAATATCTCCCCTCAGCTCCTGCTGGCTTGCCAAAGGATCTCATAACTAGAAGAATGCTGATGAGAAGGCACTCCATGCAGCCTGAGCAAATCCAACAACTTGGTGTTAATAATGGCTAAAATGCAGTGTGTATTTACACATACCTATGTATATATAAACATATATACAGTCATGTAAAAAAAAAATTAGGACACCCCTATGAAAAACTGTGTGTTTGGGCATATGGATATTTAATATCATTTTAAAGCAATACTGAAAGATTTAAGTAAATACAAGTAAACAATAATAACTGAAGAAAAGAGAAACTTTCTGTAAAATGTACTTTAAAAAAATAAATTCGGACATCCCAAAATTTCTTCTCACTTAAAATGGCTAAAATCACACACGGGTGTATCACACACAAGTGCACATGATTGGAACATTGTTACTCGGATTTAGTTTGGTGTGCTTTTAAGTGTTCAAGTGATAGTGAACACTATAGTGAGATCGAGAGAGCTGTCTGAGGCCTTCAGAAAGAAGATTGTAGCAGTTTATAAGTAAAGGGATTTAAACAGATCTCAAAAGATTATAAAATCAACCATTCCACTGTCTGCAAAATAGTCTACAAGTCGAGGACATTCAAGACAACTGACAACATGTCCAAGTCTGGCCGTCCAAGCAAGTTCACCCCAAGAGCAGATCGCAAGATGCTTAAAAGAGGTCACCAAAAACCCTAAAGTGTCATTACAGGACCTACAGCAGGCTCCCACTGTTGATGTGAAAGTGCATGAATCTACAATCAGAGAGAGACTACACAAGTTTAACTTTCATGAAAGGTGTGCAAGGAGGATACATGAAGGCCAGACTGAAATTTGTTAAATAGAACAAATACAAGGACTTAGTAATAATGTTCTTTGGACAGATGAGTCTAAAATTAAAATTATTTAGAGACACTGAAATATAGGACACAACAATGACCCAAAACATACCTGTAAATCCACTGAGGACTGGCTTAAAACTAAGAAATGGACACTTCTGGAATAGCTGAGTCAAAGCATAACCCCAAACATCTAACAGCTGAAATAATTCTGCACTGAGATGTGGGGCAACTTTCCTCAGACTGATGTCAGAGACTGGTAGATAGCTACAAAAAGCACCGCACTGAAGTTATTTCAGCCAAAGGGGGTAACACTAGCTATTAAGGGGGAGGGTGTCCTAACTTTTTCCTCAGTTAGAATACACATTTTTGTTTAGTAAGTAAAACAATGTTATATTTTTCATATGCCCGTACATACACACACACCCAATTAATATATTGCGTCTTTTGCACACTCAAATATTTCTTTCGAATGCAGCAAGCAGGCGCAATTAGAGAGCAATGCGCAAGCGGTGCAATGCACTTGTTTTTTTTGAAGATGTATCTGCGCCACAATGAGATAAAAACTTCTCAGTTTTCTAGGATGGCGCAAGCACAACAAGGGTCATGTGACCAGAACAAACGAATCGGAATCCTCACATTTTCTTTTACACTAAAACCTCAAACTGTTTCCAACAACATACACCTAGTATAGCCTAACAGTGCAAGCAACTGAGCACTTTTTGTGCTATTCAGAGGAAATTCATATCCACCACACATTTATGATATTAGAATATAGGTTAAATAATTTAAATCAAGTTAAGCCATTTTATTTTCACATTTAATAATATTAGGAGTTAATTTGTGTGCATATATTCTTGGATGTTTAATGTCAGAGGTGGGTAGTAACATTTACTTTGTTAGATTTTCTTGTGGAGTTTTACTCTTACTCTCACTCAAATGTTTATCGCAAAAATTACTTTTACTTCGCTACAGTTCATCTGTTACTATTAAAATGTTCATTTTAAAATTTATTATTATACATAAGAAGACCGATACGCTGCAGTCGTCTAAAGTACTGCATGAACCCGCTCATTTTAAGGCACGCATAGTTGGGAAAATGGCTGGCGAGGAGAAGAAGCGAGTATATTAATCAGGTCAGGTCACCTATGGCCTCACATTCAATTAATTTCATCACGCCTAGTAACTTATGTGAATAGTCTTATCATTTGATATGTTATTACTCTTACTTAAGTAACTTTAAACAATACTTTCTTGCCTACTCTACCCACCTCTGTTAAATGTATGTAATATATAGGTTTGTTAAAAGTTGCTCAAAATAGTAATGTGTACCTGTGTAAGTATTCATTAATATACCACTCAGGGTTATTGTACCATTATACCTTGGATAAAGTGGGGCTAACTTAAAATGTGTTATCTTGTGTATGTGCGTATAGACTGCTCATGTTTCTGTGTTGATTTATTTATAGCTTTAAAGTTCAGTAGAATTGTATGCTCATTGCACGGTTCCTTTTAGATTGCATTGTTATTATGGTAATCATCATACATCCTATGTTAAATCATTTGCACATGACAGAACATGTCACAGGTACTGTACGCTGGCTCTCTGTGTCTCTAAAATGAGCTCAATGGACTAAAGAAAATGTAAAAGTGATCTTAGTGTCACTTGCAAAGTAGCCATAACTATTCTATAAAATAAGTGCAAGAAGCTTCTACTGTTTGTGCAATTTTTTTTTTTATTTACCCAATGTCCATAAATCTTTACAAGGTGCTCCAAAAACAGACAATCAGCACCTTCCAGTTGGAAAATCAATAAATATAATGAGCCAACTGTTAAAATTCTCATCTTCAAGCACATTATAGTTTCGGTAATAGGCTATTTGACTAAAGCAGGGACGGCATCCTGCAAGTACAATTTACCTGCAAGTTAAAATGCACGCTAACTGCATCATCCATTGGTTTAAATGGACAAAGTTTTGAGCACCATGTCCTTTTCTTCTTGCAGGATCATTATTTAACATTGGAGACATTCGGTGCTTTCAGACATTTTAGAGTTTGGAGAAATTATGTGCCCAACAGAAATGTTCTGACTAATTTTTATGCACTACTGATGGCCATCTGTTAAACAGAAAAATGCTGCATGGTGCATCTTAATGTAGACCCATAAAGAGACGCCTCTGACTTTATCCGGTGTTTTTCTGCAGCCAGACAGTAAAGTGATTTTGCCATACTGAAAAAATCTGAAACTTGCTTATTACTGGCCTATTGAACATGTCAACATCAAGCACCACTTGGGGTTAGACCTTAAATTTCAAGGTGTCTTAATCTAATGTAGCAATTAGCTTCTTACAGCAAGTCTGTCTGATGGGGTTCATAACAGCAAGATTAAAAAGCTTTATGTTTGTCCAGTTGTACTTCAAATGTAATTGTTTCTGGTCTGTCTGTGAATCATAACAGGCAGATCAACGTTCCCTTAACTTTCCCTGTGAATTCTTGTGATTCTTGCCAACCTAACACAGAACATCTATGAACGTGTGTGCTATATTTTTAAAACCAAAATTTGCTTGGCTAGATAAGTTTTATTTGCAAATAAAACCTTTTTATTTAAATTATTTTTCTTTTATTAATTGCCAGCTTTAATAAGCATCTAGCACAGCAGTGACAGTGGCACCTCAGTGGTTACAATGTTGGCCTACAGCTTCGAAAGTTTGTAAATTTCAATCTGAGGATGCTGAGGTATGGCTGGAGAAGCAGGGTCTAATTCCCTCAGGAAACCATGGTTACATGATCTAGAAACTCCTTCAGGAACTCGAGCTGCTTCAAAAACATTATGAGACTAAGAATGTTCACAAAACCACAGCGAGAAGTCCCTGTCCAGGACCTCTACGAGCAGTGGTCTGTCTTACCCACCTGTTCATCTTCTGCTTGGTGGCAGGAAGCCTCTTCTGGCATGTACCGAAGCACACAAGCTCAGCTTTTCCTAGTCTTGTCGGGAAGAAGACAGAAGTCCTGCAATACAGTGGGCTTAGGTGTAAGAAAGGGGAATTCATGGACTTACCCAGGTTTGGTGTTGAAAAGGCCATGGGACGAAATCCAGGCATGATTGAAAGGAGAAAAAACCCTGAAGATTAAGAGTGAAGAGGCTGGGACAAATATGTTTTAGGGTTCCTTAACCGGTTTAAAAGGGTTAACTAAGATGCCCTATAACACTGCCAGGTTCCCCCAACTCCTGTGCAGGTCTAGCCTCCTAATGCCACGGAGGAAACGTACAGTGGATGGGTAGAGGGAAAATAGCCAGAACTGTACTGACAAGAAAATTAACTGGGTCCTGCAAACAGATCCACATCTGCTAGGCCAAAATGTCTCCTACAATATCGAGCCTAGACTCTCCTGTGGAACTAGCCCCTCTGGGCCTGTTTAGTGTCGAGGTTGGGGGTTCTTGTGTCATAGCAAGTCTGATAGTTGACATCTGAGACATCTGTCTGCTGGGTGCCATAATGCCCTGAATCATTTTAATATGATTTTGCAAATACCTCAAGGGACTAAGAAGTAATGTGGTCTTAAGAATATCAATGGTAGAAAAGAGATTGGTATCTGGAACAACGGAAAAAGATGATCTGATGACTCCAAATTTCCACCGATGGCTACATCAGGGTTAGAAGAGAAGTAGATAAAGTAATGCACCAGTCATCCTTGTGGGGGCAGTGTTTTGATTTCAGGTTGCCTCAGTTGATCAGGTCTGGGTTTAACGATGTCATGTACCCCCCCAAAAAAAGCGATTAGCTGAATATACCAAATGACGAAGCTTTTTTTTTGTCGATAGGGTTTTTAAATCTAATGGCACAGGCACAATGACATAATGCCAGTATTTACTCATTGGACATTTCCGATAAGCAATACAAGCTCTTGGAGGAAATCTAACTCTGGACAGAATATATATTGTTATAATGCATAAGCGTGACAAAATGAGCACAATATTACTGTAGTAATATTGATAATATATCAGCACACATATAAACATTTTTGTTTTTGCAAGTTCTAAAATATCAAATTGTTTATTGATGATTTTTTTTCACTTTAAATCAACATAGCACAAAGTAAGAAAAATAAGTTAAACCACCTGAAATCGAAACCTCTAGACAGAAATGATCTTTAACTTTCCATGACAATGATTTGTATTTAAATACTAAAGTTTGTATTATTGTTGCATGTATACGCAGGATGCTGCCAAACCCGTATTAGAAAAACAAAAGAGAAAAACTAAACATGATTTTTCTCCTAATAACCCACCACAAAATAGACAGATATTTTTTTAAAAAGCCACATCATTTAATTATTAATTTGCCAGGCTCTTTTATATAATTTTTTGAATAGAGACAGTTTCTTAAGAGCATAATGTATGTAGCATTATACACCATCTAATCACAATCACTTTCAGGCAATAAAAAAAAAAACAATGACATGAAATATAATAAGCACATACAATCACTTCTTGGTCATTAAGTTTAGGTTATGAAAGTGCATATTTTGTATTTTGAACCTGTTGATGGCTGGCATTAAAGTGTGTCATTTTATGCTGGTTTTTCAAGAACACATTACACCTTTTGCTGAACTTACCTAATAAATGAATTCAAGGAGTTCGCTTATGCAAATGAATCTCTTTTTTTCTGTAACCAAACAGTTAAAACACGAAAAAAACATATTGGCACTTTTATTTTAATGTTTCCCGAAATGTTTTGGTTTTTTTTTTTTTATGCAAATAAAAGTAACGCACAGTTTTTTCATTTAATACTTGGAGTTAATCACCTAGAATAGTAGTATGATTAGCTCCTTTTCACAGTTATGCTGTGTGCATTCACACACAATCTGCTGTGTAATGCATAATTTTACTGAATGTCAGTGTTTGTTTGTTTGTCAGTGTTTTGCTTATGCAATAAAATGCTATTCAGGGCTCATTCAATCATTCTAACACATCTACAAGCCAACTTCACGTTAAGGCTGCTTTAGCATCCATCAATTTGGTGTATGTGACCTAAAACAGATCAGCTCGAGAAAATATGTAGTGGAGTATCATGGTAATACTGTGATAATGGGACCCCAAATAATGTGGTGTATATGTTACATATGTTAAGTTTCTGTAGGTCTTTAAAGATTGAAACAGATCATTTGTCTGAGAGCTACATAGTTATTTCAAGCGATATGACTCAAGTACATATTTACCAAAAAATTATAATAAAACAACATTTCTGAAAAAAATAGATTCATTTAATAGATTAAAACATTGACGGTTTTTAGTGTTCCGTTTTGGAGTTTTAGTCTTCTCTAAGGTTTCTAATGCAATTTTACATTTCAGCTTTTTATTATTATAATATTATTATTATTATAACTATTAATGCTTTATTTCACAGGTGTAATGGATGAGTATGACAAAGTTCTGGTCCTGAAAAGGACTTTATAGGAACTTCAGCTCTTTTGCAATGAAACTGCAAAACTAACATAATGGCCTATCAAAAATATAATCTTTATTTAACATGTGTAACTATTGCAAAAATAGTCTTCGAGCTTAATAAAAACTTAACAGAACTGAGAGATGAATCCATGTACAAATTTTGGTAAAGATTTACGACCTCAATAGACCCGGTGTAGTAAAGGAAGTGAAGAAAGTTCTTCATACAGAATATGGGATGAAATGAAGCTTTTTTTGAGATTAACATCAAGAGTGTTCTGATGAAAAAAATAATAAATCATACTGCAGATTTAAAAGCTACTCTCTCCAAAATCCCTCTTATTAAAGAATAGAGTGCCTTTCATTTGCGCTAATCCCATAGAAAAGACTATTCGGTTTGTGTCCATAAAACCTGTATCCAGCACAGACATAATAAATTCATTCCTTACAACACTGCTAGAAATTTTAACCAGTGTGCAAAGGTTGCACATTTTTCATACCTGTTCATCGTTCTACTGTGTCTGTTCGGCTATTTGGCGGTTTGTCCATATTTTTTTAAAGGCGGGCCATCCTCTCCGTTTGTGGAGGACCCTGCCTTTATGCTTTACACTCAGAGGGTCTGTGTGATATAGAAGACCAACTCCATGTCCAAGGCTTGGTGAGGGACACAGGAGCTTCCACCATGAATAACAGGTATCAATGCTCCATCCAACTCATTCATATATTTCTGAGGCAGAAGGCTCCCGCCTGACCCGGCCTGGTACTCAACCTAGAGAAAAAAATACCACAGTGGGATTAGAAATCAAAGATGATTAATAGTGATGTTGGCTGCAATAAATAATTTAGCTCAACATGTGCTTGAGCATGGTTTAAACGCATCCATGTAAACAAACTGTCTTTTGTTAGCGCAATACCATGTCGGTGTCAGTTGAGACCCGAAGGGCAAGATGGTTAAGTCCATTTGCAACCAGGACAGAGAGGTGAGGACAGAGCGCTGCACAGCTGGCAGTGGCAATCTCTCTCTGGAACTGAGAGCAGGAGGAGAGAACGGCAGAGAGGGAGCTTTCTGAAGACTTTAAAAGGTAAAAGACCTGGTAGGAACAAAGTTAGGGGGAAAAAAAGTTAGATAATCTGGAGCTCACAATGAGCTTTGTTTTTTTTTCTTTTATTAGGACACACCTCGGTACACTTGATGGTACGTCCATCCATCTCAAACCCTGAGTCCTGCTGTATGTGGACACTATACACGCCCTCTAGAGATTTTCCATCTATGGGGCTGATGATGCTGAAAACACATCCCACATACAGATGAAAGCCACAAAGGCACTAGGATCTGTTTGTATCCTTATATCAGGAGTGTTCAATTTATTTTGAAACGGGCTGGTGTGGCTGCAGGTTTTCATTCCAGACAGAAGCCATGACCAGGATCAGCTAGTAAAACCAGGTGTGTTTCCTGCTGGACTGAATTAAAACTTGTACCCACATCAGCCCTCTAAATATCACACGAACTGCGATAAAAGCATCACTGATAACCAGGACGATTGTTTTATGTTATGATTAACGTTTAAGCACATACAACTAAATTGCAGACACAAATTAGACAGTCACAATGCAAACAATACAAAAATTTTAAGAAAACGCAAACAACCAAGGGCGAAGCCTGAAGGGATGGTTCATAAATCTGGATTATTTAAGAGATTTTCTAATGTTTGCCAAAGTGCAGGAAAGCTGTTTTGTAGTAGCAAAAAAACATTTTTTTATATTTGTTGACTGTATATGCAGAATTATTGCCACTTATAATAAAGATTATAAAGGGTTATAAAGAATGCTCCAATTGATTAATCTCATAAACATATAAAGATGACTGTAGTCTAGCCCTAATTGAATTTAACTAATTCAAAGGAAAATAAAAAATGTGCTCCTGGAGCAAGAGGACAAAATACAAGATATTTTTATAATGTGTTTATGTGGGCTTTTAATTAGTACTAATCTGTGTGAAATTTAGCTGAGCATATGCATTACCCCGTATTGACGGGATTCGTCCAGTCCACCCAGCGAATGTTAACGTTTTCTCTGTCCTCTGGTGCTGTATCAGTTTTCCCACAAGTTATTTGAAAGTCTGTTTGATCTCGTAGGGCCTGGCGCAGAGCCTCCATCGTCTCCGGAGGAATTTGCACCATTAGTCCATCTAAGAGATTACCAGACATAGAAACAGTTATTTACTACCTAAAACTGTAGATATTTAGATACATTTCATATCTGGCCCTAAACCAAATATATACAATTGATTACCTACAATGAAAAACAAATAACATCTCATTCTAAATTAAATTATAAGCACCTCATAGTAGCTAGATTCTATATTTGTTTACCTGCTTATTGTAGTTGTGTATTTAAAGCTACACAAACGTTAAAATGTTTACCTTCAACAATGCTAGATTTGGCAATATATCCTGAAGAGGCCTTCAAAGCACCATTAAAAACCACAAAGCTCGCTCCAGTTACTAAAAAAAAAAAAAAAAAAAAAAAAAAAAAAAAAAAAAAAAAAAAAAGAATTAAGTTAACTACCTCGTGCTAAGTGCACACCCCACGATTGTCAGATCACCGTTGTTTTTACACCGCACGACTATCTGGGGTAAAATTCAGTTGCTGCTGTGTTTACATTACATGATGGATCGGCGACAGAGGGTTACACACTGCATGACTTTACAATAGCAAGAAAAGTCAACAACTATGTCTGGTCCACATACAATGTTTTTAAACGCATGCGAGAAGTGATAAGAAAGTAACGCAAGATCAGAGTTCTGACACGAGGCTGGAGATATTATTAAAATTGTATTCTGAAAGTTCGGGAAATCTACATGCAAAAAATATTAAAACTACCCAACCTCTTCTGGTCTTTCCCTGAATGCTGTTGGCTTGCGTCTGGTAGCTCCCGTCCTCGTTTTGAACACAGATCAAGTGCGAGTCTGCTTCAGTACTAAAGCAAGCCCCAACGCTTATAACATGCTCATTGGAAGAATTCACCACTTTCAGCATCTGTTAAGTGACGCATGGTTATTAACACCTAAGGAATATTTTTGCACATAGAATGTGAATGAATAAAAGTGTTTGGGAAAATCACCTCATTAGACTTTGATTTGGGTATGTCAATATAGCTGTTGCCCACTTCCATGTGGATCCTCAGACTGTCGACTACAGGCAGACTGTACTGGTAATTTCTCAGATCCTAAAATAAATAAATTAATAAATAACCATTAACACAGGCAACACATTCATTTAAAGGGATAGTTCGCCTAAAAATTAAAAGTTTGTGTTGTTCCAAAGTCAGAAGACATTGTATAAAAGCTGTCGAAATGCACAGCTTTTGGTTTGGTCTTTAAAATGGTGTTAAAGTACATTTTGAGCTTTTATACATTGTGCATAAACAAGGCACTAAAAAATGCCGATCAATGCCACAGATCTGCTGGATGAAGTTGAACACACGCTGTCGTGAACGCATGTACACAAGTGTTCTAACGGCACAAAAAAGTACTCTAGGAGTTTCATAATATTACACTTGAACCACTGATGTCACATGGACAACCTTGTTCATCATCTTGGTACTTCTCTGCAGTACCTTGTGGTCTATAAGATTTTATCAAAAACTATCAAAAAATGATGACAGAAGATGACAGAAGGTCTCACGAGTTTTTAATCAACATGAGAAATGTAACCAAATAATTAAAAATACAATAAATATAAAGCAGGTGGCACCCTTATTATTCCCCCTTGTTTGCTTCTAAAACAACGACAGTATACGCCAATGACAATTAAAGGAACAGAGAAAAAAGTTGTTTAAATTAAATATAACGCAAACGTAAATCAGTTTGAAAAGTAATTTAAATATGTATCAATATTTGAGTTTAGAATAATTAATACATCATTATCGCTATAGTTAGATGCATCATCATTTTTACGCAGCCCTATGTCATTTACATTGATGGCATTATTCAGGGACATTACGAAAAACACTTTAGATAACGTCGGGTACACTGTACCTTGGCTCAAGCACCTGCAACAGTGTACGAAACCCTGTGTTATCCACGCCGGAGAACAGGCATAAATCCTTGGCAATAAAACCGATTTGCTACTTGCTCAAGGGTTGTCTGAGAGCAACTGGTAGTGGACACGGCCAGAGGAGAAGTTCGGACTTCCCAGCTCTGCTTGCACGTTAGATTCATCAATGCGATTCTTTCTCATTTTTTTTCCCCCACCAGTATTATTTATATATTAGTTCTAAGTAGTTTAAAGAAAAAATAAATCAGGGCAGAGAGACAATCACAATCTTAATAGTAATACACTATCCAAAAACAACTCTAGGATGTTAGATATTATCTTATAAGTCTGGAGATAAACAGTTGTAGGTTTAAGAGAGCTCTGATCAATCAATTTAAATCGGCAAATCGCAACAGATCTCTTTTAAAATTACTCACACTTTATTATAATTGTGTGTGCATGTTTTGTTTTTTGTTTTTTTTTAACTACAAAGCAAGCACGAGTTTATTTCACTTGCCTGTTAGAAGTGTAAATGCAACAAGCTCAATATGTTTTTATAGTCTACAACCAATAATAAAAGAGCTGTCTTGATTATTAAAATCTTTAAAAGACCACATGCTGGAAATGTGAGACACATGGAATCGTGTTACGTAAAGGCTGTGGGTTCGTGTCTCAGCGGATGGAGTATATAAGTACAATGGTGGTACTTACGGCAAGCAGATTCATGATGGTATGTCCAGTCTCTCTGAAGACAGATTCACGGAATCGAACACTAACCAAAGGACAGGGATACACTGACAAAAAAAAAAAAAAAAAATTAAGCACTAATTGTTAAAAAAAAAAAAAAAAAAAAAAAAAGAAAACTGGTTTAAAACACAAAATACATATTTCTTGAATTAGGAATTAAAGGCATGACTTCGTTAGTTTCCTGAGAGCCCAACATGGACTGGAAGATAACACTTGTAAAATTGATTCTGTAACTTGTTCACTTTAGTTAAAATACTGTTAATCAAGGAATGATCAGAATTTAAAGCTTTCATTGCTTTTCATATTTGCGTTTTCTAAATGAGGTTAAATGCGAATATCAAACGCTTTGACGCTTTTAGCACTGGAGGCTTTCTGAAGGCTCCCAAAGCAAGCCGTAGTCCCTGATGATGTACTGCAACAAGCAGTGGTTTATATGATTTTCTGGCCGAGTCATTAATTTTGCTCCTATAGTCCAAACCAGACTGAATCAATACTCTATACAGTTGCGAGAGGACAGTGTGTTCTGCTCCCCATTCAGCATTGGCGGACACTTTGTACACTTTAACGACTTTAATTTGGTCTCTGATAATAAAAAGCTTGGAGAGTTTAGTAATTCTTTCACCTTGAAAGGTTGATTTTATATTTTCTTGTTGTTAAAGGTGAAAACCAGCTCTTTACATTCTGACTGAGTGATAGACTAATAGATTCATAGTTAATGATTGGTTATTAAAAAGCCTTTCAGATTGTCGGATTCAAAACAATTTGTTGAAAGTGCGACTGTTGTATTGTTTTTCTTTTGTTTTTATACACTGTATTGTCGCTACTTTCTATTTGTACATCTTTTCTCTATGCTGCTTTAGAAAGTTTCCCACAATGTGGGACAAATATAGTTATATCTTTTTTTCCACACTCCAGCAGCCTCTTTAAAATGCTCATATAACCATGAATTACCCTTAGATTATTTTTTTGATGTCTCTTCTGTCTCTTTTGCTATTGAGCAATTATATGGTCTGTAAAGGTTTTTAGGGATCTGGTGGAGATATGTTTATTACAACACATACTTTGAAAGACTAACCATTGAAATCACTGAGAATACATTTTGAACAGCAGTTATGGTTGGTGTGCACGCGACTGTGCATGCTTGTGTGTGAACACCTGCACTACTTTCTGCCTTTGGTTGGCAAACAATGGAAATTCACTCTACCTAAGCCAATGATCATCAGTTTTTTAATTGTCCTCCACCCCAACACACGCTAATCCTCATCAGTCATGTGGTTGTCTTCGCCAAACACCCACACACAAATCATCAGTTATGTGTCTCACCTCTCTTCACAAACACCAGAGAAAAAACAACTTTGCAGGTTGTTTTTAACTAATATGGCTGAGACAGCCCACTCGGATAAAAACCATTTAGTAAATTCAATTATAGTAACGGCTCATTTTATTGTCAATTACGGTAACAACATTGTAACAGGGAAACAGTAATTTGTTTGATTACTAAAAAAAGTAACGCAGTAAGTAACACTGTTTATTTAGAACATTATTTCATCACTGCCTGTTACTGTGTACATAGTGCTTTTAACTTTGCAAAAGTGATCCAAGACATCGGCTAGTTTTCAATAGGAAGACATGAAAATACTGAGACTCACCATTCCACTCTGCTCCCATACTGAGTACCAAGCGAAGGGGGAACACTTTTGCCCAGGGCACCTCCAATTTATGAATGAGAACCCCAAACAGAAAGGAGCTGTGAGGCAGATCAAGACCCTCCAGAGGCTGAAAGCTCTGAGAGACAAAGAGGAAGCCACCGTGTTCCTTACTGCCCAAAAAACTGTCGGCAAAGGTCACGTTGCTGAGTTGCTCAAGATATTTCCCTGCAGTTGGAGATGGAGCACAGAAGCTCTATAATCAACAAGACCTTGATATATTTCTGACACTTTGATAAATGCCAATAGCATACCCTTCTGTGCATCTTGGTAAACGCTCATGTAAAGATTAAAGATGTCTCTAGGTATGCTGTTCTCCTCAGGGAGACGCTCGATGATGAACGCCAGCTCTCTCTGACCAACTCCCCGAAGACCGTTAGAGCTCATACACCAGCACTTCCGCCCACAATCTAAAAAAAAAAATAAAATAAACAGAATAAGCACCCTGAAAAAAATAATGGTGCATACTGCACTCTATTTCATCAATACACTGATCAAAAGCCTTACATGCAGTTAGCTTAACGTTGACCAGGAGGTTAGCGTTGAGCACAAACGTCAAAGGTTTTGGACCTCCTTCCTCTAAGAGCAGCATAATCTGACAGGCAGCAGGACGCTCTTCCACCAACAAATCTGTAACAGAGAAAGTTACATATCAGCACGTATTCTATTGAACTTAATAGTGATGAAATGCTTTTCCTGTCTAATCAGATAAAGTGCTTGTTCTTTTTTACTTTTGTTCACAATTTGTAAATATGTATCGTGTTGCTGCTACAGAATCTTATTACAAGTAACCTGACAAGAGGTTGTTCATAATAAGATTCTAAAAAAAGGCTAAGTGCTTGGGCCCCTTGCCTTCCATAGGGGTATATCATTGCTAAGCAACCATCACCTGAACATTCCATTACAACAAGTAAATTTATCTACAAAATTTATTTACAAATAAAATTTAAAACAAACAAACAAACAAACAAAAAACCCCACAATGATCCATCATTTTGCTGCTGAGGTTTTGGTTTGGTTGTTTCTCACTACATGGTCCAACCGATGGTTCCTACCACATAGCCCACGTTATACGTGCGGCATTCAGAAAAGTTCAAATGTCGCTGCAGCACAGATGTGTCTGGAAAAAAACTAGCATAACTATGCCACTAAATGCCCGTGCTTGCTGACCATCTACATTTGAAGTAACGAAATTAAGCACACCAAAGAGGCGATAGGTAATTGGTCCCTAACACATCATTACAATGTTTTAACAGCATCAGAATGTGCAAACACTAGTTGAGCAAAAAAATGTATAACACTAGACACAGAACATTGTCCTCGATAATAAGCCACTATCATTAATTGACACCAAATGACTCAAAACAACTAATGCTATAAAAAACAAACATGGTTTCATACAAGAGCTCACACATGTGACTTTTATGACTACTATATAAACTGGAAAATGCCAGTTGCAACCTTCATTCAAAAAAAATGTAGCTGTTCTTACCCCCTCCATCTTCTTCTCCTGTGGTGATGAGCAGTGGCGGCAGACTATCGTCATCATCAGGCAAGAGACTTGGATCTCGCTGCACACAGCTGCCCAAGCCACAGAGTAGCGCATAGTCCCATGGCCCATTGACTGCTTTTCTTGGTTCCTCTAAACTGGCGTCAGTGCTGTGTGCTGAACCCTCAGTTTCCTCTGGGAATTTACTAGTAGGCTGAACAGATTAACAACAGATTGTCCATTATTAAATGTATATTAATTGTAACTTTTTAGCTTGCTCAACCCGTACCGTTGGAGGGTCTGGTGTAACTGGGCTGGACTCCTGAGAGGATCTCCGTGGCCGTATTGAAAGCCTAGTGGTGTCTGCCACCTCACCATTAGGCAGTATTCCATCAGCAAACCAGACATGTTTCTGTTCTCTTGGAAATCCTGGATACATAAACATACACACAAAAACATACATAAAGATTTAGCTAACCACACATTTGACAGAATTAAAGGCATCCAACCAGTGCTGATTTTTAACTTAGGGGTTCTTATCATAACGTTCACAACACCCTCAGAACTGGCACGCTAAAGCCTGGTAAAAGAGTGTGCTTACCATCATTGCTGGGATGTTTAAGAACAGACACTGGGACCATAACAGTGGGAGGCGGAGAGTTGAGGGTGCCTGCCGCTCGAGCCTGCTGCATGGGAGGGATTGTGGAGCAGTACTCGGATGGGATGTTAGGATTTGGACTAGGCCCAGTAGGGCTCATCATTCTTTCAAGGGCCTGAGCTGCAAAAACACAGGAATGAATCATTAAACATCCTTTGGGATATCTGTGCTTATGCATTAGGAGGCTTAAATGTGTGTGTTTACATCCTTTAGTACATGTTCTATCAAAATAAGTGGTCAACCGAGTTTTCCCAATTAATTGGCACCAATAGGTGATGCCTAAATCTATCAGCAAAACATCCGCAAGTAGTTTTGTGTCTGTTGCTGGAGAGGCTGAGAAGGGTCAGTCATTATATAGTGCCAGAGCCAACATATCTGTAGTAAGAGCAGCCTCTAGAGGTGAAAATCACTGACGGCATGTCTCTGTTTTTTTTTTTTAATCTAACATATATGTTATATACGTTTTAACCTTATACAATAAGATTCCATTTATACAATTACTAACGTTAATACAATAAAGCTATCGTGTATTGTTTGTCATTTTTAGCATTTACCAATACATTTTTAAAGAGTTAATTTTTATTTTATATGTTAACTTATTTTGTGTAAAAGTTTAGTATTATTTCACAAGGACTGGTATTTTCCCTTTACTTAATCAAGTATTCATTTTAAGTTAACCAGTTAATTAGTCGGGTACGGCCACTATGGTCCAACCTAACTAATGGTATTTGTGAAATTTAATATTGGTTGACCTCTATTCAAAATATATACATGGAACAAAACGTCAATGAACAGAATCGGAATATAAACTGAATTTAATCTGGTTCACCATTTTAACCCTCTAATACTGATATTTAGGATTGTATGTCTTCAGTAAGGTCATCTGGTCAGTGCAGAAGTTAGGTTAACCAAGTTTAAAAAGCAGGGCAGACATTGGTTAAATATACTTACACAGACAAATCTATAAACATTTTATTAAGTTAACCAATAACCTTATTAATAGGCTAGAGTAGTTAAATAAAAAAATCTGACACTCAATATTTTAAATCAAACAATTACCACACACTTACAGGAAGTACGTTTAACTGGAAAGCAACAGCAGACCACAGGACTCGATTATGCATTTAGGTAATTAAAAGTTGCTTTTGGGATGTAGTGCCAGATATGGCATTCATAGCTGCTGACTCCACGCAAATTGCTGAGTAAGCCTCGCCTTGCGGTATATTGATTAAGCATCATAGAACCTCATCGACTCGATTACGTTGGCACCGGTTCTGATGAGCATGTACACCGAAAGCGACAGTATAAACACAAGACACAACAACGACACTCTGAGTGACTCATGAGGATGATGATGACAACCTATGTCAGACACGTTGTTTGTCCTTCAACTACGCTTTAAATCAGACTGTCCCAAGAACAAGCTGTGGCCGAAACACGGTTTGCTGATGTCGTGGAGACTTCAAGGAACTTGTGTTATAAAGCTTAAACAGTATTTAACAATGTGCTTGGATTATGTTTTGAGCAGCCAGTTACCTTACCTTAACTAGGAACTGAATTTCCTTTCATCTTAGTCATGGTGCGTGTTCTCAGTTTATCTCCCTGGAGCATTTCAGCCTGAACTCAGCAAAGGTTGAAAAGGAGAGAGAGAGAGAGAGAGAGAGAGAGATGGAGGGAAAGAGATAGAGCAGGCATTCTTTTGCCTTAGAGCCTCTTTCCGGATGGTGAACGGTGCTCTTTCAAGCAATCATGTTGTGCTCTCGTCTGTCCTGAGTCTAACCTCCACAATAACAACCACAATCCCACCTTCCTCTCTCCATCAAACGCCTGCTAAGATGGACGAGTTGGTAGAGTAAATGGCTGTCCAGGACTGAAAAACGACCGAAAGGAACAGAGGGAGGTGACGTATGCCTTCCCGTCCTGACGCTGAAGAGGAGGGTGTGTGTGTGTGTGTGTGTGTGTCTGAATCTTTGCCCAAAGCTGTATCAGAGAGTCTGAGAGCACTGTGCAGCCCAGGTGGATTTATGCCACACACAGTCAAGGACAACCAGTGCCCACACACAACACCAAGCAAATAAGTCTCCTGGCTTCTCCATCTTGCTCTTCCTCATTTAAAAAAAAACTCTACTTGAGCTCATCATAAACAGGCTGCCTTATTTACGATTTCATTTGAAATACGCTACTAAATCTTTTACGAATACAGCTTATACAGTATATACTATAACATTTTAGGAAAGCAAGGTGATGGAGATATATACATATTATATATATGAGAATGGATCTATTCCAAGCATCACTTAGCAAATTAGCAAAGTAACAAAGAAGCTCAAGCTTAAACGGCATATGCCTTCTCGACGCTTCTCGTATCTAAATCAATGACTCATTTCGGCAGCTACAAATCTCATCCCGACAGGGTTGGTTAATTAACATCACACGCTGCACTAATCAATCAGTCTGCTATTTTTGTGGGTTCTTTATTTACACATATCTTTAAACCAAAAGCTGTTACCTTAGACTTATTGATTGTGTGGATCTATTTATATCATTAATCTTTTGTGTACCTTGAGTGTCTGTTCTTTACATATTCATCATGTATATTAATCACAGTAAATATAATAAAACCAAAAAAGTTTTAATGTTTCTGCTATTTTTACATTTGTTCTGCAATCTATGTGTGTGTGTGTGGGTGTTTAAAATATTACTGGTGAGGTAAGAACTGGTGAAACTGCATAGTTTCTATGATGGCGGTGTTTTGATGATATCACACGACAATAACTAAATCTACGAGAAATATGTGGCCCTGGAATCCAAGAAGGAAATGCATAAAAGATGCGTATTAGAACTATTTGAATTTAAATTTGTATTTATTTATACCTTTAGAATAAAATGATAAAACATTTGCACTTCTATCCAAAATTATGATACAAACTCTGTCAATTGTTAGGTATCAAACTCTTGCGGTACCTTTGCACCATCTACTGTTAAAGTGCATAGAAAAACAAACACAACTCATACATTAACACAGAAATCTGAACATTAGCCAATAAGAAGAAACTAATAAGAGTAAAGAAGGCTTATAAGATACCTGCTACAGCAGGTCTACCCTAGAGAAAAGAAATAGACTATATGAAAAACGGCATACATTTTACAATGAGGAAAAAATAATTTGATCTTCCTGGATCTTTGATTAATTAATTCTGTATGTTTGCCCACTGACAAAGAATAAAACCGCCAATTAAAACCATAGACTGAATTTCCAACAGTGAGAGACGGAATAAAAACAAAAACATCCAGAAAAACAGAATTCAAAATAATTGTTTAAATACTCCATCAATCGAAATTTCTGGTACAGGTAACAAGCTGAGACTAGAGCTGACCGATTAATCAAATATAACTCGCAATTTAAAATGCTGCAATTAACTAATCGCAAAAGGGTGCAATGTGAATATGATATTAAAAGTCCCAGAGCAAATGCATTACTGCCTTCTTTGAGTGACAGTCATATCGGCCGATTGAGCGCGCGCAGCTTCGTGCGGCCAAACAGCATGTTGGCCATGTGTGTGTAATGCCCACCATTAAAAAACAAAAACACCAGGAGTTAACTATAACCCGCTACCTCGCTAAAGAAATAGTGCCTTTTAATGCAGTGACAAAAGAAGGATTTAAAAACCTCATCCGAGCGCTGAATAGGAGATAAAAAAAATTCCCTCTTGTACACATTTTATCCGCTCTCCGCAGCTTTACACTAAATGTAGGAAAAAAGCCGGAATATTACGGTAAAACAATGGAAATGCATCTTAGATTCACTGTGCACTATATTAGTGATGACTTCATGCTAACGTGCATAACTACTGGTAGATAGACTACCTACCTTATGTTTACAGAAGATAAGGCTTTTTTTTTCCACAACATCTTGTGTGAGAACCTACTGTTCTCAGTCAAAGCTTTGACAATGGGTCATGAATGGGTATTCCAGCTTGACAATGACCCAAAAAACACGTCCATTCAAGGCAACAAAGGAGTGGCTCAAGAAGCGCATCAAGGTCCTGGAGGGGTCTAGTACTCCTCAGACCTTAATCCCATAGAAAATCTGTGGTTGACAAATGTCAGCCTTAAAACCTTAATGACTTGGAGAGAATACACAAAGAAGAGGGGGCAAAATACCCGAGATGTGTGCAACCCTGGTGGCCAACAAGAGTTTTTCCATCAAGTACAAAGTCATGTTTTGCGAAGTGGTCAAATACTTATTTCACTCATTAAAATGCAAATAAATTTATAATAACAAAACAAAATGTAAATTACACCAACATAGTGTAAAGGTGTACTTTTTTTGGTACCATATAAAACTAGACTTTATACAAATGCACGTCTCTTTAAACAGTTTCACTTTCAGTAAAATTAAAATGTTGATGCTTTATCATACAAAGACATTTTGGACAACAATATTTTTTCCCCTGACAGTGTACTGATACTACAATACATATTTAAAAAAGTGCTGCAACGTATCGTGATTTGTTGCGTCATGACCCATGTATCGTAAGGTTTTATACACAGCCTCGAAAGTAATTAAAATTCATGGTGAAGTAATAGTCAGGTATCCCAATATGTTTGTTCATACAGTGTACACGATTGAGATAGTAAAGTGTTTTGACAGTGATAGTAAAGTGTTTTGACAGTGGTGCAATTAAGGATTTACACACATTAGGAGAATGCAGCTGCAATTGAAATTCCCGCTTCTGTGTCAGGGCGTAACACAATGGAGCTGAACCTGATACACAGTAACTGTGCTGTCGTGAATCACTGTTTGTTTCAGTGCTTAAGAAGACCATTCTAACAATTATTAGCGGCTGGAAATATTATGAAACAAAATATTTACGCATCATTGTATAGTGTAGGCTCATTATATAACCAGTAATAAGTGATATTTTAGCTTGCAGTCATACTTCAGCATCAGGCGCTATAATGTCTACTAACATAAGTGTAACAAGTTCTAAACACCAGTAAGCACATCCGAGTTAACAAAATGTATCTGCCTGAACAGCATAAATAGGTATGTTAGTGCAGTGTGTTCCATGGACACTGGTTCACATTGATTGTTCCAAAAAAGACATGTCATGCATTTGGGCATTAAGGAAGAGAAGTTTAAACAACGATTTTTAAGACGTTTCTATCAATTTACCTCTGGTTTCTAGTACTTGTCCCGTATTTATAGCTAAGCATCTTTCAAAAACTACAGGTGGCAAACTCAACATGACAGGCAACAAAATCACAATATTAAACTAATTAATATTACATATATAAGATGGGGACGTGAACTTTTAAAATGCTGCTGATTAGAAAACAGTCTCTGCAGTTTTTGCAAATAGCATTAGGGGATGTTGTAAAGAAATTAGTTGTGTTTAAAAGCAACACCAACATTAGCCAGCCCCACAACAACTCAGTGACCCTAACTACAAATCTTATCCCTACAATCATCTGTTGGTCTAATAAGCTATAAACTCCTTTTCAATATTATTTATGGCTGAAACGATTGAAAAAATGTAATTATATCAGAGCCTAAAAAGCAAACGTAAGTTCATGAATGAAGTGAATCAAGCCGAATCACAACGGAATTTAAAAAGAACATAAGTTTAAAACACAACGAAATAAAGTTACAACACAACAAAAATGTTCCCAACCAATAGTTAGCACTGAAAAAAAAATGCTATAAGTTATGTGATCTTCATGTGAAGTAAAAAAACACATTTGTAAAATAAACATACCTTTTAATATTCCGTTTTTACTTACATTTAAAGTCTTTTTGTTTGCGTCAGTAAACCCTACAAACAATCTGCGGACCAGCCCCTATTAGTTGGAGGCATTTCCGTTAAGTTGTAACTCGATTTCTTTGTGTTGTTAACTTATGTTTGCTTTTTAAATGCTATGGTATTGTGCACCGCTGGGCCACCGTAAGTGTATGTGTAGGTTTAACAAATCTACAAAACATAATCTAATCTCTTTTGTAAAGGCTCCTGATATTATTAAGATCTTTTTTATTATTTGCTTTGGGATAAAGAGAAGTTGGATATCAGCAAGCAGCTAGCTGATGGTGAATCTTATCAGTAAATGTAATCCTGTGTAAATTGCACTTCTATTTACAAGTGATTATTATTCAGTGTTACACAATTTTTTTAGTATAAACATGTGAAGAGCAATCCTTTAAGGTAAAAGTGGAAATGAAAGATTGGGTGTGTCATTAAAAATAAACATGCACCAACCAGCAGCACCCCAAGCTTCTTACAAACATATACGGCTTTAAACAGCGTAATCAATTGATTAGAGAAAAGACACAGTGCTGTTTGATGTTCCACCCAGTCTTAAATCTTTACTACAGCAGATAAAGTTGGATCTCACCAAATTCTGTAAATACCAAGGTTGTGCAGTTCTGGTTGTTGTATGTAACGCAGTCTTCAACATTGATCAAAACCCCCAAAAAATAAATAAATAAATAAATAATCACCTACCTCTTTGTATAGTTTCATAGCAGACCACACAGACTCTAGCTTCCTTCTCCAAGTATTTTAGTTTGCATTTACGGTTACAGCATATGGCACAAAATACCTGGAACCAGACAGATAAGTAAAAAATAGCTTTAGCATTACAAATCAATTGTTCTAAAACTTGAAGAAAATTTTACACTTCAGATGTGTTAAAATATCTAGAAAAAGAAAAGCAACAAAATCATATTCACTGACTCATCTGCTGTTAAGTCTACTGTCAAATTAATAGGTAAAAAAAATAACCTACACGTCAAAATCTACAATATCAAAAACATCGAAAGTGACCAGAAGTGTAGCGGGTGAATTATAAAAAAAACAAAACATTTTAGATGGAAGAGGAGTGAACCACTGTGAGCCATGTGAATGCTAGTACTCTCTTATCCCAGGATAAGGGGAATCAGTAGGAATAACTTTAGTGTCTTTCTCTCTTCTAAAGCCAGGCTTACTTTAGTTTTAGTTTTAAATCACTTTCCAAAAGAGCTCATGTTGCACAATTCATAACCACACGGGTGTGCAAGTCCAGTCTTAAAGACCTCCTTCTTTTAAAAAAAAGTTTCCCTATCTTACTACCCTAAATCAGATGTGTTCCAGAATGAATATACTGTGTTAGGACTGCACTTTTTATATGTGACAAGAAGAGGACAAAGGATGATTCCTGTGATCAGATCACTTTTTTCACACCTCTGTAGACCCCTGGCCTGTGGATTCTGTGACACTGAACTCCCAAATGGCTGTTTTATTTTTGTAACATTATTTCTCAGTACATTGTGGATTGATGACTTGCTGACAGACAAGATCAGGATGTGCTGCCGATCATGTTACACTGGTCCTGTTCTATTTGATGTTAAGTTTACTTTACCCATCAAAACACTACCCATTAAAAACCGATGAGACAAAATTTATTAATTAATAGTAAAAACAATTTTGTCATTTGCCTACATGATTTAAACTTTAAGGTCAACTGGGTCTGTTTAGTACCGACACATTTTATGTAGGTTATGCCTATGTATATTTTATCTATAAAGTTGGTTAATTTTTGTTTTTAAAGAAAATATATCCTTTTATTTTAATAATGCAAAATAATGTCTGATTAAATGATAGACATCAATACAGAAAACATATGCAAAGGGTGGAGGGGGGGGCAGAAACAGCTTTCAACTTGACTCTGGGAGGTATAAACAGTACATAATGTCATATGTCACTAACTTTGTTTTAAAATTCTGCAATAAACTAAAGAACATAGGTTTCAAAATAAATACTAAGATCCTGCCCAGTGGAGTAACAGACCTTTTCGAAAAATGTTTAATCATTCAGCATCAGCAGCTCATAGCCCATCTTTTTTTTTTGCTACATGACCAATGCTGTTCTCGTTGAGTGCACAAAATGTCCAACAACTAATATTAGTATTTACACTTTTTGTTAGACGTAGTTCAGTCAATTCAGTTTACTTACAATACTACCAAAATAATGTAAAACATGTGCATGTGATTTGGGATGCACCTTGAGCACTATTTTGTCCCAGTGGAAAAAAAACAGACTAGCTATCATAACTCAACCCTCAGTTAACAATTAATGCAACAAAAAGTCAAAAGTTTCAATTTAGGTAAAAAAAAAAAAAAAAAACCACATGAACGTGACTTACTTTGCCACATGCCCTGCAGTGATGTCTCCTTTTGGTAAAGGTAAACTTTTGCCCACATTTCATGCAGTTAGGTGCCTCAGAATCAGGGACCCAGGGTGGCTGCCTCCAACCAAGGCCTCGATCCTCCGTTCCTGACTGATCAACTGCCTCTCCAGAAAACTCTCCTGGGTAAGGCGGTGGTTCCGAAAGCTCTTCGTGCCCATAAACGTGTTCACTGCTGTCACTATGACTGGCAGCGTCAAAGTTGGAAGCTTGCCTTACAATAGGAACTACAGGGGACATGTTCTCCTCCTCGGAACTTGAAACCTCCTTCTCCTCAGATTCACGATTCTGTCTGTTTTGGCTGAACAGCTGTTTTGGTCGGGCTCCTCCATAACTGGGCGACTGGTTTGCATTGCAGACTGGCCGAATTACAGTTGAACTCGGCAGATCTTCCGATTTGTTATCCATTTGTGTGCTTTCAGGTTTTAATGGACTACTCTCCTGGGATGAGGAAGAAACATTGGAACCTTCGCTTTCGTCTAAAAAGCGAAGGGATCGATCACTTTCAGGTGAGGCAAATGAATCGACTGGGCAACTTCGTGACTCCCCTTCCGAATCCCCGTTAATTTCTGTAAAGCCTACATGCACAAATTTCTCAGTTGACACATCGGAACTGTTTCTCTGTGCCTCACCCATTAAATAAGCATCTAGTTCTTCATCGGTTACCATCATCATATTTTGCTCACTTTCAGGAAGGAAATCACTGGTAAAATCAAACTCTATTGGGTAATCAGGGCTCTGAGCATTGCTGGCAGCTTGGCTACTCTCAGGCAAATCTCTAGCGGTAAAATTCTCTGAAAGAGATAAACTGCATTCAAACGTTCTGTTACATTGGGAAGGCGGAAGTGTCGTTAATGCTTCAGGGTTTAACATTATTTGTACTAGTTCAGGATCGTCATCAGGTGAGGAATCCGGCTTGCAATCACCCAGAGATGCTTCAACTTTGGCAGATGGAACAGTTACGTTTTTAATCTCTCCTGTAATTGAGGTCTCTTTAGATTCAGAGTGAGAGATTTCTTTGTCTTTGGTTTGAGCCACTATTGTTCCCTGGTCTAAAGAGGCCACAACAGTTGCACACATTGATACAGCAATAGGGAGGCAGGACATAGATGATTCTTTTTCACTGGCAGGAATGGCTGTAGTAATTTCATGATCCCAGTCACCAATGTCCACAGACTGTTTCTCGACTGGTACCTGAGGCAGACTTGTACTGACATCAGCTTTTCCTGCAACAGCCTCCTCAGTTACACTTGAGGAAATCAGATCATTAGGGCCTATTTCAGATTCTAAAATGCACTGAGAGTTGTTTTGGAGTTTAGATGAATTTAAGCCCTCTGGACAGCTACTCTGAGGGACCTGCACCTTATGGTTTTTTAAAGGTTCCGGGTCATTTGAAACATTCTGAGTTTCAGCAGTCCTCTCCACAGCCGCAGGCAATATAACATCGAGCAAACTTAAACAATTTGAGGAACCGGCAAAAGGACCACTAGTGTCCTGTCCCTGTAAGTCATCATGCCTGGTCTGTAGGGTCTCAGGATATATAACAGCTGAACTGTCAAAATCTACCAGTAGCTCCTCCACAACCTGTTTCTCAGCAACCTCTAACTCTTTAAATGCATCATGGCTGTTTGTGCGTGGGAGACTGGCCGATCCTGTATCATTAACAAGGTCGCATAAGGGTTTCAGCGATCTGTCTGGACAAGGAGGTGTCAAGGTTTTGGCAGCTCTGCTACCAACAGAGGATAGGAGGTCAACACCAGTCAACACCTTTCCTATTGTATCTAGATGTTTTTGGTCAGGTGCATTAATAAGTGCAGTTGCACCAAATTGCAGACAATTAACATCAGGGAGAGTCTGTGACACTGTAGATAACTCGGGTAGAAAACATTGGGAGTACAGGGTTGGGTCCTGGCATGCAGAATTTATGAATGTTGTAGTAGTGTTCTCAGCCTCCTCTGAAAGGAAAGAAAAGATGTAGGTTATATATCATATGATCTATCATGCAAACATAGGACATATAGAAGCTGAAGCATAAAGAACATTATTTCAAAGTTTGAGGCATTTACAGCATGGCTCTGTCCAGACTCAAAAATTTGGGCTATTGCTCGCTTTGTAGAAAAGACAATCCAAAGCTCTCAATTTATATTTACATTCCTGGATTTTTTCAATCCAGCTGAGGAGTTAAGGGTTAAGGGGCCCAGCATTGGCAGCTTGGTGGTGCTGAGAATTAAACCCATGAACTTCTGGTCATCAACCTAAGCCGACAACCATCACAGACCTATTTCCATCACATATTAAAGAAAGATAATAGTAAAAAAAATCACTATGAATAATGTGTTTCTTTTGTTTAAACACTTATGGATATAATGGATATATATGGATACAATATTATATTATTAATTTATTTTCAAGTAAATTTTGGGGTACAGATCCGGTACGCCACTGACAAATGTGCAAAATTAGTACCACCACACCTTATACACAGTTTAAGCTATTTTAATACTCCACATATCAATAGTGACTCCCTGATACCCATAAATCACATACAAAATCACCCAACTATATTTGTGAGCATAAGCATTGAAATATATTTTAGCTGACCAAAGACTTCTTTCTTTCTTTCTACTACAAAGAGAGTCTGGTCACAAACCTGTTTAAGGTTTTTTTTACAGTTACTTAAAATTACTATACAATCAAAACATCCTCCAGTGTTTGTTGCTACGGTAAAGTACTTTTAACAGTGACCTGTGTGAACTGCATTCCAACAAATTGTTTCTTTTTGGATGTTTTAGCCAACTGAACCTCTACTGGAGCTAAGAAATTAACCCAAAATTTAGCAAACTCTAATATCCTGAGGATATAGATATATATATATATATTATATATATATATATTTTATTTATTATTACAGATTTTTTGCAGGTTACTTCCAAGACGTGTTGAAAGGCCTTTATGCTGTAAATTACTATTAATTGACCTGTTCTTCTTTTTACCATGACGCTGAAGGTAGCGTTGCCAACAGGTGTACCTACTACTGGTTGCCATAGTAACAACATTCACCAGTGGGTGACACAATTAGCATTTAAAATTCTGCAGAAAAATACTTGTTCGAAAAACTTTCAGTGTATATTAGGGATGGGCATTTGATAGATTTTCTTCCGCTAGAAAATAATATTGAAAAAAATGATCAATTAATCGATAAATGATAGTTAATTTTTCTGATTAATTGTTGCTGTAAGATGATGCCAACTTAAAAAATAATAATAAAGTCACATGGTCACACAGGGATTGATTGTATTTGCCTTAATAGTAATTTTCAAACGTAGAAATCCTAAAGGGACTAATACTTTTCTCATTCTTGAAACATAGTTGGACGCGTCCACAACCTACTGCTAATGATTGTTGGTGTTCATGTCAGGTTGCAGTAAAACATCAGCTCTCACTGCGACTAAGGTTGTAGTAAATTGTCAGCTCCTCAAAGGAGCAAACTAAATACTTCTATAAACCGGGATGAGTCTCAGATATCAAAGGCCGCATTTTCACTGGAGGTGTTGATTCTGATTTTGTGGAATTTTTTACTAAATCTTTTTTTTTTTTTATTAAACTCACCCATGTTCGATATCTGCATTTAAACTAGACATGGCAAAACAACCCAGGGTAGGCGTACTGACCGGAGAAGGAAGTAAAAATGGTGCGATAATCAATAGGCGAAGACAAAATGATTATTCAGTATTTTGCCTCAGTGCCACATTTAAAGGTCAGCAAATCAATGCTCTCTTAGGGGGAAGAAAAAAAAGTGGAGAGCCCTTGTTGCAGCCTGAGCAAATGTAGCAATGATCAATTAATCGATAGATAGAACTTGCCATTGCAAGGTACAAGTACATAGCAACGAAATACTGTATAGCATCTACCAGAAGTGCAAATAGTAGAAAGTGTGCAAACGAACAAATGCTGATAAATATGTAAATATGTACAATAATGAGTAAGGCTGTCAGTATGTGCATCTACCCGAGTTAAGAGTTGATGTCATGCACCGCTGTGGCTTCAATGAATACGACTCGCCTTGCCGAGGTGTCTGCTTGCCTGGCAGACGCTAAAGCACGTATCTGATCGGTGCCACATTGCAGAACAAAAATCGGAAGTGGGTCGCTTGTTAAATGCGGCCCAAATCTGCAAAGACCCTTTGAATTGAATTGAAAAATTTAGAAAGAGGCATCAGCCGACCAGTGCCATGGTGTAGTAGGTTAAGGCGCCGCCACCCACATGCGCAGTTGCACACCGGCGTCCTGGGTTCTATTCCAGCTCGGGACTTTTTCATTCCCTCCCCTCATTTAATTTTTTCAATAAAAAAATTTAAAAAAAGACAAAAATGACATCAGCTGCTCAGATTTTTTTGGAAACCAGGCTGACATTAACAACAGTGACTCATATACAACAGGCGATCACATGACTTTCTAAAAACCCCATATAGGCAGTTTAAGGATGACAAGACGATTTAATAGCCCCTCAACCCTCCAACCCCTTGATCCTTAAATTTTTAAGGGGGGGGGGTAGATTAAGCAGGATTGTATAACTGTATCATGGATATAAACAAATAAACAGACATCCTCTAACCTGTGTTCAGTTCAAAATCATCCAAGAGTTTGTCCAAGTCACATACAGCAGCTTTAAAGTAACTGTCCATCCTAAAGGAGGAATAGTTTCCTGTTTAACCCTGTGGAAACAAATAAAAGTTGTTTTAGAGTTTAATTACAATTTAATGACATGTCGTCCATTTAAGTCAGCAGAAAAGCACAGATAAGCCAAGATGAATGTTATCACTTGCTTTAAATTCATTGACAATTGGAGGAAAACCTGACTTATAAATCGAAAAACTGTTCTTTTGTCTTAACTACACATTTTTGACGGTTACTCATCTCAACTAGCAACAGCGATTAACTAGCGAGTTAATTAGCTATCTGTGAACTAAACAAACCCCTCAAATCAGCTTTTACAACTTTTATGACCTTAAATCCTTTTATTACATGTTGCTTATACATAATTATATTATAAAATGTCAGCTAACCAAACACAGAGCTTTCTCATACTTAGCCCAAGATGCTCCAAGCTCGCTAGCTACTCAACCCGTTTTACGCGTTAGCTTGCTAGCTAACCATTTACTGACACAAACAAATCCCAAGAAAATGACTATAAAGCGTCTGTTTTGGAGAAAGATACCGTAAAATGCTTCATAGTCCCATTTTTTTGTCTTTCCAGGAGTAATTTAGTTTTGTCCAACAAGGAATTTGGTATTTGGACCGAGTAACCTATTAATAATTCCACATAAATTCCACAGTGAGAGCATTTCCACCGCCGGTGTGTGGAGCCGAAAAAACTCTCTTAAAGGCACAGCGGAAGTTTATTCACTCAGATTTTTTTTTGTCCATTGTGTTTTATTTTTATTACACAAATGATTACAAACGTACTATTTACGTGTTCTTTCTTTTTTTATATATATATATTACAATGTTCCTACTGTCCATTTCTTTTCTTAAAAAAAAAGTCACTTACACAGAGTGACAGGAAACTTGAAAGTCATTATGAATTAATATGAATAATAAAAAAAAAAAAAACAATTTCTATTTCGTCCTTTTTCTTGCTACACAAATACAATTTGGATTAAACTGAAAAGATGTAGACGCACTATAGACAATATAGAAATACCAGTCAGTCTATATTCCCAGCTTTAAAAGTCACTCTGATTGGCTGTGCATATGGGAATAACATCTATTTAAACGAATAAAATACCAATCTTGTTTAAAACTAAGACATTTATAATGACTTTTTAAGGATAACTGGGTTATAATCGATGGATTGATTGATTGATTGATTTAGAGGGCTTTGTTGCACATGACGTGTCCTTCTCCAAAAAAAAATAAATCACACAATCTTGCAGCGACTGTTGAATGTGTTTAATGTACAATTCTGCACTGATGACAACACATCAAACAATAATCAGAACTTTATTTTAAAAATGCCTTACATTAAGACGCAGGCACAAATATATTTAATCAATTCCCTTCTTACTGCCATGAAGAATAAAATAACAAGTGATTAAAAAAATGAGGTGAAAGAGAACATCAAGTTGCCCTAAATTAGCAAAAGAAACATGACCCAGATATGATGCACACAATCCAGGAAAAAGAATGCTTTCCAGCTTTAAAAGAAAGTTTACTTGTGGAATCATAAACCTGTTTTAAATCATTCTTAGACCTAATGATTAAGAGAGAAAAAAATACTGCACAGATTTTATTCTACTGGAGGAATCGCTTTCTTCGGTCAAGACCAGGCGGCTTTTTCAGCCTATCCACCCGGAATGTAGAATAACAGTATATTCCATTATACACATTTAAATATTTACATTCATTGTGTTTTTCTCTTCCTTATAGTGTTTTAAAAAGAAGGGAGGAAACAGTGGAATCAGTCACCCATGTGACATGAGTCACCCATGTGAATTGGGCTGCAATGCAACAATAGCTGAAAAACTCCTGTGACCCTGTAAGTAATGATAAGAAAAAACAATAATAATAATGGATGGCTTATTAGATAACTTAAACAGACCCAGACAGGGGCACCAGTTGTAGTTTGGATCTACTAGATTTTGTTTCTACTAATGAAGCAAATCTCTGGGGGCCCCCCAAAGTGTGTGAACCCTCACAATCGGTCCTAAGCCAAAACCCCCTGGTACTTTAAGTTTTATTACTAAGATATCACCTATTCATAGTGTTTTCAGCTTTAAAATATTTATTTATTTATTAGTATCTATTTATTTTTTTTATAATAGATAAATTATAGCATTACAATAACAATAGGTATAAAAAAAATAATTAATTAATAAAGTATTTAAAAAGTTAAAAAAAAAAATACAGAATTAATAAACCATATAGAAAAGGAAAGCAAAACCATAGTTCAACACGTCCTATTCTAAAATAAATAAATAAATAAATAACTTATAAATAAGTCGCGTTATAACTTCAGCCTTTCCCTGCGGAGCATCGAATTTCAGTGTGTGACGTCACGCACAGGGGGATAGGCTGGTCACGTGGTGTAGGTTTCCAAACCTCTGGGTTCCGGAAAAAAAAAATTGCCAAGTTGTTGAAATGAACGTAAATTTGTCCTGGAGATCGGAAAGGTAGGAGGGACAACGCTCGATTCCGTTCTCCAACTTTAAAATCAGACTTTCTCTACGTCTGTTGTATAGTTTAAAGTTTAAAGTTAAAAAGAAAGGAAAGGTTCACTTTTGGCCAACACGCCTCGCTGCTACCTGGTGATTTATTATGTCGCGCTCTGCATGATGATCAACGCTTACACTAACGGGTAGGAAGTTATTCTCACACCATCTCTGGTTTACTCGGTCAATAGTTGTATGTATTTATATTTTTTCCTTACTTTTAGATATTATTTATATAATTAACAAGGTAGCCTAAGACTTACGTTTCAGGAGCAGACGGATTGTTTCCACCTACTTCAGCAATAAAATGTAAACATGTTGTCTCACCTAACTTACCCTCACATGTCATTACCAGTGTCATCTGATGCCTTTATTTCTCAATAAGGTAAACTGTCATTTTAAGATTACATTTATTTATTATTTGTAAAATTTGGTGTGGCCAGGTACAATTAAATGTGTGAAGAATAGATAGATAGATAGATAGATAGATGAGTGCTTTATTCAGTTTACCTGTACATTTTTTACCTGCACGATATAAACTCAAGCTATGATCCCTGTTTTTCTGCAAGCGGCCCCCAGGGTTTGGTTACAGAACTGTGTTCATGTTACACAGCTTGACTATCCATCCTCTTGAACAGCTCGGTCTTCAGGATTGTCTTACCGCTGGTCCTCAGCTCTTATTCATTAATGCTTATTACATCCTGTGGACTAGGGCTGAAATTATTAGTTGATGTTATTGACACCATCGAACATATAAAAACTGCAAACATATACTGTTGTTGTAGAAAAGTTGTTTGAGCTGATATTGTTGTAAGGGCCTGCCATGACGTGGTTCGACCAGTGTGGCGCTGTAACTGTAGAATCAGTGGTCAGATTGATTACACGTGTTTTCCCCCTGAAAATATTTATGAAATATGCTGTTAAAATGTTTTTCTATTTCTTTTTTTTAAGTTAAAAGACAGAAGCTAAGAAAATATCGGATCATAGCGATCTGGATTTTTTCGTCAGCTTTGCAGTCGGCATGCTAGTAAATTTCGCTGAATTCGATTTAAAGCTTCAAATCATCTTAACAGAATTAAATATGAAAAATACTTTTATAAATAATAGTAATGTAATTGTTCAAAGGTTGAAGCGATTTCCTTGTATTTGTATAACGTAGACAAATATAATCTAGGTAATTTTTTTAACATTGACTGCATACTTGAAAAAAAATAATTTTAGATTTACTTGAAAGTTTCAAAGTTAATTAGTTTCTTGTTTAATTTACCAGTTACAATATAACATAAAATAGCTGCCCATCAATCCATCCGATAATTTTGTTGCAACTCTACTGTTGTATCCTAAGTTTTCTTATCGTGTTTTAATCTAAGTTTGACTGGGAATTGAAACCAATGATCATAAAACAATACGAACGTAAAACAGAGGAACTCCTAATAACTTCCCTTCAACAAACTGACCACACACAAACACACAATGTGCCAAGTAAAAACTAAAGCTTTTGAATACTTTGTGAGACTCTATTCTACTTTACTACCAATCAATAACCTCCGTTTCATCCTGTCAGGTTTGATTAATAGTTGATTGTCTATTTCTTTGTGGCATTCGTTGCATTTAAGCTTCCTGTCGGAAGATGTGTAAGAGCGAATTATTTACCGGGGATATAATAATAATAACAACAACAACATTATAGCATGTTGTCAATCTTTTACCTTTGGGGGTTGATGAAGCAAGAATACAATTTCTTTAGCTGGAGTAAAATTGGTAAGCAAGATAAGCATATACCAAATAATGTCACTTCAATTAAAAAAAACTCAACACAAAATATGCAAAAAACAAGCACAGAAATGTTTTAACTGTAAACATTATTATTATGTTTGTCTTTTACCGTCATATTAAAAGCATTTCTGTTTGTGCTGTCATTTTCTTTCTTGACTTATACAATTTTCATCTCTCTAGGTCAAACTGTATTTCCGATGTCCACTAATGGTGGTTCCCCTGGCCGCTTGGGGCGTGGCCGAAATGCACCTCACTATAACGATATGCCAGGAGCTTTACAGAAACGTAATGGCCTTTCTAGTTTGCGACATCACACGTCATCGGATTTGGCTCTGAGCTTGGACCCTTTGCCTCCTCCTCCTCTGCCTGACGAGCCTCCGATCGGACCAGAATCTGACCGTAGCGTCAGTGAAATCTGTGAAAATTCATCACTTGACATTAAACCTGTACATCGCTTTATTCCTGACTCATGGAAAAACTTCTTTCGTGGGAGCAACAGAAGTAGCAATAGCTCAGCGCCTGTATCCAGTAATTTAAACACCACAACAAAAGGCATTAGATGCTCTCCTCCTCATTCACCCTCAGACCTAAAGTCTAATCATGATAAGTTCGGGGGTTCTGGAGGCAGTTACCTTTCCCATACAGAGCGGGAAGCTATGCTAGGAGAGCATCTTGACTCGATGGATGGTCGCACTGCACACACCGCTGCACACACCACTTTGACCTACAGTGAAAGAGTCGAGGAATACCACCAGCGTTATTCCTACATGAAGTCCTGGCCAGGGCTGCTCAGAATTCTTGGTTGCATCGAGTTGCTTTTAGGTGCGGCCGTTTTTGCATGCGTCTGTGCATACATTCATAAAGACAATGAGTGGTACAATATGTTCGGTTACTCGCAGCCCCAAATGTATGGCGGATACGGTGGTGTGTATGGCATGTACGGGGACACTTATTACACAGGGCCCAAGACACCTTTTGTCCTTGTTGTGGCAGGACTGGCGTGGATAGTGACCGTGATCATACTTGTGATGGGTATGACCATGTACTACCGCGAAATCCTTTTAGACTCAAACTGGTGGCCTCTTACAGAATTCGCGATCAACCTGGTGCTTTCCATACTTTATATGACCGCTGGTATCGTGTACGTAAGGGACACAACACGAGGTGGAATGTGCTACTACCCTCTTTTCAACAATGGCATCAACGCAGCTTTCTGTCGCATTGAAGCGGGGCAAACAGCAGCTATCATTTTTCTTTTCGTCGGCATGCTGGTCTACCTGATAGGAGCTATTGTGTGCCTAAAGCTATGGAGACACGTAGCCGCACGCCGCTACAGAGAGAAGTACGGCCATGAGGTGAGTCTCTCAACTGTTTTAATGCATCTCTTAGGGGTTACACTCCTTGGTCTGGGGCATGTAGAAAACCGAACTTCAAACACATTTGTGATTCCTCAACCAACATTTTGGTATATAAAGTTGTAGGATTAGTTTCCATTTGCTGGGAATGATGGGCCCAAACATTGTTTTAGCATGACAATACCCCGGGGCACAGAGTAGGCTTCATAAAGTTATTGTGTGTTTTGGTTGGCATGGAAGGAGACTTTTGGGACAAACTGGATCACCGACAATACACCAGCCACAATCAGCTAACATCAGTGCCCAACCTCACTAATACTCCTGAGGCTAAATAAGCACAAATCCCCATAGCCACACTCCAAAAGCCTTTCCAGAAAAGTGGTGTTTATTATAACAACAAAATGATTCATGTCGTGTATATGATTTCTTGTTAACTAGGAACTGCAGTAAAGATGAACATTTTCCCAACCACAATACTGATCTACGAGTCTCTATTAAGGCTGCACAATATCGGAAACTTTAACTCCATTACCATTTTTGCATTTAATCCACAAATCACATGTGTTCTGAACTGTGCTGCAGTCAGATTTAATTCTAATTAATTAATTGATTTTAATTATGACGGTGCACATTCTGGAATGTGACTCTTTTTGATATGTTGATGCTGAAAAGATATATTGTGCAGCCCTAGTCTCCATAAAATATAGCAAAACAAGGCTATAACTGAATATTAATTATTAACTTTAAATTTATTCGGACAGGATTAGTATCTCTGGTCATTATCCTGTGAATGACCTACCATATTTCGTCCTGTGATAATATTAGCTCAGTGAGAATTTGCATCCCTGTAATTTGGCGGAATCATTTTTTTCAAGGTTTTTCTTCCCTGAGTGTAAAGAAAGAAGGCTGTGTTTTGGGTGCTGTGTATTGCTACACACCATACAACGATACAAATGTGAATATTTTCCCAAACGTGCTTGTGCAATATTTGTTTAAATTGCCTTTGGTAACACGGTTTACCCCAAACTTTAGTTAAACACGGTGTCTACTACTGCATTTAATGCCGGGTTTTTCCTCTTAGCACTGGCAGTCACGTAAAGAAAGATGTTTTGATATCATATCCGCAAGATTAGTCACTAAATTCCAGTAAAACCAGAGGCTTTGCTTATTCAGACAGATCATTTAAGATCATTTAGGTCACATCTAACCAGAGATCCTAATACTACCTCAGCATCTCATGAATATCTGGCGCTTAAATGAAATGCAAGGAAGTGAAATTTAACAATCTAACTGTGATTTTTTTTTAGATAAATGTTTATCTGGCTACTGATCTTTATCTCTGGTCATGAGGGCAAAATATTCTTGTCCTAACATTTGATATTAAGTTTCATTTATTTGCTCCTTGAATTGTAGTCATGTTACACCATTATTACTAAACAACGTGAGCCTTTTTATTTCAAGTGTTCTGTATGTATATACAGAAAAAAACATGAGGAAAAAACATGCAACCATGTCCTTGCTTGTATCGCCTTGAGAACTTGTGTACATTTACATACAAAAAGATGACATCGTTCACATATCGTGTGATATCGTGCAAGCAGGTGCAAATAGACATCTTAACTTTTCATAATGCTGAAGGCGCATCGCAGGCCACGTGACAAGAACCAACCAATCAGCTTTTCCTCACTTTTTCTGTTACACCAAAACCTCCGCAGTAAAAGGAAAATTGTTGTCCCAACATCCCTTGTGTTTTTTTTTTAATTTTCTTCATAAATAAATTTTTTTGTAGAAATTTCCCTGTTGTAATGGAATGTTTGTTGATTGGTTAGCAACGACAAACGTCTCCAGAGATTAAGGAACTAAACACTATGAAAAATAGTTTTTTTTAGGTGCGGTATATGAATGTCCCATAAGACACAAACTTTAATAGATCAGATTCAGATGTATAATTCACAACAGCTAGTAAACTTTCCTATATAAATTAAAAAATAATTTATTCTTTAATACACTTACATAAAGATTTATTTACAAGGTAGAAGAAGCTACTTATATATTCAAAAATAAATGATGTTTTTTACTTTCTAATTATATTATTTCCTTATTACATTATTACTTGATATTAGCCTAAATGTCAATTTTCATTAAGGTTGTTAATGTTCCATTTTATGCGAAACCACTGCAATTTTCTGCAATTTTGAGTGATTAACTTTTTCTAAAATTATTAAGCGCTTATATTTTTTCTTTCCCAGATGCAGCCAGATTTCCATGTGCCTCCACCTATGGTAATTAATCCTTTGCTTATTGTTAGAAAAAGGTTACTTGAAATTGGTGATCATTCAGATTCTTTTTATTTCTTGTTTTTTTTTTTTTTTTTCTGTAAGGCTGGACATAGGGGCCCTGAGCCTGTCCTTATTTCCTCTGCAGCACCAGTTCACACCAATGCTGCTGCATCTTCCAAGCCAAAAGTGGTCAAAGGACATATTCCACCTGGACACATTCCCAAACCTGTTATTGTGCCTGATTACTTATCGTGCGTACTTTTCACAGAATTTTGCCCTTGAATGTGTGTGCACATTTTGTTTGTGCTTATTTTAAACTGTGTTTTTTTTTTGGCAGAAAATACCCAGCAATTCACACTGATGAGGAGCGGGACCAGTACAAAGCTGTTTTTAATGACCAGTACTCGGAGTATAAAGAGCTGCATGCTGAGGTTCATGCAACACTTAAAAAGTTTGATGAGATGGATACTATGATGCGCAATCTACCTCGAAACCTCACCAGTCAGGAGGTCTGATATTATCCACAATTTGTTTTGTTTATACGAACACATATTTGTAATATTAATACACTTTGAGAAATGTGTGTAAATCAGTCAGTCCCACTGGGGGAACTCCTAAAGTAAGTAATAATTATTTAGAAATGTATGTGTTTAAGCTAATTGTTGAGGTATGGGGCAGCCTTGACATGTTTAAATGGGCAAAATTTTTTTATCTTATTTATACAACTAAACAAATAAGGATTAAGGGCCTTGCTGAAGGGCTCAGCAGTGGCAGCTTGGTAGTCCTACAACTAGAACAGTTATAGGTCAAGCCAAGGCACTGAAAAACTGCCACAGTTGATTCTTTGAGCAAATGTGCTCTGTATCATGGTTGCCTTTTGTTTATAAGCTGGAATCTGCAAAGAAAAACATTTCTATAGCTGAACGTAAAGCAAAAAAAAGATTTAGGTTCTTTTCTAGCAAGTAGCTGGCGGTGGTATTAGTTACCTAGTAACCAACAGTAAATAAAAGAAGGTATGCAAAATGGAGAGGAAACTGCTGAAGTCACGTGGGTTAGAATTTCATTGTCAGAACTTATCTGACGATTGTGTTTTCACATACCTTTATTAGCACTAACATGACTCAAAAACCACCTCAATCAAGCTTATAAACATTTCGGGAGATTTTTTTTTTGTTGAAAATTGCTGTTTTCATCACTTGCACATTAACACAAGGTGACAGCGACTGTGATATAATTAAAATGTTAAAAAATTAAGGAATACATTTTACCAAAATCACTTTTACCAAAATGCACCTGTGAACATTTTATTTGAAGTAAATTACTGATGTTTTGCACACATTTACACACTTATTTGTTCCCTCAGGAATTCGACCGCATCAACCGAATCCTTCAGTTATATCAGCAAAAGAAAAATGTAAGTCTGGTGTATTCTTTACACACCATTCTATACTTCTGTACACTGATATCGCTTAGTTGTCTGGGCTTTTATTCACCCAAGCGTAAAGGAGGAAGTGGGGTGGGAGGGAAAGATCCAGGCTCATTTGTTTCTTTCCGGGCAGGAAATTGCAGTTGAGTCTTTAGACAATAGGGGGACCTTGTTGAAAATATTTTAATGCTTGTGAAAGAATAACAAAAAACGAAGAATAATGTGTTTAGCTGTTGGAGGATAGCTAGATCCGAAAAAAAATTACGAAGAAAAAATGTCATATGCAAAGATTTATTTTACTGCTTTAAACCAATTTCTTTTTTTATCTCACTGTCTAGAAGGGAAAAATGAACGTTTTTCCTGTCTCCTTTTGTCTTTGTAGTGTTCTATTCAGTTGCATTAGTGAATGCTTAAAGACGTCTGCTTTGACTAAAAGTTTGCATGAATAATTCAGAGACCTGCATTTCTGTTTGTATCCAGACATTCAGGTCTGTATGTGCGATAGGAAACGGATGATAAGCTGTATATTTATTTGTCTTTTTTTTTTATTTAATAAAGGATCCTTCATTCCTCGAGAAAAAGGAACGGTGTGAATACCTCAAAAACAAACTCTCTCACATCAAGCAGCGCATTCAAGAATACGATAAGGTCATGGCATGGAACGACGGCTACGGATAAATGTTTTACTCGCTTCCTGACATCAGACAATCAAGCCAAAGAAAAAGTATAAACGAAAATATTTCACTTAATGTCTTAATATGTTCCACATAATGCAGTATTGACTGGGGGAAAAATCATTTCTACTGTATATCAGTAGGTGACTCATTTCCTCATTTTGGTTTTATTGGATTTGTTTGTTAGATTTATCTACTGCTTGATTGGAGTTTTTTCCTAAAACTTCACACTGTGACATGTCTGACTGTTTAATCTCTACCTGTATTGTTAAAAAAATGCACTTATGTTTTTATATCTAATTGTTTTGGTTATCGTCTATGTGTACGCTATTTTATCTGATGTTTATATACACAGTATATTCATTTATTTATGCACTGAATGACATTCCTTCCATTTCATTAAGAAAAGTTTCTGTTCTACAGGTTTTAGTGTGGAATGTATCAGCAGTATTTGGTAAAACTATTTTTGCTCATTGTATAATAAATTCAACACTAATTAAATAAAAAAAAAACCTTTGAGTGTATGGTTTTGTTAATCAGGTATAAAGCATATATACTGTGTGTGTGTGTGTGTGTGTGTGTGTGTTTGTCTATAAGCAGTCACTTATATGAATCCTGAGTGTAAAAAGGAACACCTGGAAGAGTGTGGGTTTAATTCCCAACATCACCAAGCTGCCACTGCTGGGCCTCTAAGCAAAGCCCTCACTGCTCAGCTGTACAAATTAGACAAATGTACAGTAAGTGTATCTAAATAAGGGCGTCTGCTAAATGCTGTAAACGTGCTCCGATGTAATTTATACACTTTATGGTCTGATGCGACGTGTGTTCTGAAATGCTTTTCTGTTTAACACAGGTGAACACTATAGACTTGTTTTTCTCTGATATCTTTCATTAACATCATCTAAGCCTGCAGACCAACATGATTTTAGTGGGGGTTTTTTTTAAGATGGTTGTGTTAAAAAATGACCAGGAGACCAATACTTTCTGAAATAGTCAACCACCCCATCTGGCAACAATAAACATGCCCCGGATAAATTTAATTAGATCATTTTTTTCTTCATGTGGTGTTGTAGGGGTGTGTGTGGGGGGCACTATTAAACATGTAAAAAGCTTAGTTTTTTGTTATAATATGTGCAAAATGAAAAAAAAAATGTTCTATGTGATAGGCCTACAGTAACAGGAAGTGTATGGGTTAAAACAAACATTTGTTGTGTTGTTTTTGTTTAATGGTAACATTCATTTATAATTTAAAAAATATAATATATGCCATACCTGCAATGTATAAGTTTCTTTGATAAAAGTGTCAGAAAAACAAAACTAAACTATACCCGTCCATGTCTTCAGCATATATCCTAGAGTTACCTGGACAATCTATCAATTTCACAGAATTACTTTATTTTTTACATTTTTTTTAATTAATTCAATTTTGCTAAATAAACAGCGAAAAAACCCCAACTAGGTCTACAGATATACAACCCCGAACATCAAAACTGGGTCAGTACTGGGTCAAATGGTTAGGGCAGACCTGTGTTCCAGCTCCACCGCCTCTAGTAGGCCACTGATGGGACCCTGAGCAAGACCCTTAACCCTTCTTGTTCCAGGGGTGCTGTATCATAGCTGAACCTGGACTTTGACCCCAAATTCTAAATATGGGACATCCGGAGAAACAAATTTTACTGTACTGTAAAGTATATGTGACAAAGACTTTTACTTTACATTATTATAGTCATTCATCTTTATAGTCTTTTTTTTTTTTTTGCTTTAAGGCTTTATTTATTTGTTGATTTTTTTTTTAGAAAATGTTATAATAAAAAAATTAAATTAAATTGTAAAAAAAAATATATATATTAATTATATCTTAAAGTCATACTCTAGTCAATAATAATAGCGCTTCTTTCACCTGTCGCGCTTGTGGAATAAACAGTCAATCAGACACGCCCTACACAATGACGTATTTTCAGGATGCGAAAGGGGGAGGAGCTTAAGGTACCAGCGAGGTTAAAACTGTCCCGGAGTAACGAGTATCAGTGAGAGCAGGAGCGTTAAGTGAAAATAGGTGAGTTTCTTTTAAGCTTTATAACAATATTTTGGTATTATTGCTCGATTTTTGCGAACTATTAAATTCTTTCGTGAGTCCCAATGACGCTTTTAATAAAAAAAAAAAGTAAGATAATATATCGTGTACGTTTGTAAATTTTATCTTGAATAGACGATGTTTTTTGTTTATTTTTTTCCGGGTTTGTTCAGGTTTAAACTAGATTACAGCACCCCATCCTTCCGGTTTTTTTAATCTATATATAAGATTTAATTGAATGTTTTCTATTGCAGTGTAAACAATGACTTCCCAGCCGAATGGGAGTCCACCTCCCTATGAATCTGAACCTGAATAGTAAGTCCATGTCACTCTTAATATACATCCAAGTTAATTTCTTGTTATTGCTTAACATTGTTTTTTGCAGCTCAGAATTTGCTTTATGGTCAAGTAAATGCATGTTTAATTGTAACCATGAATAAATTTCACCCCCACAGCGATATGGTGCCCCAGCCAGCATACTCCTATTATGCAGACGATGAGATCCAACACTTCTATCGCTGGAACTCGCCACCTGGTGTCATGAAAATCATGGCGATCATCTGTATCTTTTTGTGTGTTGGAGTTTTCGCGTGTGTGGCATCTACTTTAGCGTGGGACACGTCTGGAAGCGTGACAGGCTTTTCAAGCGGCTACGGTGGAGGCTACGGTGGAGGCTATGGTGGAGGCTATGGTGGAGGCTATGGTGGAGGCTACGGAGGAGGCTACGGAGGAGGCGGCAGTTCCTTTGGTGGAGGTTTCGGAGGTGGACCCTTTGCCTATGGCATTCTGGGCTCCCAAAACGATCCGAGACAAGCAAAGGCTTTTATGATTACAATGGCCATTGTTACCTTCGGAAGTGTGATGGCCATCTTCATCATGCTACTCTCCCATCAGCACTGGGCCCAAAGCAGAAAGTTCTTCCTGATTGTCATTATCATTACAGCCATCCTGGCTCTTTTTATGCTTGTGGCTACAATAGTTTACTTGGTTGGGGTAAATCCTATGGCACAAACCTCGGGCTCGGTGCAGTATTACCAGGTTCAGTCCTTGTGTGCCCAGTACCGAGGTCCTCAGCCTACAGAGCTCATGGTCAACCAGTACCTGTATCACTACTGTGTGGTGGATCCACAGGAGGTGGGCACAGATCATAGATCAGCCTAAGATGTCTTAAATGTATGTTTCAGCATTACAAATTTACATTGACTTCAACGGTCTTTTACTTTTACAGGCAGTCGCTATTGTTTTTGGTTTCCTGATCCTCGCTTGTCTTATCATCATGATGGTTTTCGCCATCAAGACCCGCCAGAAAATAAACACTTATGGAAAAGGGAATATCCTGTGGCACAGAGAGAAACCTGTTGAAGATCCTAACCAGCCTCAGGATGTAGAGGATTGGGTAAATTTACGTTTTAAAACTGTTACGTTAAGATGTTGTTTAGTCCAGATGTTCTTGTTTGAAATAGTTTTAATATAAAGCAGCCCCTTCCTGAATAAGAGGAACTGTTGTTTTAAAAATAACAATGCAGTGACACACTCGTGTGAAAGTAGGAGGTCGGATTCTACCCCAGCACATGCCTTTGTCGTTTGATAACATTGGTGCAGGTGGAAAGACAGGTTTGTCTGTGCAGTAAGAGATGGGGGAAGGGAATTCTTCAACCTGGTTTCTGGGAGTGGTTTGTGGTGACGGTTTCACTGCGATGTTTTTGGAACATGTCTACAGATACAGTTCAGTTAAACCCTCATCGATTAGTTGTTTAATAGTGTTTTGTCATCACATGTTGATAGAAGACAGTTTTAATCATACATATGATTAAACTGTGTGGTTTTAGTGGTGTTACTCGTCATCACTACTTAATGAACTGAAACATATTCTATATGTGCTGTATATTGTGTGTGTGTGTGTGTGTGTGTAGTATATGTAAAGCCTTTCGTCACAGGCGGGTCCCAACTTGTCCTCTACCCTGCACTCAAATCCAAATATTTTACATTGTTTTGTTTATTTAATGTATATCACAGACTTCAGTTTCAAGAAACCCATTGTGTTGTATATTTGTGTCTTTTACCCCAGGTAAATAATGTTTCCGGTGACGTAGAACTAGTAAATAGTGCTTTTCCAGAGAAGTTTGGAGGTTCAAGGGAATACCTGGATGACAACAGTACAAACTATGACAAGCCTCCTGGCACTGACAGCTATTTGTGAGTCTATTTCTCCTCACTGCGTTGTGCTGCTTTATTTTGCTTCTGTCCCTCCCCCACGTGTGTGTAGCACGATGGTGTAACTGGGTGTGTGGATGCTCGACCCCACTGGCTTTTTGGCCCAGGTCTCAGTTTTATTAGCGAAATTTAGAAAAATTCTAAATATAGAATTAAAAAAATTCCAAACTTTTTTGTGTGTTGTGTGTGAACATGAACTGAAGAGCTAGATCAGTTTTTCGGAGTGTTTGCAATCATGTTACTGATTGATTGGTTGATTATAATGTTAGTGTGTTACTGTTAAAGTGGCCAGTAAGTTTACATTTTCAATCAAGGATAGTTTTCTACTTGTATTTGGAAGCATGGTAGGTAAAAAGGGATTTTTTTTTGTTTTACAGCATCTTAAAGTCTAAAAAACACACTAAAGTTATTTAGGAACTTTTATAATTTGTTTAGAGTTTATGTAATATTTAAAATTTAACAAATACTCCTAGTTAAATCTGTATGTATCCTAGGTTTCCTTATGAACTGTGGTAGTGGTGGTGTTTTTGCACCATTATCTGTAGTATGTGGATTAAAAATCTACAATGTTATTTTGTATTCTATGTGTAGGGCTGTAGAGCGCTGTATTCCAGTGCAAGATTCAGTTCTTCACTACAGCAGTTCGGACATGGGCAGCTCTGCAAGCAAGCCTAAAAAAAAGCGCGCAGGACGCCCCCGACGGGCTGATGGCATCGACTATGACACAGACTACGCATCATCCGGAGACGAACTGGATGACTATGATTTCTCCAGGTAAGCTAGCTCATGCACATGGGCCTGGGCAAAAACCTAGCGCTTAAAATCTTAACTCGTTTTTTAAAGAAAAGCTCAACTTTGGTTAAACATTATTAAAAATATGGGGTTTTTTTTAAACCTGAGTAACATCAGGTAGAGAAATTTTTCTGTTTAGCAAATATAGTGTTGGTCAATTCAGGCACTAATACAATTAGGGGGAAAATGTTTTTACCCACTGACAAAAAAAAAAAAAAAAAGATCAGTCATTTGCGAATAGTTGAAACTGTTCTCACCTTCCCATCACACTGCCTGATGATGGTCTGGTAGCCCATTCCAGCCTTGTGTAGGTCCACAATCTTGTCCTTTTGGTCTTGGACATGGTGGAGAGTTTGGAATGCAATTCCAAGCTGAAAATAGGGGAACTTCCTTTAGGAGAGTGCTCCCAATATCAGCTCGTTATCTGTATTAAAGACACATGGGATCTAGAAATTCTCCTGATGGATGGGGTATCAAATACTTATTTCACTTAACAAAATGCAAATCAATTTATAACTTTTATTTTTTTTTTTTTAACCACAAAGTACCAAAATTGCCTCACCTAGCAGACGATCAAATAATTTTTCTCTCATTGTATGGAGTGACCCACAATCTTGGGTATTGTTGGATATTCCAGTTCAGGGGTGTCAAACTCGGTTCCTGTAGGAAAGAGCTTATCTTCAACCCTAATTATTTGCACCTGATCCAGCTAACCATGTCTTTTGGGCTTGTTTTGTGGTTTGGAATAGATTAAAACTAAACTCTGCAGGCCCTCAAGGAACTAAGTTTGACACCCCTAGTTCATCCCAAAGGTGTTCCATCAGGGCCAGATCAGAAAGGTCTGGAGGCAGACCTACCAGTCGAACGGTGCTTGTGGAGCCGGGGGGAACATGGTCCATGCTAAGGCGTGATAAGTGCTTGTAGGGTGCTGGTCTGTTTTTGGTGTGGAAGAGTGCTTGGTCTGAGCAGCCAGACATAAAACATTACAACCAACCTCCTCAGAGCAGTAGTGAAGATGTCAAAGGTGTCTCGATCCATGATATGTAAATTCTATACCACAATATGCAAACCTCTTTAACAGTAAGACTTAATTAAAATTTACAAAGTTGAAATTTACATAAGGTTGCAAAAATGTGGAGACGAAAAATGTGCTTACGATACAAAAATACAAGCTTAACAGTCAAACAGTTGTAGTGTCATGACTTGTGGTCCTAGAAATGGCTCAGTAATCTTTATAGATGTAACCCATAATAGTAGCGTAAATTCGGAAGTTCACTGTTCGTCATGCGTGCCCTTTTTAAGTAGTAGGAACTTGATGCAGGAACACAATAAGCAAAAAACAACTTCCTCAGTGGGTTGCAGACTGGATGCAGTTAATTCCAGCAAGAGAAGTAACTTTATATTAAGTGTCGTTTCGTATGGTTGTTTATACGAATAATTTTATATTGTTGGATATTAAATCCAAATAGCTATAATGCTTTGCCATTCTAAGCCTGTGCTAAATCGGTTGTTGGAAATATAGCTTGTATGTCAGCGTTTGAAGTATATACCACTGTGACTAATCTTCACGAGTTTGCTAAAAGGTGTGTGTGCGCGCACTTGCACACGTGTGTGTGTGCATGCAAACAATTAAAAACGTAGTCAATTCTTGCTTTTTCTGGAAGCTTTCCAGAGTTTAAAGAACCAGTTACAATGGTTTTTATAACAAAAATTGACCCTCTATTTCTAGACATTTATTGCACTTTCAACCAGTTTTATTTGCATTTTAATCTGTTACCTGCTGTCACAATTGGCTACTTGTGTAGTCTAATCCCACCTTCTTATTTGCCCCTCCCACTCTCCCAAACTCTATTCAACATGGCGGCTAATTAAACTCCGCTGCCCGCAGACTGGTTTCGGGTCATGCACACACGGCAGATACAGACGCGAGATTGCAGTGCCAAGTTGCAGCTCGTCGACATGTTTTCCGACAGACATAAAGTAGAGTAAGGAATGTAGAGAGAGGCAGGAACACGGAGAGGGGAGAAGATAGAAATGCCCTAGCACGGTTGCTACACAGTAGCATTTCATCGTAATCTTTCTGAAGTTAAAACGTTAAGATAATCTTGTTTATGCTGTCTCTTATCCTCAGGCAGCGCCTTAGTATTAAAACAGCGCACGCATGACCTGCTTAACAAATGAGTCTCTGTTTTATGGGAATGGTACATTTGGCTCCATTTTAGTGCCACTGATTAATAAAGTCTAAATGCATGTAAATGGTCAACATCATTGATTTTTACATTTATCGGTTTTTATTTCTAAAATGTTATAATTTTATAAGAAAAAAATCAAATAAATATAAACCAGAAGATGACGCTACCGACCAACACTTCAGATAAAGATAAAAAATATGAAGTGTGATTAACATTAATCGCAAACAATTAACAGATTATGAATGAATTTAAATCACTGAATGCAACAATGACAAATGGGTTGGAGAAATGTTGGTGTGTTAAGATTAATGATGAAACTCAATCCTGTTTTTTTTTCGCTTACAACAAAAAAAGGATTTAAAGTAAGCTGATCTAGTACTTTTGTGTACAGACGCACAGCTTTGGCTGAAAAAACGAAAGAAACCATTGTTCTATCACTTAATTATTTAAAACTCGGTTCAAATGACTACACTGAGATCCTAGTTGACGAGATTGTGACACAGATATTTGTGTTTCTGTTTGTTTAGTGATTATCCCCCCATCACTAACGATGACGAACGGGAGAATTACAAGCGCATATTTGACCAAGATCACCAAGTGTACAAGAGTCTGCAAGCCGAGCTGGATGACATTAATAAGCGACTAGCCGAGGTCGACCGTCAGCTTGACGAGCTTCAGGAAGGAACTCCGCAGTACCAGGTAAAGGACAACAGGATCTCATGCCTGGGCCTGTCCTTTATTGTGCCGAGTATTGCGTTAAGACTGATTGGCAATCCCTCAGTTACACATTACATCAGATATTGAAGATTACCGTTGGTGGTTTTAATACTGCGAGTGGAATTATCACTGCACACTATTAATAGAAATTTCTTCTGAACAGGACGCTATGGACGAGTACAATGCGCTGAAGAACCAAAAGCGGGTAAGAGTGACTTAAGTGGCAAACGTTTTTTGTACGAAAATTAAGATTGAAAGACTGTTAGTCATTGTTCTGTTCATCAATGTCTCTAAAGGGCGGTGATTACCGGATGAAGAAGAAGAGATGCAAGGACCTGAAGGAGAAACTGAGCCATATCAAGAGAATGGTCAGTGATTACAACAGTGGCAGATAAAAGCGCTTATAGACTAAAAAAAAAAACCAAAAAACGGACTACAGTCTGCTACTGCATCTATCTGATAAAGTATGGGAGAATTCTGTGATTAATTCTGTGATTGTGTTTTTTTGTATGTGTTTAGTGGGGTAAGTTTTTAAAGACCCATGTTTAAGCTAGGGAACATAAGCTGGACCACCGTCCTCGGTTAACTTATTTACGCAATGATGTTTTTCTATTGGGGTAAAAATGCTAAGCTCAGGTTTGCGTACTTGGTGGGAGTTTGTGTTCAAATTTTAGAATTTTGCATGTAAAACGTTTCTCTGTAAATATACAACACTTTTATTTTCCACTCTGTATACAAATAGTATTTTACATGAACTTTTTACAATAAAAATTGTTTCTTTATCAGTGTTTTTAGCAAAAATACTGCATTTGAGTTTTTCATTGTTTTCAGTGAAAAAAAACTAATAGTTAGCTTTGTTTTGTTATAAAATACATTTTTAAGTGACCCTTCTAAGATAGCACATGACCCTAACTGGTTCTCATTGGTTTTGTGAATCAAAAACAAAAAAAAGTCCACATAAAACCCAAATAAATTTGTTCGATCGGATGTGTGGAAAAGAAATGTGTTCAGTATCCAGAGAGAAGATACAAGTGTCCATGGAGCTATTAATCACTCACGGGGGCTGTTGAGCCAGTCTGTAAGAAGAGGAATATTTTTATCCATCCAGCGGATATTCTCCTCGATATTCTCCATGGCCTGCTGGATGCTACGCAGTCCTGACCCCATGTTCACCTGCAGTGCACCGAAGAAAGAGCGGACCTACAGGAAGTTATAAGAGGATAAGGAGGGAAAAAAGAGAGAGTGAGGCAATATTAATGAAGTAAACAGTTTTATAGAGTAGGTAGCTGCTGGTCCATTGTATTTAAAGATGCATGTACCTCCTCTAGCATCTCCTGGGTTGAGTACTGTTTGGTTACTTCAACAACCATACGTGAGATCGAAGAGGAACCAAGATCAAACCTATAAGACATGTAGGGTCACATACTACATATGTAGTTTTTCATACTATTTGTGTAATTACAATTCCTGTTTGATTAGTAGAGCCTAATCTTGCAATTATAGAAGGTAAGTTATTATATAATCAGACTGTTTTGGATTCCCTTTTTCTTATATTGTACTAGGGTTATTTTTCATCACCTGTAGCTTACTCCATAAAGATAAAGAGCTCCTTTTTTGCTATTGAATTTAAAGTTCTTCATTTCAAAGTTGATCTAGTGAGCACAGGGTGTAAAATTGGAATACGTCTTAAGTCCATCACATGGTCTCGAACCCTGGACAAGGAAAAAAACTAAGAAACTGGAGAAAACCTAAATCTTTGAATAACTTTAGCTTTAATGCAGCACTGTGCCATCATGCAGTCCCAAAGAACGAGTTGATGAACTTGAAATAATGATCAAAATACTATCCAAAAGGGTTTCCTTTGGGTTCTCTGGTTTCTTTTAACTGTCGTAGTATGACCACATCAATTTTGTTTTTAATGTTTGTCAGTTTCTAGTGTTTATGCTTCGAGTTCTAGGATAGACTTTAGCACCAATGTTACTTTAATCAGCATAAAGCAAACGAATGCAGTCTATTTTAAATGACACACCCGTTTTAAATAACACACCATCTGTTTGCACTTACTTTTTAACCAGCTCGTTCCAGTTGGTTCTCAAGAAGTTCCAGGCTAGTTTATATGCGTTTGGGTTTTTACTGACACTAATGACAAGTGACGGTAGCTCATGGGTTTTCACAACATCTCCTTTTAAACCCTGATCCATTAACCTGGGTTTATAGAGCAAGAGGAAAAAACACATTTATTACTCAGGGCTTGGCTGATATGTGTGATTTGTTTTTTAATTTTGCATACAGAAAATTTAAATTTAGACTAACCACTCTAGCTTGTGAGCTAGTGGGCTGTACGAGAGCGCTGCTTTAATCTGACTCTTTTCTGAGGGATACACTGTGTGTCGGTACATTTCCATAAGCAAGTCCCAACCTTCCTCTGTTTGAGCACCTTCAGTGTACACAACCAGGCGGATATCAGCAGGCAACCTGCAGTGTCGTAGTATAAAGCATCAATAAACGGTGCTTTTTTGTTTTTACCGAAGAAACGGGAAGTAAGATTATGTTTACGGTAAATACTGACCTTATTTCACCACCGGACTCCTTCCACTTGAGGAAAAGATCCTGCGCAATGCTAACACACGGGGCATAACGGCGCACACAGGCAAAGAGGAGCAAATAATTCCTTAAGATCCTCTCTGACACTGAGCCCTCATCATTCCATGTCTGTGTGTCAATCAGTCCCTGGAAAAGGTTCACTAGATAGGCCTTTAAGGAGACATTTAAAGAGTTAAATGTTAATAACTTGTTCACCTAATTTCAAAATGCTTAGTTAATCTTTTTTAATGTATGTTTTGATACATTAATTGATATTAGGTATAATTGTATGATAATAATAGAGACCGTAGTGTACAGTATAAATGGTATTACAGTAAAGCTCAAACACTTGTAAACTAGATTTAGAGTTAGTTATACCAGGGAATTCTAAAGAAAACAATTAGAACATTTGTCCAGGAACTAAATGTCATGGGACATATACCAAAACACACAAGACGCTCTCTCCAAAGAATAGGAATGGGCAATTTTCATCTTTCTGAAAATTCTCCGCCACTCACTCAACCCAAAATTCCCTCCGGTAAAGTGCTAGTTGGAGAATGTGTGGAATGGGCTGAGCAATATTAAAGCAAAAGATTATAGAGTTCAAATATTGTTTTAAGGAATTTACAAATCTTGTACATAAATGTACAATAAAAATTAAATTTAAGAACAAGCATAAGAAAATGTAAAAGTGTTGGAATTGAAAGCAGCAAACGCAAACATGGTAGTGCAGCAAAAAATGAGCTAGTTACAGCATGAAGCCAATTGGCTTTACTAACAAGACACATTTTTAAAGTAACAAATTTAATTTAATACATTTACATTTTAAAATAATAATAAAAATTACAAGCTGAATGTTACTCTGAAACATAACAGGTACTTATTAGATTACTGCTAATTTTACTATAAACAGGAAAATGGTAATTAGGCCTACAACTGTATGTGAGCAGGGGTTCCGAATAGTATTTGGTTTACTCATGAGCATGAGCGTTAGCTTGGGCCATGAGCGACTGACCGGAATGCATGTACACAGAGTAGACTATTGAGATGAGCATCACACCACTCCGTTTCAATCACATGCTCTGATAGTAAGATTATGTAGGTATAAAGGTAATGTTTTGAAACGGCCAAGTCAAAGTCCTGACTGTAACCCAATACAAATATTGTGAAAGCACCTGAAAGCAATATGAAGGATGTCACAGGCTGTTCTGTACTGAGGAACAGGCTTAAATTTCTTTAAGCTATTGTGCAGGACTAATCAACAGTTAACAGAAATATTTCACCCGCAGTTACTGGTGCTAATACTTTGCTACTCACAAGTATATAAAACCAGATACTTTTTTTTTATAAATAACCAGGTTGTAACGATTCCCCCCCAGGCGGGAAGCTTGAGAACCCAAGGTGCGGTTTATTTACAAAGTAAACACTTGGCAAAACAATAAACATAAACTAGACCTGACCTGACTTGCCTTGACTTGACTTGAACACTCAGCATAAACATAGACAGACTCACCATAGTGGTACACAGACAAGGGGCTATATAAACACTAGACTTACAAATGGGAAAAAGACACATGTACAATAAGATCATGTGACAGAAACACATGGGGAACAAGGGTCACATGACACAGAACAAGACAGGAAGTAAACAAAAGCATGAGAAACATGAACCTAAAACAAACGTAATATAAACATGAAACACAATAAACATGAACCGCAAAACACAAACCTTACACAGGTAGAATTTGGTCTGATTTGCTTCACTTTGTGATGTTTTGGGTCATATTAATGCAGAAATATAAAATATTCCAGCTGGTTCACAAACTTAGCAGCAATGGTAGTATTAGTAGTTGCCAAACTACTAGTAGTAGTAGGATGGAAGTAATGATGGTAGTAGTACTATGACTAGTAGCAGTGGATAGGAATGTTGTAGTACATAATATTATGGAGTGATAAATGCTTGATGATAGTATTGCATATAGTAGCATTAATCAAACACCCTACCTTCAGCTGGTGCTCCAGAGCTGTCATGTTTCTCTTTTCCATTAGTTTGTAAAGAGGCACAAGTTCACTGAAACCCTGTGTCACTGCCATTATCTCAGTCTCATTCTTTAGGTACAGACTCAGGCTCAGGGCCTTATCCAGCGGAACCTTTCCCATTCTGAGACAAAAATCCATGAGAATTCTACAGTTGGAACACTGTTTACGTATAAAAAATGATTGCTTGCTCTTACTTCACTAGCTGGAAGATGTCGTGAATAAGGCTTGCTCTGTCGTTCCCACTGAAAACTGTGTGATCATGCTGAAGCTGCTTGATTAACAATTCCCAGCCCTGAGCTTCGTAATGGACAACATAATAGCCTCTCATGTCCACGTTGAATTTTATCCACTCCACTTCAGTTGGCAAGTACAAAACATCTGGAAAAATTAGGGTCATGTTTACATTTCAATAAAATTGAAGTTGGTATAACTATAGGAACCGATTTCTTTTCTCTTTTTAGGGTGTGATCACACTTGTAGTTCAGTTCGAATTGGTCTGGACCTGGTCTGCTTAGCGTTCACACTGATATTTTTAACTGATAGTGAACCTAAAGATACTGAACCTAAAGGCATAGTGATACATTCACAAACTGATCGGTTTGTGATTTATATAATGTTTTTTCCATCTATCGAACTTTCCATCCACAAAGGCACAGTGAACTGGATTAACCATGCTCATTGTGTGCAGGTATATATGATTTAAATTTTAACTAATGGAGAGTTTAAAAAAAAAAAAAACAGGGTTTCCACTATTGCATACAGAAATAAAGATCTGCTGCAAAAAGTCTACATTTTCGACTAATGGGCAAACACAGGTCCCTTGACGAGACATTGAGCATTCTGTCATTCTGTCCTTCATCCTGTTTTGGATCCTGTTTTAGATATATTTGGTCTGCGTTGCATTTATATTTTAGTCGGACTTTATGGAACATTTATATTTTTTAGCGGTTTTAATCAAACCAACCATGACAATGTGAGCACACCCCTAGAAAACATCACCCACCGTTTCTATTCTTCAGCAAAAACCGCTGGACAGAGCTGGAACTGCTGGTGATATAGGTCAAAGGCACTTGCCAAATAAAGCTAGTTTAAGGTAAAACAATAAATACAGTTACAACACTGAAATATTATAACTCCCTAAAATTAAAACAAACAGAAAATCCATTTTACCTTGAATCCTTTGACGTATCCGCCATTTTAAGGAACCTCTCCTGTTTAAGTTGGACCTCTCGACCTTTAACCATTACAGTGATAACTGGAAATCCCTCCTGAAGTGTCCAGGTGTCCATAATATCCTTAACATTTAGGTTATCCTCCAAGAACCATTTCTATTAATATAGTTAACATGTCATGGTAAAACACAAAGGGTTTATTATTCATAATTCTCAAATATTTAATAAATGTGAGGCTCTGGCAGCTACAACAATACGCCTGGAGTAGATAAAAGAGCCTGATATATATATATATAGTATTTTATAGTTATAAGTTATTATAAGATGATCAAGAATCATTTAACATTAACATACAGATACAGAAGGTCTGGACTTCTGGCTGTCAGAGCAGAATCCATCTGTGTTTAGTCGTCCAATGTCTAAATCATCTGAGTCACAGATCTGAAAAAGTCGATTCGTAAAGGAAATACTTTACCATAGCTGTTATTGTCAGTAAAACAAGAACCAGGGCAAGCACAGGTTACAAGGCATAATATGGTGACAAAATATTTCAAAGCGTTCAAGCAGTACATTGTGTTACATTAAACAACAAACTTACATTTGTCAGACTGTCCCAGAGATCAGCACTCGCTGTATTCTGGTAGCTGTGCTTCTTTAGATAACGGATAATCCCAAGATTAAATACTTCTGGGGTCAGAAAATCTCTTAGCATGTTTAAAACACAGGCCCCCTGACAGCATGAATAACAAAGATTACTGTATTAATGTGCAAAAGGTTAGAAGTTGATACAAAAGGAATGAGGTCAGCTGCTGATGTACCTTTTGATAGGAAACATCATCAAACATTTCTCGGATCTCTTCTGGATTTTCCACAGGGTTGGAAATGGGGTGTGAGGAACTTAAAGAATCCACGTCCATGGCAGTGAAACACTTTTCTAAAAAGTAGTCATTCTAAAGCCGATACACATTCGACAAAACATCATTCATTTTTTTGCAGTTTTGGTCAGGGTTGCAGGATTGTGGTAAATCTAGAGCCTAATAATTATTTACTCTTCCTAAAGGGGTTTCATCAATTTGGTGTTAAAACCATATGCATGACTATTTTTTTTTTGAATCATAAAAGGTGTAAATACTATGTGATCTTCAATAACTGAATGTCAGTAATGCAGGAATTAAAACCATTCAGCCTCACCACTTGCAGCTCAGGATAGGTGATGTTCGTGGATACAAATTCCATGAACTTGGCAAAGCCCTCATTTAACCACAGGTCATTCCACCACTGCATCGTCACCAAGTTACCAAACCACTGAGGAGTGTTGAAAGCAGTTGAGGATTAACCAACAGCACAGTGCAATTTAACAAGTGTGAAAAAATATTAATCCACAACCTGATGGGCAAGCTCGTGAGCAATAACCTTCGTGATCCCCAGTTTATCAGACGATGAAGACCTTTCAGGGTCAAAGAGAAGACCAGATTCTCTATATGTGGTCAAGCCCCAGTTCTCCATAGCACCCGATTGAAAATCTGGAATGGCTGCAAGATCTGGGAATAACGGAGCAATGCCTTAGCTGATAAACTATTTGACAATATTATATCTATTTAAAAAATACACTGTATGGACAAATGTATTGGTACACCTCACCATTACATCCATATGTTTTACTTTTCCTTACCTCTGGAAAATAGTGAAGCATGGATGTGGGGATTTGCTCATTCAACCGCAAAAATTATACAGGGTGTCCCATAAGTTTCCATACATAGGAAACATAAAGGTTCCTAAATCTCACCCCGCTTAATTTGTATCTTTAAAAGCATTTGAAGGCCATAGTGTATCAGGAAAAGATCATCTCAAGGAACGTATCACCAAGGCCATTATAACTCCAGCTGTGCTTGTACGTGTTCTTCAGCAGTGGAGGACATGCATTAAAATGTGTTTTCAGAACAATGGTAGTCATGAAGAGCATATTATATAAATAAAAATGGTTTTCTTTAAAAAATGTTTTTATTTATTTATTTATTTTATCTATGTATGAAAACTTATGGGACACCCTGTAAATGTTAGTGGGGTTGAGTTGCAAAGCAAAACACTTTCTTCCAATCCAAACATAACATGGAGCTCATGGAGCTCAGAGGATTTGTGCATAGGGAAACTGTCATGCTGGAACACGATGGAACACTTAAGAGACAATAAGCCCTAGAGGCAGTTTCCCAGTGATGACCTTGTCTTCTAGATGGTCATTCAGACAAGAACACGTAAACGTTGCTGGTTTGTCTGTTCAGTGGTGAACAGACCCCCTGACTCAACCTGGTTTCCAATAGAGTTTTGGTTTCTTGCTGCTGTCGCCTTTGGCTTGCTTAGTCGGGAACTTAGTCGGGATATTACTTAAACTAAACTGAGTGCATTAGTAAGTTTTCACTATTGTGTTATTGGATTCTGGTAAAGCTGCTTTGACACAATCTTTATTGATAAAAACTCACTATATAAATAATGGTATTATCTCATATTTGGTTTTCACAACCTGGGTTATGCTCCTCTGTTATATCCTGAAACAAAATAAACAATTACCTTGTTTGGGTAGTGGATATGGAATGCCAAAGTATTCGTCATAAAAGTCAAGCAGTTTTACTGCTGTGTTGAGGGCATACTCAGCCTGATTAATCTTTTCTGGAACGGTGTATATAGATATCTGAAAAAAAAAACAATTTTAGAAAAAGGGGCAACATTTTTGTAAATAGAGGGGAAAAAAAATATTACAGTACCAACCTGAACACCATGCTCACTTTTCTTACTAATGGAGACAAAGTCACAAACAATGAAGGCCACTAGATAAGTGCTCATCTTCACGCTTACATCATAGTGATCCTCCAGCAAGTCTGCTGTAAGTGCCACTGTTTTTAACTTAAAAAAACCCCCAAAAATGTTCATAAATGTAAGAAGAAGATACAAATACAAATGTACAAATTTATGCAAAAAATCTCAAAGGTAATCAGAGTTCTGACTTGTAATAAAGGGCGAACAGCAGCACTCTGTACCTTTGGCATGTTAGAAATGGAAATGTGCCGTGGTTCCCGACGTATGCGCATAGAAAAGTTGGCTTTGAAGGCAGGTTCATCAAAGCAGGGGAAAGCAGCACGAGCATGTGTGGGCTCGAACTGAGTGGATGCCAAAGACCTGTGGCACAGACATAAATCAACAAACCATTTCTACTTTAAAGTCCACAAAACTATGGCCCTCTGTCAGCAAACTAAGGCTTCATTTTAGGGCAAGTCTCAAATAAAATTCAGCAGAAAACAGTTTATTTCACGAATATAAAGATATTTGCCTCAACTCAAACACCGATTTTGAGTACTGATTGTATATTAACACCCGCTTTAACCAAAACTCTAAGGCACCCATAATGGAGGTGGGTAGGAGTACTTGGTGGAGTTAATAACAGCTTTATCTTTTACATGAAAGCTAGCATGATACTACCGTAGGTATAAAAAATGGAACCTAGTTAAATGCTAACAGTTATCAGTCACAGTGCCAGCAGCCATAATTAGCAGCTTCTCACAGATGACAGAGGGTAAATCATTTTCTTAAGTTAAGATAACATGTACCTTCATTTATCCTCTGTAGGAAAATTCAAGTTCCTGCAGCAGCACAAGTCAATATAAAAAAAACAAGTTTAACATACAGTTAATTATGCATATTATCAAGTATCAATAGTACGTAAAACTTTGAACTAGTTTCTTAATTTTTTTTACATTTTGCAGAAGAGGGATGTGAGAAGTGGTAGCTAAGGTGTTGGTCTGGAAGATTGTGGCTTTAATTCCCACCAAGCTGCACCTCCGTGAAGTCGGCACTCCATTTAAAGAAATAATTACCAAAAGTATGCCATTCGTTTGGGCGACGTTTGTGCTGATTGTTGCCGTAAAAACGAACTTTTGTGCTGGTTTGGTTTTTGAGATATTAAGCATTACTTTTATGACAGTGTGACATCACTACCCACGCCATGTTGCTCAAATCGCTCTGAACCAGCGCAGTTCATTTGTGCTGGATTTGTTCCCGTTAATATCTCGAAAAACAACCAGCACAAACGTTCGTTTTTGGGGCACAAATCAGCACAAACGAACGGCATACTTTTGGTGATTATTTCTTTTCATCGGGCGCCAACTTCATGGAGGTCCAAGCTACCACTGCTGGACTCTTGGGCAAGCCTTGTAACCTTTAACTGCTATATTTTATAAATGTAATAAATGTAAGTCGCTCTTAAAAAGAATATCTGCCATATGCTAGTAATGTAAATGTATGACTTTGGTTATAGGACCCATAGAGGTGAAATCCCAGCTGTAGTCCTACCTGACTTCACCGCTCCGTGTGGTGTATGAACCTTTATAAAAGCCATGAAAACTGTTGGACAGGTTCGCTGAGAATTCTAACTGGACCACATGTTTGCCTTTTTTAAACACAAAGTCGCGAGTAAACAATGCAACCTGCTCAAAGGATTCCGACTCGTAAACGTGAAGAAGATGCGCATCATCAGACTGCAGAACAGCTGCTTTGGAGATGTGAAGATTCTTGCTGTGAAGAAGGATGTGTGCGGTGTCCTGCTGAACATCCAGCTGAATCCGTACACTTCCGGTGAAGTTAAGAAAAGTCAGATTGGGGTGGATTAATAAATCATAGCGAACTGGTTTTACTGTTTCCGCTAATCTCAGCCTCCATGGAAAAGAGGAATCCTGTGTAAAAAGTGTGGTGTGTGATTCCCTGGAACTAATATGCTGGATGAGAGAAATGAGAATGAAAAGGATGACCTGCAGCATTTTTCTTTAGCTGAAGAGATATTTTTCTGAGAAGAACATTAGCTTTGTGTTGGGATCTGTATAAAAAAAGAGACAATAGAAAATGTAAAACGAATTAAAACTAGATTTACTCAAACTCAAAACAAACTTAAATGATGTATAAATGCAGGTAGTTTACAGAAAAGAGAAAACACACACACACACACACACACACACACACACACACCACACACACACACACACACACACACACACACACACACACACCTGAACGCTGATGTCCCTAACAGAAATGCTGTGCAAAGCGAAAGTAAAAGTAATTCATTCGTTACTTTCCGAGGTAAACCCGGAAGAGGAAGTCATTCGTCGATAATGCTAAGCTAACACATTAAGTGATTTGTAGAAGAGGAACTCAAGTGCTGTGAGTCACGTACTGTGCTTAACCCACGAACAAGAAATAAAACGCCAAAGAAAACGGCGCCATCTGCTGTTTACAAAACATACACTTACATCTACATCTACCGTTATTATATATAAAATATATAAAATAAATAATTATCTTAAATCATAAAGTTCGACTAAATCGATTAATAAATCAATACTAAAAATAAAAACATATTAAATTAGATGTTAGAAGAGAGGATGTGAACAAATACGATGCTACACTACATGGCCAAAAGTATTGGGACACTCGACCCTCACAGCCCTAAGAATTTTTTTTAACAATTTAACACTTAGTTTTATAATAACCTCCACCTCATTCATTTGTGGAGGGATGCTGTGGTGTGGTGGGTTGAGGCACCGGCACGCGGTTGCGCCCCGGCGGCCTGGGTTTGACTCCCACTCAGGTCCTTTCCGGTCCCACCCCTCTCGTTCTGTCTCCCCAATTTAATCTCTGTCTGTCCTATAAATAAAGGCAAAATTCCAAAAAAAAATCTAAAAAAAAGAAGATACTGGGACAATAAAACACAATTATTGATTATGACCTTTATGTAGCTTGCTCGACAACCAACTAACTAATTATTCACTATAGATACAGACTAGTGTTTCAACCCCATACTAAAGCACAACGCCAATAGAGGCGTCTGCTTCTTTAGTGTTTTCTCATTTCATTATTTTAGAATTAACTATATTAAATCCCCTTAGAGTGCACCTAAAATCAAGCTATAAGCTAACGACCTTAGCGCTTTAGGTGTTTATCATACAAGCAGAGTCAAAAGAGTTTTCTTTTACTTCTATACGTTTTTCCACTGATTAGCTATTTCTTATTTACATGAAGATTTAAAATGGTTGAAAACACAAGTGAATCGAAAAAGAGCAAATAGGGAATGATCTTTTAATGTATATACTATGTACTGTTTATTATATTCCAATGTTATCATACCTGCAGTAGCCTAATTACTTGTTCCACAGTCCCTATTAGTCTATAAGAGGATTTCTGGAGGACAGTCTGTTTAATTTTCCAAATATGGTCCCAGATTAATGACTAAGAGACTCCGTGGTTGGTCTGCTGACCAGAAGATTGTGGGTTTAATTCCCAACACTGCCAAACCACTGCATTACCACTTTCCTATCTATTTGATCTGAATTAATATTCATAAAAATATAAAACATATAAGCAACACAATAAATTTAAAGAATTGTCTTTTGCTTACTTTGTAAACCATTTAAGGAATTAAATCCTTCTTTGTTGCTTAACCATAATTGTCACCTTTATATATATGTTATAAATAATTATATAGATATCATTTTGTCTACCTCCAGAATTAAAAGAAAAAATGCCTGCTGACTTAATTGATCTAGTAAATTATTAATTGACTAGATGTAAATGACAAAATAAAATTGAACAGGTTGGACCCGCTATTTAATTATATTGAAAGACTGCCTGTAAAACCTAACAGCTTTGTGTATTTGGAATTAAATCAACTTGAGTAATCTTGGTCAACACAGAGCAGGTTGCTATACATCGGTGCCATTAGTGTAAATCCCAGTGAGAAAAACCATAACAACCTCCATGCTGAGATTTTTCCAGGAAGCTTGCCAGCTTCACAGGAGAGCTTACATCTTGTGGGGGTGTGTAGCAAATAGATATCTGCAGCCTGCTGCCACCCTCAACCAATGAGCATATTAAAATAGGAACATATTGTAAAATAAAGTAATGGCATAATGTGTGAAAAAAATCATGAGCTAAATTATCCTCGGAGGTTAAATACAAGGATTACTATTGCTGCCTAAAAACTCTTTAGTTGCTTTCTACGAAGGTCTGTGCCATATGCATTCACACATGATGTGCGGCATAGCATCTATGTTTGTGGACATTTAGCAAGCCCATAGGAAAAAACTTTTTCTTTTCCTCCAGTAGCTACAGCAATAGTCAGCTTACACCTAGACCTACTCCAGTTTGATTATCAGAATAGGAGTTAAAGACAGCATTATCTACCCGCTGTAGTTACATCTAGATAAACCTGCAAGCACTGTAAGGGTCATGTTATTTGACTTTTCCAGTGCTTTTGACACTATCAAGCTAGCCCTTTTGGGTAAGAAGCTGACAGCGGTGCAGTTTAATACCCCCTGCAATCAGTAATAGTGGGGACCCACAGGGAACAGTACTCTCTCCTGTCCTCTACACCACTACCAGATAGAGTCTTGCCATCTTTAAGAATTCTTTGATAACGCTCCGGCGGTGTGAGCAACTGCTATCCACTCCACCACTCGTTTTTAACTATTCATCCAGCCAGTTGATTGGAGGTGGCATTCCAGGGGAACTGAGGTAACCAATATCTCAGTATACACTTAAACAGAGTTAGCTGCATAGCAAAGTGTTTTCATAGTGCAGAAATGTAATGAAATCAAGGGCAAAGTGGGATCTGGAACTGTGGGTTATGGGCAATAATGGGTTGCCAACTGTCTGGACTCAAGGGACAACAGTACCTGACATGCAGCAAGTAGTGTGCTGAACCTCTGGATACTAAAGCTTAATCCACCTGCCAGTTGGTGGTCTCTCACAATGCAGGATGAAGGCGGGATCAGCTTTCCCTCTAGGAATCTAAGTCCTCAGAGTACTGGTAGGATAGGGTGGATCGATGGGATTTGCATCTGTGTTTTTGGAGCCCAGCCATTAAGAGAGGATAAATCAGATCCTGGCAAAAAAAACAGTGATACTGCCTGAGGTACAGACATTTGGCTTACAGGTACTTTAGTTCTTTTGGTCAGTGAAGATGACAAACAACTGCGCCAACTTCCGACTTGCAGGCCATAGGTAGCCATATTGTGGGGATCCCCTTGGGACTTATTACATGACCCAGGCAGAAAGTGCACTGGTGTACACTTATTCGTGTTTACATAGAGCTGTTCTTTCTCCAGTTTATTAATAAGGTCAAACTAAGCAACATTGTGTTGAAAAAAAGAAAGAAACATGTAGGCCATTAAACTCTGACTGTTATAACATTACAATAAGTGGATAACTGATCATACTGAAGGCCTTTGTAGGTTTGCACATCAGCAGCATAATTAACCCGTTTGAAACAGCCTCCAGCCCTGCGCAACCATCTGCAGCCTTGCATGTTTACATGCACAGAATGATGACGCCTGCCTTGATGTTGCTATGCACATGGAACGTGCACAGCAACATAGGCTAAATATAGCCTGGCAGCATAGCCGTGCACATGGATCATGGTTTTCTCCAGTAAACACAGAATTCCTCCAGAATTTTCTCCATTTTTCTTGCATAATATAATTGTGCAACCTCAAGTGATGTGTCGTGCAGGTTAAAGCAAATTACTTTGATCTCACAATTATATCAGACGTACACTAATTTACAGGAACTACTACTCGAACTGAACTCGGTGCTAAACCAAATTATGTTCCGATAGCATTTATCGTCAATATTTCCCTAAATACATATCCTAGATGCAACTGCTGTAAAAAACCTTATTTTGTGTGCATAGGATTTCAACTCCAAATGAATATAGGCTCAATCTAATATACTTTACATCCATAAATTTAAAGAAAATGCAATTAAAATTCTATGTAAAAATTGCATCAACTTTTATCCTCCAGTGCACAAACACTGCAATCTCACAGCTCCTGAGTCCCAGTTCTATCCTAAGATTAAGTTATTACTTAATCTACTGTCTACTTCTGTGTGACTCTTAAACTATAAACTAATTTCATTCTCTGCTTTTTTTTTAGGAACACAGTGATAATGAAACGATTGGGTACAGATTTGAACTGCAAAATGGCAATATATATCACCTCTTGAGTGCCACTTGATTCGTTGGTACATGTTAAATAGCTTTAAAAGAGTCAACACAGCATTTAACTTATTTTTAATACTTCTTTAAAACTAATTACGTTTTTGAATTTCGATCATTTGATCTAAAATTCCATAATCCCCCCCTCACCTCAAATTTTTGGTCCAACTTCAAATATGTAACTTGCAAGAACAAAAGACTTCAGCAGCAGGACAGCAACTCGTTTACCATTAATTAGAAGTTTCTTTATTCTGGTACAAACATACATAACATTTTCTAAATATAGACTTGTAAATCTCCACTTGAAAAAGTGAGCACCCATAATAGCGAAATGGATGGTCACCCAGTCTGTGGTCTACTGGAGGCAGTCTGAGGTTACAGGATAGTCAAGCACCAGCAGGACTGGGGTGTTTACCTCAATAGAGTTCCTGTTATAGGAGGAAAAGAGAGAGAAAAAAAAAGATCTAGTCTGCCTTCTAACCACATCAGCATAGTGGGAGGTATGTTCGTTAAGGGGCGCACAAAGATAAATTGAGGATACCTAAAACCTGAGTAGAAACCATATATTAACTTGGTGTTGACCTTATAAGGAACATGTTAATTGAAATTAATAACGATTCCTTAGAATTGTGAAAGAAAGTTGCATTGCTAAAGCTTGCATGTCCAAAAAAAACCCCCCAAAGGTCCATCAGGCAATAACCGATGAGCACAGATGTTTCTAATGAAGCAAAATATAAAATGGATGAAAAATGGAGATGGAACTTAACCATTCTCTATAAACCCGTCCCACTCTCTCCTATTGCTTTCTGACTTTCTGGGTGACAGAGAAAAGAAAGATCATTTTGCAGACTATGATGTAGTGCATACAAGCGTAATTAGTGGAATGCCTGTTTTTACTCATAGCAAGTCTCTCTAAACTGTACTGATCATTCAGATAGATAATTCTAGCCACATAGAGTGAATTTCACAGAGATCAAGAAAACTATCATTAGTTCATTAGTACATACATAACAACGACCACAGAGAAGTCACAGGTCCACAATGAGCACATTCAGTAGAATTATCCTCGTTTAAAAAAATTAAATCAATGCAGGAACGTAAGTAAATGTAGTCAGCACAGCACAGCTGAGATGGTGGGGGTGGGGAGTAGTGGGGCTTTCACCAACAGCTGCTGGTGCTCGTTCACACTTCTTTTAGCTTGCTACTTCCTACCCAGCCCAGTGCTTTTAGAAAAAAAAAAAAATTCACCTCTACCAATTGTCCTGGAGTGCTTTAACATCTGACTGGCGATTAAAAAAAGGATGTCCAGAACTTTAGACAGGACCAAATAGCTTAATGAGGATGATACGGTTTAAACAGTACTGAAGGTGTTTACTGCAGAGTCATTAACGCGATTGCATTTTCAGAAGGGGTGTTTGCGCACAGCCGCTTCAACAATCGAGCCCTTGTGTCTTTCGGCACTCGAGCACTAACGGCACAGCTGACTCCTGTACGAGGAATGCTAGCCTCTTCATGCCACTTATGTTAAAATAGTCAGCGCCCTGCTGGACAACAGCTGCTGCAACTGCAAGTTGAAGTGTCAGTGGCGCACATGACTATAGGAAACAAATAAAAAAAAATAATTAAAAAACACACTAATAAAAAATAATCCGTGTTAAAAACTGTGCTTTAATTCCTAGACTGGATCTTCTGCGGAAAACCACTTTTCCTTTTATTAAATCGGATTTACAGTAGGACACAGTTATGGACACAGCTGCCATTTAACATGAAACAAGTACAAGTCAGTAGGGATAAAGGATGGTTTTATATACGAAAACACAAAACACTTACGCCGAAACCCCCCCCCCCCCCCCCCCCCCCCCCCAAAAAAAAAAATTAATTTCACTGATGTATAGTGGAACCAAACAAAAATAATATTTTGACCTATATAAACTGCACCATAATAGCTGGGATACTGTTGATCCATTTTAAAGTGCAACAATGAAATGTGGCAGACAAATCAACGCAACACTTTTACTAGATGTGGTCATTACCATTAGGTAATTCATATATTTCTTTGTAAGAAAAAAATAATAAATCCAGCCTACATGATACATAACGAAAGAAAATTGACAACGCTGTTGGTTTGCCCTCGAAATGCTTGTTCTGGTGAGGGAACAAAAATACTGTAGCATCAACACAGCTACATACAGTATGTTTAAAAGAACTTAATAAATTAAACAAAACAACTTATATGGGGGAAAAAGCATGCAAAAAAAAAACCACAACTAATACAGGATGGCTTGTAAAAGTATGAGCGCCATCACTTTACTTAAAGAGGGACTTCAATCCAATAGTGCTAGTACTCGACTGCGTCAATGCTAAATGGTTGAACTGTCCCTTTAACTGAAGTCACAGACAGGCTAGTTTTTGTGTGGAAGCAAAAAAAAAAAAATCAAATACAATGTAAAGTTTATGGTGTGTTGGGAAAAAAAAAAAGCTTGAAATTTGTGTAATCTAAAACAAGATGTACTTAATATTAACATTCTCCAGTTATATACTATATATATATATATACACTATATATATATATATATATCTATATATATATATATATATATATAGATCTATATAATATATATAATATATATATATATATATATATATATATATATATATATATATATATATATATATCGATATATATATATATATATATATATATATATATATATATAGTATATATATATAGATATATATATATATATCATATCTATATCTATCTATATATATATATATATATATATATATAGATATATATATATATATATCTATATCTATATATATCTATCTATATATATATATATATATATATATATTCTCTATAATATTCTCAAAAATGTTTTTAAAACAAAGGATTACAAGTTCTGTATTACCCATCATCTTAGAAAATTTGCCTTAGATTCTTTTATATATTTTCTACTTCAGTTATGAAAAATATGCTGGTTTGTTCAGTTATTTCTGAATATTTTGCTTTTTTTTTTTTTTTTTAAATATAAATCTTGTCCTCTTTTAAAAAAAAAAAAAAAAAAAAAAAAAGAAAAAAGGAGTGTGGTTTTCATTGCCATAACTGGTCCTTAAATCTATTGAGAAAAAGTCACATATACCTTTAATTCCAACATAGACATTTAGAGTTGGAAAAAATAAAAGTGCTCAAGTCACTAGTTTTTGCTCATCCAATCAACATCAAATAAACAATTATTAAAAGAATAATTATTATTCTGTGCATTTCACTTTTCTTGCAAATGTATTAAGCCTGTATTCCGCCACAAGTTATACTCCTCCTTGAATGACTATTTTTATATAGATTCTGCTGCTATATTGAAAAGAACAGCAGTGACGGTGTTAATCTTATGGTCCACATGGGCAATATATATATTATATTTATATATTTTTTTTGCTTCCAGAACTATCAATAATATAATAAAACACAAATACGTCTTCTTTTAGATATACTGAATATGCTTTTTCTTTTTTTTTTTTTCCTGCCTATTTTATTTCAGCAGCATTAGTGTTATAAAAACGTAACTGTCACCTTAGACGATTAAAACTTGCTTGTTCACTATAATAAATCAGAACTGTCCCAGAATAAAAACTCCCCCGATGACTCTAGACAGTTTATCCTCATCATACAAACTTCACAGATATCTTATCTTATTTATTATATATATATATATATATATATATATATATATATATATATATATATATATATATATATATATATATTATTTTCTTTTGAATTAATATCACCACAAATATTTGAGTAGGCTATCATAGTCTGATTCATCATGCACGTTCTTCTCTTTTTTTTTTTTTTTTTAACGATTCTCATATCAGCACTACATACATAATTTTTTTTTTCTTCTCCCTAAAACTCTGTCTTCAATCATCGTCCACGTCCTCTCCCTCAGACTCGTCTCTCCGCTCGTACATTTTATCGCGCTGTCTTTCCTGGATCTCCTTCATCTCCTCGGCGTAGCGGCAGAAGGCGCCGCCGAACTTACTCCAGGCTTTGAACGGAATCGTGATGGAGTTCCGGTAGCTGGGCTTCACCTCGCTTACGCGCAGAAACACGCCGTATTTGTTGGAACCGACGTCGAAAAAGAATCGCTTGGAGTCCACCATGATGGAGGTGCCTTCAGGCAACTCACTGTATCCTCCGGAAGCCGCACCGGCCCCTGCGCCTCCGCTTAGCTCCTCGTCGTCTCCACCGTAATCGTCGATGAGTTTGGCGAGGGCGTCACGGAACTCGATTAAGCCTTGCGCGGGTAGTGCGATCGTTTGGCCCGCTTGCGCTCCGCCGCCGCCGGGGCCTCCAAGACCAAACCCTGGTCCTCGATTCACGGTTTGTCGAATGCGCAGAAACCTCCCGCGCTGATTCTCCTTCAGATCTAGGTAGTATTTACGGTTCTCACGCACCAAGAACTCGCTTTTGAGAGCGCGTCGTGGGCCGCCATCATCTCCCGGGCCTCCCCCTGAAGACTGCGCGATCTGCTCCGGGCTGCTGGGCCCAAGCTGGGCGTAATGCTCGATAAAATCACCGAGGTAATCGCGGAACTCTGCCGCCACGGACATGGAGAGGGTCAGGCGACTTTTCGAGCCACCGGCACCGACCTCTGCGATCTTAATGAAGCGGCCCTTCGAGTTTTGCTTCACGTCCAGGTAGAAACGTTTGTTCTGGATGTCAAGGCGCTTCGACGCTAATTCCTGCGTTTCTTGCTCCCGCTGGAACTGCGAGAAACCACCGCCTCCTCCACCACCACCACTACTGCCTCCACCACCGCGCTCACTCCCGCTGTCTCCATCCGCCATCTTCACCACCACCAGCCAACTTCTCCCCCTGCTCGCACTGGTGTTTGCGCACAGGGAACGGAAACCGTTTATGACGTCATAATTCACGGAAATGGAACGTCGCTATCTCATTAGCCGTGCATCTGCCAATAACAGTCACTCGCGCCGTGTCATTGGTTTGCGTGCCTGTCATCAGTAGCTCAGGGGCGGTCCACGGTCTATGATTGGTTGAAAATATTTCTACTCACACAGATACTTCCTGTTGTTGTTTTGAAGGAGAAATGTTCCTGAAGGTCTGATCCAAGACCAACTTTCCCCATTCTGTATGTGAAATATTACTATAATATACAAGACAGAAGCTGAGCACAGATCAGCTGCTCAGTGTGTCAATTTTACCTGCAATTTCCCCCTCCACATATTTAATATCCTTATTGACTTTAGCAAGGTCAAAATCATTTTATTAACATAAATGGCACAAAAAAACATACTAATAAATGTTTCAGTTCCGTATTTCAACTACACTTCTTATTTATGTATAATTATTAAGATCACCTATACCCCTGCCTATAAATGCAAATTTATAAGTATTAAAAATAAAGATAAAAAAAGTTTCTTTAGCTCACGTTATAAAATACAGACCATTTAGCTCCCCTTGTTAAAGTTTGTGATAATTTACATCAGAATTAAACTAAAATTTTCTTTTAAAAACTGGTCCTAGAATATTTGGCCGATGTTAATATAAAAATATAATAATAATAATTATTAAAACATCATGACATTTCTTTTTAAATCAGCAGTAAAACCTCAATCAATTTCACACAGTTCTTATCTATGATTGCTTGATTTAACACAAAATTAAAGGTACAATAGGTGATCGTCTTTAGAAACACTTTTTGTTCTGCTGGTTAAAAGTATCTTCCCATTCCGATAGTCGTGGACGTGATTTTGTCAAGTAGGATGTGACCCCGGATTAAATTCTGGATCAAGATTTCAATCAACCAATCATAACCATCTGACGTCATCAGCGTGTGCCGACCAAACCCGAATCTCTTTTCACTCCTTGTAACCCAAAATGTAATATTCTGAATGCATTTATTAAATGACATATGCAATACATTACATGCTGTACTGAACAATCACATACAACATGTATGCATAGGCAGAAATCTCGGTTAGGCAAATATCAGTGATGTTAATGGGCTTTATGGTTGCGTCTCGCCGCGGCGTGCCGCTCATGTTTGGTGTAAACAAATTACAGTGCGATAAGCCTGCGTGTGAACTGATACAGTATTATTTGACTAATATTTACCTTGCTGGTTTTTATTCAATATAATATAAAGTAGGCGATCAGTTGGCTTTCTTTTATATGAGGAAACTTTTTTAAATGAACAGTCATTGTTTAAACTAACCCTAACCCTAAGTTCTAATTTCACTGTACTTTGGTGGCTTTTATTGTTAACTATTTTAAAGACATTGCAATGAATAAACATTTTTTAAAGAAGAATATTTTAGTCAGTTTAATCAGCTTTTTTATTGAACCAGAGAAAAATGACTGCTTACTGCTACACTAGTAGTAAGTCTTTCCTCTGGGAATACATAATCTTACGAGTACAATTTTAGCTGTATTATTTGTGTCCCCTTTAAAAATTGTTTTTGAGAAATTTTACGTTTATTGTCCCTCATAACTGTTAGACAAAATTGCATGTATATGTGCAGTTAATGTGTAAACATTTCCCTTGACTTTGTGAACAAAACTAGATTTGTGTGCAGTCAAATGTATTTAGGTGAGCATGTATGAATAAAAAGTAAATAAATATTTTTATTTAATTAAACTTAAAAATAGTCAGTAAGTTATTGCAGAATCAATGCTTTTTCATTTAAAATTTAAAATTTTAGCCAATAAGCTATTTTTTTATTTTATTTTTTACAATTCCTCTATTATATATATTTTTTAATTTATTTGTGGTTCAAAAAAGGGAAAATCGGGTTTGGTTTGGTTATAATCTGTAAGTAAACTGTGAATTTAGGTATGGGCCCACTGCTGATTGATGCAGTCAATTTGAATATCAGCCACTAGGGGGTGCTAATCATGTTTGTCCACACAAAAAATGATTTACCATAAAATTCTTTTGAACATTCATCTTCTATACCTGCTTATTCCCTAATTTGGGCTCACAGGGATCTGCTGGAGTTTATCCCAGCCGTCTCTGAAAGGGTGAAAGGCGGGGGGGGGGGAGAGACCCTGGACAGCTCGCCAGTCCATCACAGGGCCACACACACACACATCAATCAACCTAACATACATGTTTAACATACTGTGAGAGGAAACCGGAGAACCCGGAGTAAACCCACGCAAGTACAGGGAGAACATGAAAACTCTACACAGAAAGGCCTCTGCCCGGGAATCGAACCCCAGACCTTGCTGTGAGGCAACAGTGCTAACCACGAGACCACCGTACTGCCCTTTAATTAAACAATAAAGTATACAAAAAACTTGACTAGGGACACCTAGAATTTGTATGTTTTTTTACTTGTAAGTGAAACTAGGTCCAATATGCTACTTTGTAATATATAATAAACAAGAAAATGTATACAGCTACTACCTCATCCCCAAAAATAGCTACAACACAGGTAAATAAACAGAATAACAACAAAAACAAAGAGAATATCTTGATCTATAACAGTACATGACATAGCCTGATTAGTCTGTGCTGAATGAAGTTCCAGATAAAGTATCTAGAATTTAATCAATGCTTAACTGCGAGGTTTTCCTCTGTGATTATTTTTAGTTAGTATTTAATAATTCTTCATATCGTCACAAACTGTGATGTAAATGTTTAGTTTTTTTTTTACTGCATGATGTCTCTTGGTAAGATTTGTTTTCCTACTAGTTCCAGAGACAAATCCAGAGAGACTGGCTTAACGTTAGATGTGACAGGATTTATATGAAAAAGTCATGCCAAAGGCGATTTTTTTTTCATTCCAAACATTCCTGCCTATTTTGGTTCATTGATTCGGAATATTTTGTAAATCAGTGACTTCTTTTCACCACACGAGGGGGTTGAAAACCCAAAAATCCTGGTATACATCCATATACATAGATTATATTATCAGCAGGGAAAAAACATTATTTGGTATTTGGACTTTTCCACATGGTTTAATAGTCTGTGTCACAGTGTCACAGTATCATTCATTGACACGCGAGATATTGAGAAATAACATAATGCAACTCTCTTTATTTGTATAGTTGGTGCATATAATGTACATGTATAGTCTTAATCTGTTTTGTTCCTAACTAAATAATCTTCTTCTTCTCCTTTCAGCTGCACCTTTTTAGGGGTCACCACAGCGAATCATCTGTCTCCACCCAACCCTATTCTCTACATCCTCTTCACTCACACCCATTAACTTCATGTCCTCATTTATCGATCCATATACCTCCTCTCTGGTCTTTTGCCTTGTAGCTTCATTTGTAACATTTTAAGTCAAGTCAAGTTAAGTCACCTTTATTTCTATAGCATTTTTAACAATCAGGATCGTTACAAAGCAGCTTTACAGAACTACATCAGAGACAACAATGTTAAACATTCATTAGAACAGTCCTTTTGATTGATATCCATAAATTTAGAGTCCTCAAATAAGCAAGCCAGAGGCGATGGCGGCAAGGAACCAAAACTCCATCGGTGACAAAATAGAGAAAAAAACCTTAGGAGAACCAGGCTCAGTCCGGGGGGGTCAGTTCTCCTCTGACCAGGTGACCAGTCAGACCAGTAACTAATGAATATTACATATAAATATTACCCGTATTAGGTGCATGGTGGTTTATTGCGATTGAGGGTTTGTGCCCTGCCTCTAGTCTGTATAAAAGGGTTAGGAATTATTGCATTAGGAAATTGGTCTTGTTTTTTTCATGCAGTGAGAAAACCAGGACCAAATGTGTTAATGTGGGAACATGTGTTATAGGATGATAAGCATCTCTAAATAGTCTAACTTAATAGCCTTGTAGCCTAACTTAAAGCACTACAGCACTAATCAAACAGTCTTCCTAACAAATAGATATTTAAATGTCCCAAAGAATAAATGTAAGTTTTAGTAAGACTATTTGATGCAGCCTACATGAACCAGGGTTACACAACGTTTTTGTCAGTTTGGCTGCTGTTTTAGAGTGGTTTGATAAGAAAGTTGCTCCAAGAAAAAAACTTTCATTTGGACGATTATCCTTTAGTTCCTTTTTTTTTTCTTTTAAAATGTAGATATTTAGGAAATTTCAGATACATTTTAAATTTCACATAGATAACAAGTTTATCCACCACTGCTTGCGAAACCCAAGGTGACGTCAGCTTCCGCAGAAGGAAATTTCCCCTGCCACTGAGTATAAATACAGGAGTGTTAATACACGACTGTATTGTTATGACATTAAGCCCCTGAGAAAATGGGTCACAGCAAGGCCATGAACCCATTGATTATATAACTGCTTTTATACTCGCTGTACGTGACTTATGTGAGCCTTTTAAAAACCATGAAACATGAAAACCACTGCGTTATGTCCACCAGATAGCCGCGAAATCCCATAGACTTGGAATAATGTAATAATGTAATATATTCTTTGGAAAAAAAAAAAAAAAAAACAGTCATTTGATTTTGATCATGTATATACCAGCCACTTTTTTTTTACATTGCTCCATGATGTTTTATAATTAAATCAATGTTTGATTTTAAAGTAAGATAATCAATGTTTTGGCTGATTTAAGAATGTTTAGGTCTCTCATCCTCATACACAGACTGTGCTACACATTAGGCTTTAAAACATATGAATTTATTACAGTTATAAAATTAATACATTGATTATTCCGATACCACGAATAAGCACACATCAATCAGATATCTCGAACTGAGATTAAACCCAAACTGAATCTCCAGATTTTTACACTTGTACCTGGTACATACTTTCTGGAAACTGTTTTTTTTTCTGAATTAAAACTAATTCTGAAGTACGACTGTCTCATCGTGGAGTGTGAACAGCTGGAGGTGACTGGTTTGCTGTTTAGACATTTGCACCGGTTTAAAGTCATCCTTGGAAGTCGAGATAAACCAGCCGGGGTATTTAACCGACTCGAAGGTGTTAAGGGAGTCACCGGAGCCGATTCTGAAGAACAGGAAACGCTCCATGCCATCATTCTCCTTGATGGCCTTCAGGGTCTCTTTGTCTTTTACCTCCTATGAAAGAATAAAATCCGTTACTTCACCGCAGCATCTTTATTCTACCTCTAGCCAATTCACTATACTATGAAGTATAATCATTTAAATGCGTTTTGGATTAAACCATATATTAATAGTGTATAAAACACATCTTTTACTTTACTCACCAGTACCAGGTTATTAAACTGGTAGATTTTTGTTCTGTTCCACATTGAATAAATGGTGTAACTCATTTAATACTAACTGTTATGTAAGGAAGGTTTTTAACAGGACAATTCATTATTTCACCTTTTTGTCAATAACTATTGGAAGAAACCATGTCTCTACTTTAGATTTCTTTTTTGTGGGTAATTTACGGAAAAATACTGTGCGCTAAACAGCTAAAGCGACGTGATTCTGTAGGTTTTGTCAGATGGTTACGTTTACACACCTCTAGACCAAGAACAGGAGTTTCATTCTGCAGTGTGGATGAGAGGAAGAAGTTGGTCTTGACGATATTCAGACAGACGGGTTGACCTTTTGTGTTTTCAGTGCAGTTTGAAGGATTGTAGGCCGAAAGATTAAACCATGCTGTTAGAAAAAAACCACTGGTTAAATATCACTTAATATGGGACAAGCAGGACAAAAAGCGGACGAATGTTTCAGGGGTCGGATTGACAAGTTAGGACCAAAAGATGAAAGAGTAGATTATGTGTTATATGCAGATTAATAAAGGTAAAAAGGAAATATTTTATCATAGGTTGCTGCCAGAAAATACAGCAATAATAGAATTACGATTTCCTTTTTTTTACTTCCCCCTTATGAACGTAATTTCTTCTGAAATGTTAGTACTGCCGGTGGTTTGTATTAAAATTGTACCTTTATTCTCCTCGTTTCCTCCTTTCAGAGTAACCGCCAGCAGAGCCTTTTCCTTCTGCACCAAGGTTCTTTTAGACTTGTCACATATGGTACACCGCACAATCTTGTCCTGAATGCTGTAACTCTTGGATTCACTGCACTTTAAGTTGATCACTAAGTTCTCTGTGTGAGAAAGATGGACAAGTGTTTCAATGCTTATGGAACAAAGTTGGAGCAAAGTAAGAATAGATACATATAGAAGAAACGATAGAATCTTTTAAACCTCACCTTCGATCACATTCTCCATAAAGATATTAAAGAGGTCCTTGTCGGTGAACTCTGTGGATTGAACACGTTGAATGTGTTTCAGCCTCTGAAGAGCGATAACAACGTTAGCAACACTGCGCATGCTGAAAGGTTCCTTGGTGACCTCGATACGGAGCCCCTGGTGCAGGTCACATCTGCCGCTCTGTGACAAAAAGTAAGCTTAATTTTAATTTTATCACAATAAAAACACAAATTTGGCCTGTTTTAAGATGAGGTTCGAGTTACCATGGCCAATGGATCAGAGCAGTCCGGTTCGTCAAAGTCTGAGTCGTTTGAGTAAAACCCACAGTCGCTGTCAGTGTAGCTGTTAAATGGGAATAAATTTATTGAATTTCTTGACTAATCACAAAAATTGTAATAATAATAATAATAATAATAATAATAATAATAATAATAAATGATTGTGCTGCAGAACACCAGTAAACTACACTAATAACAGGTCAACATTCAGATGATCTTCTACTACTGGATATTCAGAATGACCTGAACTTCTTTACAGACTGGGACTAAGTATCATTCGACTAGACTTACCTTTCTAGCATTAACAAATCTTCGTCAGCCATTTCTATAAGAAAAAGAACAGTCGGATTTTAGTCCAGCATCAATAAAACATTCAATCAGTCAGATTTTCTACAAGTGCCTAATAATTCACTGAATACTTACCAGCGTGTAATGTATCGCATTCCAAAGTGTGTATTAGCAATAACTTTTCTTTGTGTTGCTCTACTTATACTCACTATTAGGGAAATTTACTCATACGGAAGCTGATGTCACCTCGGGATCATTTAAGTTTTTAAGATTTCACAACCAGCGGAATGCCAATTATGTAAAATTAAGTTTTATTAAAGAAAACAACAACAATGTAATATCTAGCATATATATATATATATATAGAAATGTTTTAATGTGTTTTTATAATGAATCATCATCACCAGCAGGCATAAACTCTAAAAAAAAAAAAAAAAACCCAATCCTTTCAGTGTTTTTCAAAAGCATTCCTATGTGGGAACATTTCAGAAAACATAGAACCCTTCCATGAGCTCCATGAGCTTGTTGCTACACGTTTTGCAGGAATCCAGAAACCACAACTGTTTATACCCTAGTAGTAGTAGTAGTAAACACTTCCTGATCTGGAAGAACCCTTGAATGGGTACAGTTTTTCTGAAATGTTACTCATTAATTATATATTATATTTGAAGAAAAAGTGGAATGTTACATTTTGGAGTTGTCACTTGTCACTCTTAATAAGCCAAGTAAAAGTTTGATATTGAATCGTTGGAATTTCAGGATTTCCTCTATCATTATGGCCTTGATCAGGAGAACCCGTTCAAAGTTTTTATTTTAATGTAACTTTCTATTTCATCATCTTTTTTATTCAGTGATGAGGAATTGACGCACGTACTACACATATTGCTACCAAACGGCTTGGATTTTTTTTTTAAACCGAATCTTTTTGTCAGCATGACGTCTATATAGCCAGGATACAGTATTAAATCTATCTAGTTAGAAAGCACTAGATTTCTTGGGCCGGCGACCCAGGTTTGATTCCGGCTCGGGTCCTTTGGCCGGCGACCCGGGTTTGATTCCGGCTCGGGTCCTTTCTGGTTCCACCTCCCTCTCTCTCTATCTCCCTCATTTCATCTCTGTCTGTCCTATACATAAAGGAAAAATACCCATAAAAAAAAGAAAGCACAGGTGTTTGTGTATCAGTATCACCTGCTTTGGTATAACTGAAAGTGACAAGTGCACAGGGGAGACGACAGCAGGGCCCCGACTAAAAAGATAATGATTTTGCTGGTGGCTACATACAACTGGACTCCGTCTGAAATCGCATACTTCCATACTATATAGCGTGCGGAACTGAATATGTGAAATGAAGATGCGAGTTCCTGGATGATTTATGTATGTATACGATAGATACTTAACAATATTTCTGCATGTTAATAGGACAACAACTTTGACCAGATAAATTACGACAAATAAACTGTGTTACTAACTGCGCTACTTTTTTCAGTAACGCAGAAACCAAACAAATGGCTGTTTCCGCTGTTACAACACCGTTACCGTAACTCACAATTGAAATCGGCGTTACTAAAATGGTGCTCACTGAAGTGGCTTTTATCTCCTAGACGCATGACTGGTAAATTAGGGGAAGTGGTGGCTCAGTGGTTAAGGTGTTGGACTGATAACTGGAAGACCAAAATTCAATTCCTAGCACTACCAAGCCACCACCGCTGGGCCTCTGAGCAAGGCCCTTAACCCCCAGTTGTATGAAAAAGAGATAAATGTGAGTCGGTCCGGATAAAGACGTCTGCCAAATGCTGTAAATGTAAATGATTGGTGTATTTGCGTGTTAGGGTAGAAGACAACCACATAACTGAAGATGATTGGCTTAGGTAAAGAAAATTTCCTTGGTTTGCCAATCAGAGCCAGAGTAGGGCAAATATTCACACACAAGCATGACGCGTAAAAAAGTATGTTCTATATAGTATGGTTACGGGTGGTACCGCAGGACTCAAAGCGAGTCCAATTAGTTCAAAATGTGCTTTCTCAAACTGGAAGTATAAACCCCATTTTTTTCCTGGTTGAAGTAAAAAGCCAGACTGTTAATGAAATGTTTGATTTATGACCTGGAAGAAAGAGTCTCTCTGAGTCGCGGGCAAGTAATTCAAATCGGATAAATCACCTCCCATCGTCACATGACACCACAACATTAAATTAGTGTAGATTAGTGTACAATGTTTTATAATAAGCGCCCATTTTATTAATTAAACACATTTAATATTAGGGGCATCTAAGTTATTTGACAATATTTGGACTTTAAGTTATGCGATAGTTTCATTCCCTGATAATTGGTTACTTTTATAATGATGTAACACATTTACTATTTGTAAGAAGTAACTAGTAACTATAACTGATTACTTTTTAAAACTAACCTGCACATTACTGGTTTTTATATTTACATTTACGGCATTTTGCAGATGCCCTTATCCAGAGCGACTTACATTTATCTCATCTATACAACTGAGGGGTAAGGGCCCGGTTCAGGGGCCCAGCAGTGGCAGCTTTTAATGGCATCAAATGTCTGAAATTTGTCTGAAAGCTTAATGCGTCCAAATCTTAACTTAAAAACCTGCGTTTTTTATCTTCGAAACTGACACAGTGCTACTTTTATGATGAAAACTTTTAAATACTCGTTTTATTAATAAATTAACAAATGTAACAAAATGCATACATACACTGTAATAAATAAGTAAAATACAACAGCAATGCATATAATAACCCACATATAGACCACAAAGGCATCTCAAGCTAAGATATACCCTATACTGAATCTCCAGATTTTTACACTTGTACCTGGTACATACTTTCTGGAAACTGTTTTTTTTTTTCTGAATTAAAACTAATTCTGAAGTACGACTGTCTCATCGTGGAGTGTGAACAGCTGGAGGTGACTGGTTTGCTGTTTAGACATTTGCACCGGTTTAAAGTCATCCTTGGAAGTCGAGATAAACCAGCCGGGGTATTTAACCGACTCGAAGGTGTTAAGGGAGTCACCGGAGCCGTTTCTGAAGAACAGGAAGCGCTCCATGCCATCATTCTCCTTGATGGCCTTCAGGGTCTCTTTGTCTTTTACCTCCTACAAAAGAATAGAACCTATAAAGAATCTATAAGCACTGCAATGGCTTATTGACACCTGAATCTTAAAAATAAGCTATCATAGTTAGCTATCATCATCTTTACATTTATTCTTCCTTGCCCCTAGGTCACTTTTGGGACTTTTGGGAAAAGTCCCAAAGTCCCAACTAAGACAGGTTGTAATATATATATATTCTGTATATGTACATACCTCGATGCCTAGAAAAGGAGTTTCGTTCTGCAGTGTGCATGAGAGAAACAGGTTGGTCTTGACGATCCCCAAACATATGGGCTGACCTTTTGTGTTTTCTGTGCACCTTGGTGGATTGTAGGCCGAGAGGTTAAACCACGCTGTTAGAAAAAAAAAAAGAAAGGAGTGTGATGAGTCAGGATTGTATAAACAAACAGTCGGGTTCTAGACAGATGGATAGAAGAGAGAATAAAATTGCAGGAATTTCAACAATAGGAAATGAAACTTCCACAGATTTAAATTCATATGTCTGCTACGTCATATGATTTAACATTTGCTTCAGAATGCTACTAGCTTGGTAGCAGTGCTATTGGTTTGTATTGCAAATTCACCTTTATTATTCTCATTGGCTCCCTTCAGGGTAATAGCCAATAAAATAGGAAGATTGTCTCTCCGCACCAAGGATCTTTTAGACTTGTCGCATATGGTGCACTGCACAACCTTGTCCTGCATGCTGTAACTCTTGGCTTCACTGCACTTCAAATCGATCACCACACTCTCTGCGTAAAGAACATCGAAGGAGTTTTAGTACTCATACGACCTGTTTTATCGCACAATTGGTAAAAGTAAGTAATAAAAACATATCTACCTTCGATCACATTCTCCATAAAGATATTAAAGAGGTCCTTGTCGGTGAACTCTGTGGATTGAACACGTTGAATGTGTTTCAGCCTCTGAAGAGCGATAACAACGTTAGCAACACTGCGCATGCTGAAAGGTTCCTTGGTGACCTCGATACGGAGCCCATGGTGCAGGTCGCATCTGCCGCTCTGTGACACAACAGAATTTAACAGTAAGCTCAGGGTTTAAAAAAAATAAATAAATATCCAGGTGAGGTGATGTGAGTATTTACGTATCTGTATCCGGGACTTACCATAGCAAAAGGATCAGAGCAGTCCAGCTCATCGAAATCCATGAGATCTGAATCAAATCCACAGTCAATCTCCATGTAGCTGTTGAGAAAAGAAATAAAGCCATGAAACTTTTGTTTAATTCTTGACTTCTTGAGCATATTAAAAACTCTTAACTATCTTCTAATCAAACATCATGATAGTTTCTCGTCAACTTAGAACATCAGATCTGAACCCGTTCCCATCGAATCAATAGCAAATTACGTGGAGAAATATAATTCTGCTGGCTATTTACAATCTGAATCACTAACATTTTAGTAAACTAGATTTTAGTGTTATTTTTCGAACAGTGTTTAAAATCTTGTCCTGAGACATGACTATATTTGGTAATTTTCTAAGACAAGACTTACCTTTTTAACATTAACAGATCTTTATCAGCCATTTCTAAAAAAAAGAAATGAAAAAAAAAGAAACAGTTAATCAATCATCCAATTCATCAATTAATCGATCAGATCTTTTTTTTCCCCCTGTAAGTTTAAGATTAAGCATCACATACTGTACTTTATCTGTTTGCAGAATACATACCGGAGTGGAATAGGATCGGATTTAGAAGTGCGATTTAAAGTTGTTTTCTTAGTGAGACTCTTTCACCGTCTGGTAGTCAGTGCAGTCTCTGATTCTTCTGTCGATGCATTTATACCCACTGGCTGGGAAATTCACTCGCCAGAAACCGCATGAACGCTTGCGCAATGTGACGTCACCGGGTATTCTGCTTTTGACAGGCTTTAGGAAAGCACAATCCCGTGGAGTATTAACCCTTTTTTAAAGGATTCTTATTGCATAATAATAATAATAATAATAATAATAATAATAATAATAATAATAATAATTTATAAATTATAATAATAATGATGATGATAACTACAGTAATAATAACCTATGATACTAATAATAATGATAATAACAATGATACTACTACGACTACTAGTACTAATAAAAATAATGATGATGATGATGATAATAATAATCATAATAATAATGATGATAACTACAGTAATAACAATGATAATAATAATACTACTACGACTACTAGTACTAATAAAAATAAGGATGATATTAATAATGATCATAATAATAATGATAATAACGATAGTAATAATTTTTTTAATTACAATAACAATGATAATAATTATAATATTTTTTTTCAGAACTGCATAGTAGGTCTTGTAGGACAAGATACTATAACCTGCAAACTTATAAGATAAAATATTCCTATATTAATGTTACATTGATAATGTAAACTTCAGGGAATGTTAACTATAGATTCTGGTTCAGGTTATATGAAATGTCAATTATATTTTAGACAAACATAGAGGGTTTGCTTTGATGTAGTTAATGCAACCATGACTTAATAGAAAATACTGCTTAGAAAAATAAACCCTTACAGGATTCCTTAAAGGTTTAAACATTTCTATTTGGAATAGAGGATAAACATTAGAATAAACGGTCAGTGTGGCTGCACTCTGATTAATCAGAGAGTTGATCTGGAAAGGTTTGCCTAAAGATATATTTAAAGAACAAATTTCATCTTTTTTTTCTGAAAGTATCCCTTCCATGGAGGACAACGGTGAAAGTTTTAAAAGTGTAAAAACTCCATAAAGGCAGTTAAAGAAATTGTACAACATTGTGGAGTTTCAGGAAATATAACCTTCCAGACAAGTTTTAAGTTGTGCCTACTGTTTTAGTTTTTCTCATAGCTATGTAACTTTCCATTATGTAATCAGAAAACACTTCCTCTGTTCTCTTTGCTTCAACAAGTAAAATATAACAGTATTTTACTGCAACATGGCTGTTATCACCTGTCATCACCTATTATACAATATCATACTGTAAAGACATATTGCATTCTGTGATTAATTTCTATTTTATAATCTAGGTCTCCTTAGTGCCCAGCTGGGCGAGACAGTGATGCAGGATAAAAAGCAGCGTGTCTAATATTTGTGTCTGTGACGGACAATAATTGATTTTGAAAATAAATTGTATTTTCAACTAAGTATTACAGTAACGCAATATTTTTTATGGGGAAGCACAGTATAACAATGGTTAATCATACACAATTTACCCGATAAATGCAATTTATAGCTGTATGACAATGCATTTAATACTCTAAAACAATGCTACAGTATAGGATGCTGGTTTTAGTACCTACAGCAGGATACGGTAAATGCTGTCAAGGCTACACTATACAATATTAAGTAAAGGTTTACAACTTTAAATTTCTGTTTTTGACCCCGAGAGAATGTTTATTATGAATGACAAAGAATACCTGCTAGTTATGCAACAGGTAAAAAATGAAACACACCCTGCATTCTAAAACCTGAGTAAAATTACTGCCCCCACCATATCTAGTACCTATTCCTGGGGGGGGGGGGATACATATTATAATACATATTTATATACTTATTTTATCATCATTAGTCTTTAAGAATTTTTGGTTAATTAATTAACGCAATATCTTAATTTATTTTACACTTTAACACTTGTGGAAATAATCTATTTTATAGTATATTGAAAAATTATTCAATTAAATTGATTTTTATCAATTGTAAGTTTTACAAATCCAGGATTTATAGTGTAACATTTCCTGAGATGACAGAAAAGGAAATCCAGCCGTTTCTGGCTGGTACCGGAAATGAGTCATTACTCATTCACAGCTGTAGATTATAGATTAGACTGCTGCAATAGAGAATATTACCTTTAGTGTTTCGTGTTACCGTAGGACGTCAGGGCCATAATTTACTCCGGAATTCCTGGAATCAACTGTAAGTTGCATACAATAAATAATATAAAGTCAAAGGCTTCTTTGCTGGTATGGGGATAATTAGGAAACAATTCTCTTGAAGCTTAAAAGAGACCACTTACACACAACCAGGTGAAAAATTCAGAAATGGTTGAGATTAATGAGACAATAAATAATTAAATATTACAATAAGATGTTTAGTCTAGAGGAGGAAAGAAAAATGTGAGTGGAAGGCAAGTAACTGATAGACAGACAAACAAACAGACAGACAGACAGGAACGCATTTTTTACATTCTATTTTTTGAAATGACAGTATATTTAAATAATTATTGGGATTTTTGCCTTTATTAATAGGACAGATTGAGAAATGAAATGTGAACCAAAATCGAACCCGGGTTGCCTAGTTTTTAATAAATGCCCAAATAGCTGCACGAATATAGTTGCAAGGCAAATATCACATTTTGTAGGCACTTACTGCATAATGTTTATAACTGATCGATAAAGACACACAAACACCCTCAGTAATTTATCAAATAAAAGGCTTGAGATTAATCTTTTCATTACAAAAAAAAGGATATTAAGAAAATGTTTAAATGCGCATCATTTTTAAGTTTATACTTATGTTTAAGAAATGTATTTATTTATTCAGCTTCAGTTTTTTCTGTCACACTGCAATTGCAGGAAGCACTTTTATTACAGGAACGATGTAATGACTCAAATTTGCAAATGTAGATTAATGCAATGAAACAGTTGGACTGTTCTGCTGTTTCTGGGTATGGGATAGGCTATAAACCAGGGCGCATTACGTCACCTACTGTAAAACTCTAGAGGAACAATAGTTATAAAATTAAGGAACTTCATTTGTTTATGCATAATTGTTACTGTAATGCATTTAAATATTATAGTGAAATAATGTCCTGTATAGTGAAATAATGAGGTTTGGAAGGTCCTGAATGAAAATGTGTTTTTTTTTTATTGGTCATTAGAGTAAATCTCACAACAGCAACCGGGGAATTTTTTTTAGAGGAGGAAATTGCATAACTATCCCTCAGATCAGGTCTGCCAGTTGCACAGTTTTAATAAACAAAATGTAAATGCTTATTAGAGCAACAAGATCATGATTTAAAAAAAAAAAAAAAATGTAGATTAGGTTTTGTTTTTTTTATGTTTACGTGGAGAATAGAGTAACACACGCACATTATGTTAATCTGAAATTCCAGTTGGAACAGGAAGGATACTGCTCAGACTGGGAATTCCACAAAACGGAGTGTGCTAATTCTCAGGCATTGTGCAATTTAAGCAAGTTAAACTGGCATATTATTGTGGGATATTAGCTAAGCGCCGGAACTTACCGTTTGAGATCATAAAAATAAAAAAAAAAAAAAAAAAAAAGGCAACAGGAAATCAAAAACTATGAAAAAAAAATTAGGACACCATATAAAAGCCTGTCTGTTTAACATATTTGGACGTACTGATATTTAATATCAATTTAAAGCAATATTGAAAGATTCAAGTAATATAACTAAATAATTTAATAAAATACTTTTAAATCAGAACATCCTAACATTTATTTCCACTTGAAATGGCTCAAATCACGCAAGGGTGTATCACATCAGGTACACATGATTAGAACAGGGTTTTAAAGGCTGACCCTATTTAAACCTCAGACATTTAGTTTGTTGTGCTCTTGACTGTTTAAGTGATAGTGAACTCCATGGTGAGATAGAAAGAACTGCCTGAGGCCTTTAGAAAGAAAATTCTAGCAGCTTATGGATCTGGAAAAGGGTTCGGTCTGGAAAGGGAAATCAGCCATTCCACTGCCCACAAAATAGTCGAGGACATGTAAAACAACTGACAACATGTCCAGGTCTGGCCGTCCAAGCAAGTTTACCCTGAGAGCAGACCGCAAGACACTAAAAGAAGTCACCAAAAACCCTAAAGTTTCATTACGGGACCTACAGCAGGCTCGTGCTACTGTTGATGTCTAGTCTTTTTCTGATTGTAGAGTCATACACTTTCACAAGTTTAACTTTCATGGAAAGTGTGCAAGAAGGAAACCTTTGCTCTCTGAGAATAAAGTTTGCCAAAAAGAACGAAGACAAATACAAGGACTTCAGGAATAAAGTTCTTCAGACAAATGAGTCTAAAATTGAATTATCTGCACACTGCAACAGAGGATATGCTTCCAGGAAAAAAACCTTATACCAACTGTGAAACATGAAGGTGGAAGTGTCCTGGTTTATGGATGCTTTGCTGCAGCAGGACCTAGCCAGCTCGCTATTATAAAATCCACCGGGAATTCTACCATGTAGGGTGCTTGTGGAACATTTGAGACCATCTATAAAAATGAAGCGGAACATTTGAGACCATCTGAAGCAGAACTGGACCCTGCAACATGACAAGGACTCAAAACATACCAGTAAATCCACCAAGGACTGGCTGAAAAACTAAGAAATGAAGAGTTCTGGAATGACCAGGTTAAAGCCCAGATCTGAATCCTATTGAGATGCTAACTTAAAACATGCTGTACATGAAAAAAACCCCACAAACATCTTACAGCTGAACTTCACAACTTCACTCAGACCGACGTCAGAGACTGGTAGATGGCTACAAGAAGCGTCTCACTGAAGTTATTTCAGCCAAAGAAGGGAACCACAGCTATTAAGGGAGAGGGTTTCCTAACTTTTTCTCAGTTTATCAACATCTTTTGTTTAACGAGTAAAACAATGCAATTAAAACACCTTCTGTTCCAGAGAATAATTAAAACAAGATAATCCATCGATATGTTAACATTTTTAATAAAGAACTAAATATTTAATGGGGTGTGCTAATTTAACTAAACATTTTTGTTTAGTTTCCATGTTGCCTTATATTTACTGTGTAGGTATAATCCTGTGTGAATGCAGTAACTCTACTTATATATAAAAAAAACTCTGGCAAATATAAGCTTATAGAGCTGTTAAATGTTTTATGTTAAAATCCGTAAAAAAAAATCATTTCTTCTTTGTGTATTCAGTAATTTTTCTCATGATGTACAAAAACTAGACAACAACTTTATTACTCCTCTGATAATTAACTGTAATTATATTGCAGCCATACCTGTATAATACACTACAAGTCCAAACAAGTGCCACTGTATTTATCTAACTTCATAACCCAAAGATGATTCATAACCAAATCATTGAATATTCTTCCGGTTTTTGTATATCGTGCGTAGCAATGTATTACCTTTATTACATTTTTGTGTCTATGTAGTCACAAGTCAAGATTTTTTATTTGCAAATGTATTATTAGAAATGTCTCAGCATATTCATTTACTTGAGTGGGCCAAGAACTAACCCTAGGTGGATGCCTGTAAAGAGTAAACCTGCTTTAGAATAGTATTAGTTTAACCCTTCCGGTCTGGTTGCAGAAATGAATTAGTTCAAAGTTTGTCGGTTTAACCTCTAGTTGGCTCTAGTTTTTTTCGTTGTTGTATATAAATAAGGGTCCAATTGTTAGAACATATTACACTATTTTTCTTACATTTAGATACGAATACGTTATTATATCCTCCGCGATCTGTGTGTAATGTACCATTGTTTTGGGATTAAAGTAAAAAACTTTCCATACAACAGTTCTGTCGTCTTTACATGCGTCCGCCCGCTTTCGTACTGTGATCTGTGGCTCCATCTAATGGAAGCATCCAGTAAAAATGTTAGACAACAGAAAACAAGTCCACACTGATGTTTTTATTTACTACCCCTAAAAAAAAAAAATCAGCTATTACAATTCAACAACTATGTCAAACATGAAAATAAAATAAAAAAAAAAAAAAAAAAACTAAAAATAATCAAATTTGCCAGCAATTATTGCCAATTTATGATTACAAATTTGTTCAAATACTGAAGCATCTATTCTAAAAAAAAAAAAAAAAAAAAAAAAAAAAAAAAAAGGGGAAATAAAAATGTATTATAATATATACTTAGAATTTAGCTTATGCATTAATTTAGACAATATCACATCGGTCTTCACCAATAGAACAATTTATTTACCAGCCAGAGTTGAAATGCAACAACTACCCTAAATCGTGAAGTTATAGCTGAAAAACCTATAGAAATCAATACAATAGAGAGAGAAAAAATTTTTTTGCCTAATTTTCCTCCAACGCACAAAAATAAATCAGCAAGTTATCAATTAAAAAAAAAAAAAAAAAAAGTAAGTAAACACCTTTACTATCCAGCATCATGATCTATCTGGTATCTGGAACTAAAAGTCCAAACTAAACAGTAACTGAGCACTACAATGGCACATCATGGAAATACTTTCAAACAAGAAAATTTTACAATATCCTTGAGTGGCAATTTAATGTGATAAAGAACTCGAGTATTTATTACAAAAGACTGAAGTAGGTATGAAATTTCAGGTGATAAGAGTTTAAGGAAGAGGGTTAAATGACATTGTACAAGACTCTGGATCTGCATTTACCCCATAATCCAAAGTTATGACAGTGTCCTGTGGATGTTAAAAAAATCATTAGAACAACATGTTTGAGTTGCATGTTCTCGACTTTAAAAGAACAAGCAGACTCGAAAGATGCTAGCAAATTTCTCACATTGTCCCTTTAATTATTTGTCACTAACATTTTCTCCAAAAGCAAATCAATTTTCTAACATGGATAACCACGAAGGCTAGCTTGAATTTAGAGACTGTAGAAGTGTTTATATTGTTCGCACGACTAAGCATTATTAAGCTTAATAAATGTGCAAATGTATGTATACACAACTCATAGGGGCGGAAAACATGTTACATGAAAGTTATAAAGTTTTGAGAGAAAAACAGCTTCCCATCATAACCAATAGCATATAAAAACACTGAAGGTTTTGTAGACTGTAACGCAACAGCATCGGAACGCTTTGATTATGACAGATTTAAGACCGATACATCGATGATGAATTAAAAGACCTCCAAAAAAGGTAAAACAAAAAAAAAGAGCAGTTCCTGCTGCCCATGCTGGCATTTCATTGTCTTCTGGCACATAAAAAAAAAAACCCCAGCAAAGTCTTTAACAAATGACGATGCCACATAGACAGACACAAACCAATTAACATGCTCATAGTGAACACAATTAGCATAAGCACCGATGATAAATGAAATCTGGGACAAAAAATATATATATATTGAGTCAGTGGCTAAAATCAAACACCTCTGAAAGCTTAACTGGTGCGATCAAACAGCCTCCGTCTGGCCTGGAGGGACACTATCAGTCCTGCATTCCAGGGTCTTGCTTGTACCTGCAAACATAAGATTGAAAGATCCATAAGATTCCAGTGTGCATATGCCCTCACATGTCTACATCCTCTGACTTTTTAAGATTTCATTTTGAAAAAAGGTTTTTTTGGCTTATAATGATGCAGAAAATAATTACAAACATATCAGTCATTTGAGTGCAATGCACGTTTCCCACTTGGAATTTCTGCATGGAATTCTGCTCTCCACAACTAAGTAACATAAAGCTATTAGGGCTGTGTATTGACATTTGATGGGTTACAGTATATTGGAAAATAAGTACCACAAATAGCTAAAATTACAACAAATACAAAGTCAGAGACGTCCTAATTTTTTTCCGCCATGCTTCTTCTGAAACAACGGCCATATGTGTTAGCGACAACTACAGGACATTTGACAAACACTGAGGGACTAACTTGAATATTAACTTAAACGTAAGTATACCGTTATAAAATAATATCGATAGGCAAAAAAAAATATTGCGATAGTAAGCTGTATCGATATTTTTACCCAGCCATAGAGACTACACTATCTGTTTATTTTTAACAGCTACTTATTTATGCAGTTATCTATGACAAATCATGTGGCGACAGTAAAAATACACACAAAAGGCCCCCTGACCATGGCCTGACCACCACCCTATTAAAAAAAATCACTACTCTTGTGCATAAAATTTACAAAAGATTTGATCAAAATACTCAAAACTAGCCTATTTGCCACAAACATCCATGCCACCATTAAAGTCACAAAGGTTTCTTTTCCCCCATTGACACAAACATTGAAGCTCTTCACACATATATCTGCATTTTATTATGCCGCATGATGTAGATGATACTATTTAAGTAGACAGCGAGTGTACATCCTTTACTACATGTTAGTGGAGCTTGAAGACAGATGTATATTGTTCTAGTGAGGGACAAAAGAGGAGAAAATAATGCAATCGGTGTCATAGTGCTTGACCCGCAATTCTATTTAATGGACACAAAGACACAAGAGACGTACAGTGAAAAAAAGATTGGGATACATTGTGAAAAGTGGACGAAGTGTCACAAAATAGAAAAAACAAAAGAAATAGGGACAAAATGCAACAAGGAATATTTAACATGGAAATATCGTACACGATTTTTTTTTATTAAGCAATTAAAACTTTCTGAAAAACACTGGTTGTAAATATTAAATGGCTCTAGCGGTTGACCGATATTGGATTGGTTGACCTATATTTGCTGATAACTGATTAATAAACCGATAGTTTTTAAAATGGATAAACTAAGAACGAAAAAAAAAATACTGGACTTGATTAGACAGAAAAAGTTACCAAATGAAATCAAAATTGCCTTTATTTAAAAATGTATTATTAAATGTTAAAATTAATACTTGAGCATTTAATAACTTTAGTTCGTGTTAGAAATGGAATCTTATCGTAAAACATTAGAACACTGAATCACGTGTCAAAAAACAAATGCAGGTGCTGTCAGTGATTTTTGCCTCTACAGGCTGATCTCACCATAGATATTTTGGCACTATAATGACAACACACCCTTCTCGGATCTCCAGCAACAGACGCAACCGATTTTCGCCGAGAACTAATAACAGAATCACCGATTCATCGATACAAAATCAATACATCGGTCAATCTCTACACCCCACATTTAATATGTAATTCATAGATATCTTATATTTCTATAGATTTTATATAAATATTGACACTATTTTTTGGGTTTTTTTGCAAACTGTAACCACAAGTAAAGATTTTCCAAGTCAAATAAATCAAAACACACACACACACACAAAAAAAATCATACTTATAAATGATATTCCAAGCAGAATGATGTGAATGTCCATCTGTGGAATGTACATGAGTGAATGTAACACAAAAACTCATGCTAAGCATTAAACTTGCCTTTACCTCCATACACTTAACTGTAGTTGTCAATTGCATCAAAGAATGAAAAATGAAGAGGAAAATCTAGCGTTTCCATCAACGAGACAAGAGAATGGAAGAAAGAAAAGAACAGGTTTGGTTAATAGAAACAAAACAAGATTAAGAAGATTTCATCTACAACTACCAAATCTCATTATAGCGTGAAACACTTGTCGGACCAAAATGTCTAAAGATTTGGGTAAGTATCAAAACCCGTCACTGCTTGCACTACCGTCCATTACCAAATGTAACGTTGATATTTTCCGTGCCTTCAGTCACAGCTCTGTACCTTGGCCGAAGTTCTTCTCATTTAGGAGTTTGGTCTGGCTGTTGGGAAAAATCTTAATCTCTGGAGGATCAGGGCTCTGCGATACCCGAGATGCCGTTAAGGCATTGAGGTACTGTAAGCGGGTGACCTGGGCAACATGGGCAGAAAAACAGCTGTGTGACAGGCAAAATTTACGACATGTTTTTAAACCGAACACAGAAACAAAAGAAATTCCGGATTATAATTCTATGATTTATACTATAGATACATTATATAGACATACAGACACATTTGGACGTCATAGTCATACCTGCGCAAATGGAGAATAAATGTAAGGGTTTTGGGGTCTGGGGTGTAGCTGGCATTCAAGTTTATCCCCTAGGTTGAGTGCAGGACAACACTACCTTTGACAAACCATGTTGTCATGGACTCAGGGGCTTTGTGCACAGCAGCATTGTCATGCTGGTACATACATTTACATTAACCACTGGACTATTACTTGCCCATACAAAGGCAAAGTAATGCTACAACATACAAAGACACACCGGCCATCTGTGTGCTTCGAACATTGTAACAACATTTGGGAAAGATCATATTTTTACTGTGGTAGGCCAAAAAGGTGCACGAGAAAAACAATTAAAATGTTTTACAATTTTATCGAGTTTGTGTTAGAGTATGTGTTCTTATAAATAAAGGAACTGACATTCATTTTAATTTGTGCATAAATGTCTTTACATGTTACAGTTATTAATGTTAATAACATTATTTTTTTTGAGACACGATACAAATAAAGAACTTCTTGTTAATAATAACGTCTATAAGGTTAAAAGCTGTCTCACCCTGATGAGCTGTAGATCGGTGAGGGCTCGAACTGTGTAGTCAGGACAGTAACTGGATGGGCTTGTGGCTTCTCCTAGCTCAAATGTGTCCCTTGGGGAGCGACGCTGTGTGGACACTGGAGACTGATGTACTGGAAGGAAAAACACAGATGATAAATTCAATTAAAAAACCCATCATAATATCATTAGCTAGCATTAAGCCTTAATAAAAAAGACTTTAGAGAAGTTTAATGTCCCCAGACTACTCCCCCCCCCCCCCCCCCCCCCCAAAACATGTAATCTAGACTTCCACAATCGGATAGAAAGAATGAAGCAGAGGGAATTAACAGGCAGAAAAACGCTATTTAAATACGGTTTTCTTACTCATGTTATATCTGTATTTTAATAATAAAGGTTGGCTTTAAAAGTAACATTACTTTAGTTCAGTCAGGACCTAAAGTCAAACCTTGACTTTAATTGCCATGTTTCCATGTTTACATTTGGCGGTAAGGCTGCAGCAGTGTTAGGGGTGCAACCCTCCCATTTTAAATGTTAGCACAGTTAAAGACGGGGGGAGACGGGGAAGCAAAGCTGTGTGCTGATGAAGCAGCAAAGCAAGCAGAAAAGCTGTGTTTTAGTACGCCGCACTAATTTGCCCAATGAGTGTAATATATTTTCCTCTGTATGGGATAACCTGATAGAAAGATACAACGGCCTTGTGACGTCAGACTAGCGATTTTGTGAGCTCTGGTCTTGCTCATGCAACTGCACATGAATTTGCCACAGCTATTTATTTCCATGCCACAGTATAGGCAGAATTGAAAAACTCTAATACGGTTGGCATAATATGGCACGATGACAATATAGACTGTCATACCAGCCAATTCTTGATTCCGAAGGCAGAAAATTGAACCAAAATTGGAGGAATGATTATTTATTGTTTTACTGAAAAGAAATCGTCTTATATTTTATTAGTCTATATATCTCATGACAAGCAATACTCACTTGTCCGTACGCTAATAACAAAATAATTAACTAATCTAGCACTAGAAGGCAAATTAAATACATAAATACAAGTCACTTCGGCCCCCAAAGAAGAAGAATGTGGCCCTGACTGAAAAAAACAAAACATTTGGGGACCTCTGATTTAAAGGATTTAAACTCCTTAAAGTTTACGCACGTAATAAGAAACATACCAGAGGACGGCGCCGTCAGTGCTGACACCCCATAGTAGGTGAAGGCTCCGTTCTCAAACTTTAAACCCTCTTTTCCGATCTCCACTTCCACACGCCCCTATACACAAGGGTGACCAGATGATGATGATTAGAACACAATCAGCAGACCTAAAACAAATCCTTATTCCGATTATTTGTAAACGGATCATTTGGTATCTGGGTTTTAATTCATGGAAAGTTCTCAAATAACCCGATAAACTCAATAATTAAAATGGTTTTATTTCATTTGTGTTCAGGTTATCCTGCACAGCCTCATGAGGTTTCCTTACAAAGCTGCTCTGTGCCAGATGACATGAACCACAGCAAAGACAACAAATCACATTTTTCTTCTTTGTATGAGTGGAAAATGAGACAATGATGGCTATAAACTAAAGCCTGTTCTTTAAATCTGACAAAAAATATATGAATCTCCTGCTCAAAACAATAAAACCCCCCCAAAATTATAAATATTCAATCAGCAACAATCTGGACATAAGCTTCAACCAACAAAACCAAATGACTTGAGAATTATTACTTTATTTCTTTTTAAATGAAGTAACGGTACATTTAAATGACACCTCAACGCTATAATCATAAACAGGGTAAATGTTGGTTATCATTTTGATGTTTAGGAATATATTCTTTCCTTTGTTTTTTGCATTAGCAAATTTACAGTACCTCAGCATCAAACTTTTGGGCTCTTATTTGCGGTTCCCTTATGGAATATAAATATATGTGCTAATAAATAGCAAGGAGATGACAGCGCAGAGGCTAATATTGTTAGGTCCGGTATTCCCATATAGAGCTGATGCTGAGACATTAAGCCAAACCTCAACCATTCAGTCTTAATTGTAAGCATCTGCACACAAAAAAATCTCACGAAATGAACGTAGCTCTTAATTACTATACCAAGCCAAGTGCACGGAAAAACTTTCTTAATTTCCTATGCTAGTGCGATGAAATAGCACTTCAAACAGCCTTGCCTTTCACCTAACTTCACCTAATGAAGAAATCAGTGAGGTTGAATCTTTTCCTGCAGTCGGCCAGTAGAGGGCTTCATGATACAAAAGTTAAATAGTCAACCTTTTTTCGATTTCTTTAATTAAAAGATATTAATGAATGTGAACCAGGATTAATTGATTTTATCTTTGAGATAATAGTGTAAGAAATTTAGACTGATGTTCGTGAACAGATTGTAGCTTGGTTCTTTTCTGTTTACGACGGTATGTCGGATTGTAAGCAGGATTCCTGGAAACTGTAACATCAATACACACATACAAATGGCATTACAGTTTAGCATTTTACATTACTCGCCAATCTGATTTCGCTGACGTGGTTTTTTTCAGGTTGCCGTCGTAGCATGTGCACATTTACGTACGTGAATATTTACTGCTTAATCTCTGGATCTAGGGTATGTAGTGGCCGTTCCTGCACAACGTTCTCTGAAAAACGTCCGGAAACTAAGCTTTACGTGGTGCGATTCCTCCAATAAAATTAGTGAAACCGCAGCAAAGACAATCCAATTAAATGCTTTCCATTTTTATTTTTATAGGCATCTCACAATCTTCGGCCAAAGTCAACTTCAGTAACAGGAAACGAGTTTAATTCTTATTTAGTTTAACAAATATAAACACAGCTTACAACATTTAGCTTTCTTACTTGCCGTCGTGAGGTTCTATTAGGCAATTCTGTCTCTTTCATTTACATTTGCAGCATTTTGGCAGACGCCCTAATCCAGAGCGACTTACAATATTCCTTGTTATACAACTGAGCAATTGGTCACTTAGTGGAGCTGGGAATTGAACCCACAACCTTTGGGTTGGTAATCCAACACCTTAACCATGAGCCACCACTTCTTTTCCTTTAGCAGTTGCAACTATCTTGCAATTCTGACATTAATTTATTAAAAAATATATATCTTTTTTTAGACGGTGGGTGGTGGGACTATAAAGCTCACACTAAATCTTTATTTTCTGTAATTAGTTAGAAATGAAATAATTATTAGTAATGTTGTGCATTAGATCATCCTAAGAATATCGAGGTATGGATTTTGCTCAGTATTGCCCAGCACTATAGTCAGACATGATCAAGAATAAAACAGAATGCATTTTTGGATTTATACTTTACTAAAGAAATAGAAATGACCGGCTCACCTGCAGCAGCAGGATAAAGTAGTCCACCGGATGATTGCGCGTGTAGAGGTAGTGCTCAGGACTCATTTTGTTGTTTGGATCAAACCTTACTTCTTGATTGACGCTGGGGTGCCGCAAGAGATGGAATAAGACTTTTTCGGACACGCGCTGTGGGCAAAAATGTTCCACTTCTAGGAGAGAAAAGAACAGGATAAAAGCAGAGACGTTCAGTATCATGTGACTTTACTGGTCTAACTATATTTACGGTTGTGAATATCTATTGAAAAAAAAAGCAAAGATATTTAAGTAAGTGTAAGTTTGTGGTACTAAACGAAAGGTTTTCTTAGGTTAGGTTAGGTTATTTTAGATGTGTATCTTCGGCAGCTTTTGACTAACCAGCTTACGTTTGCATGTACATACATGTCTATATGGATGTACAAAAGATCTGGAATGCACCAAATCAGTCAAGACCTACGAATTTGAACAATTATCGGGGATGGAAATGGGGTATATATACTGATCCTTTTAAAATAAAGTAAAAATAAATAATAATAAACAGCATTGTGTCGTACTATTTTACAGCAGAAAAAAAAAATCTTCTACTCAAAGCAAAACACACAGACTAAACATTCCATCGAAATATTTAGCCTGAGGGCCATGACGGGCTGAGAAACATACTGATCAAAGAAAAAAAACCACCAGTGGTGTTTTTTAAAGTTAAGGCAGCACAGAGTAAATGATTAGCTCATTGCCTTTCTGCAGCACCACAGCTTCATTTTCCGTAGTTTTCTTTAAAGCCATCGAGAACAAGTAAAAAAATAGTCGGAATCAGACCACTTGCAAGATTCCAACAGCTAAAATCTTGTCATTATAAGTGCACGCCGTGGAGATGCAGCACTAAAATAAAGGCCCCTAAAAAAAAACAAAAAAACAAAACATTGTTCAGACCTCTGGAGAGAAAACGGTGTGTAGCAAGTAGAAGCTGAGGAGATGTTCGGACCTTCGCCTCGCCTTCAGGCAGCTTAAAGAGAGAAAACTCTTCCTGTGCTGCACGAGGCTCCATAGGAATCTCTAATGCAGGAAGTGGACGTTTTACTTTCATGTTCACTGTGGGCAGAACGATGGAGAAGGGGGAAAAAAAGCAAAGCTTAGACATGGTGCTTTCAGTGTCAGACCATCAAGTAACATCTAAAAGTACTCACTGTAGCCATCAGACTCATCCAGGATCTCTGATTTAATGATCTCTTCAATTACATCTTCTAAGGTGACCAGACCGAGCACCTCATAAAAGGGGTCGCCCTCGCCTTCATTATTCACCCTCTGTACTATGGCCAGATGAGAGTTTCCTGGGAGAAGCAAATCAACGTAAAAGAGTGCAGTGAATCACAATAAACCATTTTTTATCTTTGCAATCTTAAAGTATAACATCAACAATCCAACTTCAGCTGCAATTTTGGGCCGTATGAAAGAACATGAGGTTGGGGTCCACCTACAGAACCCTAACAGTCTATTTATACTAATAAAACAGCTCTATGGGGACCCCAAGTGCCCTTAGAATTGTCCTAGACCCGGTTGCAGGGATGCTCTACTACCAAATAACCAGCTTTCATTACTTTTAGTTTCTAGTACCACACAGTTTACTGTTTTCTTTCTCCCAGATGCAGATCCTCCGTGAAAATGAGGTACCAGGGCTCAGGACCTGATACCCAGATAACCACACACACCATCTTAGATTTTCAAAGCTCACCTTTCTTAAACTCCTCTAACATAGCATCCAGCTTGGTGTCATTGAAAACAAAATGAAGTGGGTGATTGTAAAACTTTGTGATGGTGGTCATCGGTGTACAGTCAGCGGGGTCCACCAGGGCTAGGTCCTTGACGTAAAGGATCTCCACAATGTTGGAACGCTCCTCGTCGTACACCGGTACGCGCGTGTATCCGCTCTGCATGATCTCGGACATGGTGTTAAAGTCCAGCACGGCCGTGGAGGGGAGCATGAAGCAGTCCTTCAGCGGCGTCATGATGTCCTCCACAGTCTTGCTCCTGAGTGTCCCACGCCGGAACTCCTCCTTGACAAACTCGCTGTATGGATCGTTTACATTCGCCCTAATCAGTTCCATTACCTTCTCACGTACTCCACAAGTGCTTACATCACGCTTGAGTGCCAGATCTAGGAAGAGCCCTAAGGGGCACGATAGCGGGCATGTGATAATCAGACAGCTCTGGGCCAGCCACACTAGACCTGGGGCAAGATAGAAACCATAAACGGAGCTTATGATATGGGGCAACAACTCTGCGACCAGGAATATGAGACCTGCACATGTGAACACAGCTGGAAGGATGGATCCAAAGGCACGATAGAAGATCACCCCAAGCACCGAATGGCCCAAAGCGCACAGGAACAACAGGGAACACAAAAGAAAGTTTCCTCTTCTCCGGATTGGCTCCAGGCGCTTTGCCAGCTGTCTCTCATCTTCTGTACCACAGCTGTGCAGAACGTATAGCTCCAGAGGGTCAAGCCAAAGCAAACTAAGATTCAGGCATCGTATCAGTGAACATATAAGCAGTGCCAAGATGATGATCACGGCTAGACCCCATGTTGGGATCCATTCAGATGGCGGATCCGGGTCTTTTACACGGAATCTATCGAGTCCAGCTGAATGCCAGTTTTGGCCATTGAAAACGCACAAGCTGTGAAAAATCGGATGCGTTTCCTGGTTTACCTGCTCAGGGATGTTGCTATCCTCGGTTTCAACTAGTATTAAACCGCCGTCATCTGCTTCCAACTCTTCGCGCACTCGGAAAGCAGAAGCGTTGCGCAGTATTTCTACGCTACACGCGTCCTCACCGTCATTTGCGCCGATCACTTTAGCGAACGCGATACTCGGATTCACAGTCTCATTCAGCAAATAGGAACCAAACAACCGGAGCTTAAAACTCGAGCCACGAGCAGCAGTCAGGACTCGATCGCGCATGTACACACGATCGGCAGCTTCCTCCAGGCGCAGGCCGACGACCAGCGGCGAGGTGTTTTGGCTACACACGCCAGACCCGAACCAGCTAACTGATAATATCATTAATAAAATACGTAGCTCCGTCGAGCCAACCACCATATTGGAATCAGGAGCTCGGTTCTAGTCCCTAATCATGTGACAACTTGGCCGGGCTAGCCTCCTTCCACTTTTTTTCTTGTTGCCATAGAAAACAACAACAGTAACGTCATTGCTTGCGCCGCCATGTTGAATGTGAAAAACAAAAAAACAGGCACCAAAAAAAGTTGGTTTTTTTATATCTTGATTGGGGTAAGAATAAAAAAAAAGCACCGCCGTTTTATAGCGGAACTACGTGCGGTGGTTAATGGACCAATGAGATTAGAAGACCGTTTAAGACCAATAGAAAAAAAGCGTCTGAGAGGGAAGCCACGCCCACGCTGATGTTGGGTCATGTGGAATAAACACAGAGGGGTAAGGGTGGTTGTAGTGGGGCAAAATTCCTGCGTCGTGTCTACTGCAAAAACACTGCAAAAAACATGAATATAATACAAAATATTTATGTATTGTCCAGTGCACTTTTAAATATGTCATTTTTAAAGATGGCCAATCAAAAAGCTTGTTGAGAAAAAAAAAACCGCCTTTGACTTGACATAACCCCGCCCCCTTTGCGCGTAACCACGCCCACACATGGCCTCAAACCTTTTTCACAGATACACAAATTAGTGTTGATCAGTGAAGTTATTTGCCATCAGTTTTGAATATTTCTAAAAATAATTTAAGAGAATTAAGAATTTAATTTTAATCCTCAGGGCTGAATTAGTTCAATTTTTTTAATGCATAAGTAAAAGAATCAGGAGATACTTTTAGTCTGTTTTGCACAACATATTCTTGTAATTAAAAAAAAAACAACAACAACAGAATATTATAAAACACTACAGGGATCCCTGCTATTAAGGTTTTGTGGATTGCTCAGTTTTAACCCTATGAACTGCCTGCTAAAATTTGTTTGGCTGATAAAAGCACAAGATTAATATTTAACTGCTATAAAGGTAATAAATATGAGATTTAGTAAGAACCACTTTTCAACTCTTTTCTAAGCAATTTGCCTTTAACTTAGAATGAAACAGAAATTTATAAAAGTTTACTATAATATGCAAATTAGCAGACGTATAAACAAATAGTCTAAGAGAAAAACATAAAAGATAATGTTGTGATGCTGTCATTATCCATCTTTCCTACCTGAGTTTGGAAAAAAAGGAAAAAAGAAAAGAAAAAGAAATACTAAATGCTGGCAAAGTTTCCTGTCTGCGGTACGTACAGTGGTTTTTTTGCATGACGTCATTGTCACTTTCCCTTTTTTTTTAATTCTGATGAACAAATAAGCAGTTTAAATGGCTGCTAGATAGAAATCACATGACCAAATAAAAAAAGGTTGTACTGAAGCACTTATTTACACTAAACAATTTGACTTTGGTGGGTTTTTTAGCGTTTAAACCAAATGATCTTAATATGATAAACCAAATGATCTTAATATAAATATCTGTTTATTGCTTGGAATAAAAGAAGATATTTATACCCTAGTTCATAATTTACATTCAAATATCACATTTACATAGTGGATCTAAGATTTGGAAACCTGTAGCCGTTATGTTATCGAATAAAAGCGATACTTCGACTAAAGTAGTTATACTATACCAAAGAATTATCTGTAAAAAAAAAAAAAGATTAAGCTATTTACAGGAAGAATTAGCTTTACACAAATCAACCTATGAATTCTAAAGCAAATAGTTCACATAAGAATTCTTCTGTGAACAATTAAACGTAATTTTACCAGTGATGAACAACGAACACAAACTTGACTCAACTTGACCAACCCAACTTGACTTGACTCACAAACATGACTCACCACAGTGGTACAGACAACATCCACAATCCAAGACAAAAGTCCAGTCGGGTTTGTTTGGTCAAGCCAAGTTTGATTGGTCTAGTTGAGTTAAGTTTGTGTTTGTTGTTTTGTTACCCTATTTATTCGAATAAAACTGCATTTGAGTTCTATAAAACTCGTCTCAGTGGAGTTTGATAAATAGAGAATCCAGGACCAAACATGAAACCAGCAGTCAGTCGCCTCCTCTGCCTTCGGTGGGGTGACCTTAACATTGAGTCTCATGTGCAGGATTTTTGCAGACCATGTGACCAGGTGGGATTTAATTATATAGATCCGAAGGACATTTTTTGGCTAAATATGCCACTTTTATTTATATAGCGCATTTAACAATAAAGATTGTGTTAAAACCTTGGGAGAAACCAGGTTCATTCGGGGGGGTCAGTTCTCCTCTGACCAGACCTGCAGTTTCTGTGGTCTTGTCTGGGTGGCCACCTAGAAGACAAGGTCATTGCTGGGAAACTGCCTCTGGGGCTTATTGCTTATTGTAAGTACTGAGCCACCAACTGGGCTAAATACAGACTGGATCTGGTGGGGACGATCCACCTTTCCCTGACCAAATATATGGACTTTGCTTTGCTGCTAATGGGGTTCCTTGTTTATTGTGGCAGGTTTATGTTTGCAAGCGTCAAATTAGTATATTCAAGTCAAGTTTGTTTAGTCTAGTTAGTTTCAGCCTTGGGAAAAACCAGACTCAGTCGGGGGGGGGTGTCTGTTCTTCTCTGACCAGACAAACCGACAGGTTATTCTATGCTGCAGCAAAGTTTCCATGGTCTTATCCAGATGGCCGTCTAAAAGACAAGGTCATCAGTGGGAAACTGCCTCTGGGGCTTATTGTCTCTAAGTGCTGATACACCAACTGGGCTGGATATAGACTGGACCTGGTGCCGACGATCCACCTTTCCCTTGCCAAGTATATAGACTTTGCTTTGATGCTAAATGGTTCCTGTTAGTTTATTCTAGTTAGTTTAGCAAGTACTTGTTGTTTTGCCACACTTTATAATTTAATGAGGCCGCACTTGGGTTCAATACAATACTCACCAGCAGTGGATTATAGCAGTAATTATAGCAGTAGCTGACTTTTGTAATTTTTGTATCCTGAAGATTGTTTTTGTAGTTAGTTCACAATAATCCCACATGTAATAACTTGCTTATGTTACACAGTAGGTCAAAGAGTGTATTACTGCTAATGGGTCAAAGGTGGGAAGATAAAACACGCAAACTTTTTTTTACCTGAACAACTTACATAAGTAACCTTATGTACATACTATATTATATGTACGGCGAAACTCTAGTTCATAATGATAAATAAATGAAAACGAGGACATTTTTTTAGAGAAATAGAGGTCTCGGATTTATTGTCAGGTTCATTAGAACTTCTTTGCAGTTCTTATGTAATACTATTTACACATTGCTTTAAATAGAACAATTCAACAATAATGGAAGTACAGTTTGTTTGCTCGTCACACTCGTCCCTTGAAACAAACACAGACGGACATTAATGATTAAACTCAGTGTTTTGTATAGTCACTTTGCATAAACATGGAGGAGGTCACATTACAGGTTTTGTTGAAGAAGAAAAAAACAAAAAAAACAAACCCCTGCTATGACAAACACATAGCAAGCCAATGGAAGACAATCATGCTTCTAACGCCTAAGCATTCAGAGGAACTTTGCTGGTTTGATGGATTCTTCACTGTTGAATGCATCAACAAACAAGATGCTGGCCCAAAACACTGATGAATATACCATGCACCATGGAAAACAAACCCACAGCCTACCTGCATACACTTATTCATAATATTTAACCTTTAGTGTTAACAAATGGTTGAAATAAGGACGCTTCATTAAAGAAAGAAAAAAAAAGGCAGCTTTAAATTGCTCGAAAATAGAAATGCCCCCTAGTAGGATTACTGACAAAACTCTGGACATTGGAAGCAGATTACCTGCTGGACCTCTAGCTCAAAGGAATTTAATAATTTCGGCAATGCAGGCGTGTCTTATTCAGGCCCTAGAAAGGGCAATATATTACTCAAAGAAAGAAGATACAGACAGATCAAAGTGCAAATAGCTTTGGCTTAATGTCTTTCTCTCTCTATTGAAATGTGTACCTTTGGTCATGTTAAACAATAATGTACAGTCGCAAATGCCCTTAAAAATATTGCCACGTCGCCTTAAATTAACTTTTTGGTTGAAGTAAAAAAAAAAAAAAAATATATATATATATATATAATATATATATATACTATACTTGCACTATGAATGGAGGTAAAATATAAACCATTTTGCTTTAATTTAATTCTAATAAACTTTTGCACTCATCTCACATAAAGGCATTAAATTAAATACTTAGATTAATAAATTAGGAACTTTAGATATATATATATATAAAAAACGAACAGAAAAACATACCATGTAACAGAAACTGCTGAGCAACTTTGAACAACGAAAGAACTGAAAGATTTTCTCATGGTCGTTACAACCGGACACACGCTACTGCTGTAGAATATAATTGTGGTCCAGATGTGAAGTATAGTTCACACTACGCTTTATACCCTGCTTACGCGAATGCTCGACGACTGTTTAACAGGACAAGCTAATCATTTTTAGTATTTAACATTTAGTTAAACCCCTAAATGTATCATTTAATTGGTGTCACAGTAGATTCTGTCTTAGCACCAATCAAAGCTACAGTCCATTTTGTAGTCTGGAATGTGTAACTAACACTATATATATATTTGAGATAGCACTAATTTAAATAACTCCCATAAAGGGAAAAAAATAATCTGTACTTTGGTACTAGACAGTTTTGGCCAGGTTTCCTTTCCTAAAAATCACACAATTTTAGTTTAAAATGGAGTATTCTATATATACACACCTTCATTTAGGACAGGGGTGTCCAAACTCGATCCTGGAGGGCTGGACCAACTAATTAAGATCTTGCTAGCTATACATGAAACTTACAGGTAGGTGTGTTGAGGCAAGTTGGCGCTAAACTCTTCAGGCCCTCCAGGACTGAGTATGGACACTGCTGATTTAGGGCACAAAGAAATATTTAATCAGTTACTAACACCACATATTCTACAGGGTGTCCCCTAAAGTCTGGAGCGCATCAACTTTTGCATCGCAAATGATGGAAATCATTTTGAAGTTATTTAATGTTTTTACAATTTCATATATGTGTCCAGACTTCAGGGACACCGTGTATACTAACCTATAACATTTGGGACTGTTCCAAAGCTTTCTACTGCTTTGAGGTTGAACGATACTTAATAAATATTAAATATGGTATAAATATATATAATAGTTTAAAATAATAACTATGGGTAACGTATACAGTCCAAACTGTAGTATGACCTTCAGAATGCATAATATGGACTGGAGACCTGATTAACCAATGATAGACGAATAAACCAAGTAAAGCAGTGGACGTTTTTGTCAAACTACCTGTTCGAGAAAGAACTTTGGTACCGAACCTTAAAATAAGGAATAACTGACTGTAAAGGTTTGGTATGAATTATTGAAGGTTATTAAAAAGTGCAGATCTTGCAATCATTTCTTCTATAAATGTTATTATGGTATGTCATTTTAAAATGTGTTGATGGTATTTCAGGCCACTGCATGCTACAGAAACACGTATCCAAACAACTATCGAAGACAGACGTGTGCCCATATGTTTAACATGCAAGGTCGGCAGGTAAAGATACCAAAAAAAAAAAAGAAGGTCTTTATGTCGTATTAATGAGCGTGGAGTGTCTCAGACTACACCGGTGAGATCTCTTTCATAACATTTTGCACTTTTGCTGTTGACATGTCCATTCTAGGTCCCACTGAAATTCCATCTGGACATGCAAGAAAGTCTGGAAACAAAGACAAGTTCATGTGTATAAGTGTTCTGTGTTAGATTGCATACTGTTTTTAAATAGCCATGTACAAGTATAGATTTTGTTGGTGTGTGTTGGTGCATGTTTGTTGATCAGTGTGGTCCTCTCTGGAGACTCATGCCAACCGTCCATGCACTGGGTCAGATTGTGCTCTCGGTGTGTGCATGACTGTGAGAGATGGTGTGAATGTGCAGATGAGGTGTATTAGTGCTTGACTGAGGGTGGTTGTTAGGTACAGGGTGTGCGCTAGAGTTAGTGTTAGTATTGGTGTTCGAGTGCGACGGTGGTTGGGAAGCCCACTGATTATTTAGGCTGTTTTTGTCATTAAGCAGTGTCGTGGTCTCGTTTGGTTCCTCTCGGAGTGCTGATGGTGCTGTGCTGCAAATCGTGGAGGAAGTGGGTGGAGTGAGAGCTGGTGCAACTATGCTGTCCGATCTGATGTGATTGCTCTGCGGGGACTGTGGGGTGCTGTCCAGTTTGGAGGCTAAAAGACCGTTTTGGTACTGAGCACGGGTGACCTTGGGGGGAAAAGGAGAAAAGAAGAACAATAACAACTCAAAATAAACCACCCATCACTCAGAAGAGTAAAAGTGGACGATGAGAACTGGGGAACGGAAAGCTTCATGTAGATTGAGCAATTTCCTTAGCAATTTGTATGCTCCATTTCTTTTGGGCTATGCAGGATACACAATCATATCTCTGCCCTGAACTTCTCTGCTTACTAGTAAATACATGGCAAGACAACTAGTTAAGTGTTTAACTAATAGAGTTAATCAAACTGTAATTTTATAAAACATCTGTTTCTCAGACTCACTGTTATTGTTTAGATAGAAACTGCATTAGATGGACTTTTCGGCAGGTTCTAGATCGGATATTGAATTTGAAACGTATACAATTCCGGCAGAAAGGCAAAGAAAAGGTCAAGAAGGATTTGCAGTGCAGAACAGGACCAGGACTTGTCCTAACATGTCAAAAAGTTAGTAGTCCACATTCAATCCAGCACCTTTCGCAACAACAAACTGCTGATGTCTGTCTTAGATTTGCCTTTTGTAGACATTAGGGATGGGTCGATACCATCATTTTGGTTTTGGTACGATATCAGAGTGTGATACATTAGTATCGATACTATAAGTGACAAATAACCAGTCTCAAAAGATAAGCAAAATTAAAATAGTAGTACTTGATAATTAAAATGATAGTACTTCTTCTGTTCCTTTCTTAAGGTGTCGAAATAAATAATAAAGAAATGGTCAAATATTAGATTTATAAATAATTTATATACTGTATATTTAAATAACTTTTATAGCATTTTAAATAAGAGTTTGAGTCAAAGCAGCTATGGAGTGTTAAATAAGAGAGTAGTGTGTCAATAGAAAGACATTAGTAAACATTTGTAAATTAGGACTTTGGGTAATGCTAGGTTTGTGTTTAATGCATTAAAGGCGTTTAGCGATGGGTGTTGACAGCCACCGCCACAAACGCTTAAATGAATCATGGCGTTCATTTGTTTGGTTTAATGACAGCAGTCAGCATAATAACTGGACTATTATTTTGAGCCGTACATTGTGCCCACCCGTGTGCGCGATACGGAGAACAGAACGAGTAAACATGTAGAGGCAGAAATGCCATGCCGTCGTGTAAATAAGAAAATCAAATGTTTATTTAGTTTGTTTAATTAAAGAAGGTTGTATTAAGGTGCCGCTCCTGAATATAATTGTAGGGGAAATATTAAAATTCCTGACCTAGATTAAAAGGTGCTTTAACACTACTTGTTTTCTCTCTCTCACTCTGTCTCTTTCTCTCTCTCGCGCCATCTCTTACACACAACAAAGGAGTGGCCCACACACACACACACACACACACACACACACACACACACACACACAGGAGTGGCTCAAGAAGAAGCACATTAAGGTCCTGGAGGGGACTAGCCAGTCTCCAGACCTTAATCCCATAAAAAAATCTGTGGAGGGAACTGAAGGTTGAGGTGGAACTAAATCCCTCCTGAGATGTGTGCAAACCTGGTGGCCAATTACAAGAAAGGTTTTTCCACCAAATACTAAGGTCATGTTTTTAAAAGGTGTGGAAGAACGCAGAGATTAACTAAAGTGGATTTACAGTTATAAGGGATTTTTAAAAAATATGCAGTAATATTTTTTTAATTCTTTTTTTTAAATTTTTTTTATTAGTGCTCGCCTTTAACTTCTATGAAAAAAAAAGATTTTTCTTCTATCCAATAACTTAAAAATGATTAGCACTGGTCCGCTTCTTTTTCTCCGTGCACTCTGCAGTGACACCTAAAACGTTTCTATTAACGTTACAGATTCTGCATTCTCGCAGGCACATTCATCTTATTGGCAGCACCTAACTACCAAAATTCAGTTCTGGTCTGGTTGCTTTTGTGTTAACGCTCAATTACAACTGGAACGAATTGCCGGGAAAACTGATTATCCTTAGCGCCCGTGACATAATATCATTTTTAAATCATGACTCACCTTAGCGAACTGTAGGTCGGTAAGGGCGCGCACATAAAAGTCCGGGACGTATTGCGGTGAGGAGGCAGCGTTGAGCTGAGAGTTGCTGCCGCTGGTGGACAGGGCATCCACCCTCTCCGTGTGGCTCAGAGAAGCAGAGCGATTTAATCCGCTAAGGTGAGAAGGAGAACGAAATTCTGAAAGAGCAAAAAAAAAAAAAGCTGAGTGAGCGGAAAAAAACCATCGATTTACAACTGAAAATAAGTAAAAATATGCAGCCATTTCTCTCAAACACAGTGTGGGTTAAGTAAGTCTTACTGTGTATTTCAATATGCTAAACAAGAAAATGGCGAACACCAACAATAACAAAGGGGAAAGGGTGACTGAATGAAATGATGACAATGTTGAGACGAATCAGTAGCACATGCGTATGAGGATCAGCTATTACTAATGTAAATACTATCCTCACTGCGCCAGGGTTAGTGAGACTACAGGTACAAACCAATGACTTAAAACGTCAGCAAGGTGATGGCATGTTGACGCCTGCTACAAATGTCAATGTGATGAGTTAATCCATTGACCCCCTCTACAGGTCATGTTAGTAACTGCTGTTACTCATAGTACTACTGCAGCACAATTTCTGTGGTCAAACACAGAAATCGGTACTGACTGAAGCAACGGGAACAATACAGAGCAGACACAAACAGAGAAACAGAACACATTTTTGCCACTATTATAACTACTAGTTTAAAAAAAAAAAAAATCAGGGAAATGATCAAATTGTGCTTTGACAGCTGTATAGAATCACAATATAATACTAATGTTAAAAATTATATTTAGAAAAACTAATGCTAAAGCCTGCAAGTCCAGCAAGTCACATTTTAACTATGATGTTTTACTCACCAGCCTCAATTAGGAAAAAAAAAAATCAGCAAATACTGACAAATACTTATTAAAATAAATCCACATTTAAAAAGAAAACTGCTCTTGTGTAGTGGTGTAAAAGAAGACAACTGAAATTATGTTAAGCTCTAATTGCTATTCTTGTTACTGGCTGATGATTCACTATATGATGTACTTGCTGAACGAGGGCTTATCCGAGGATAAACAGGGAAAAGTTTGGTTTGTTTGTCTATTTAAGCCCTGCTTGTCTTCCCCACCCTGATTCACATGTTAGTGGCACCTGATTCACCCCCTCCCCCCAGGGTTAGCGCCCGACGTGCAGGGGTTTACCTGGGAAACGAGAGAACAGAGAAAACCTCTTAAGAGAAAGGCGCCGTGGCCGGGGCAGCACCACGGAGGGGGACAGAGGGGGGGCTGAGCAGAGAAGGATGGAGTCAGGGAGGAGAGATACAGAGGATCTTTAAACAACTGGTCCATCACAAATAAAAATCCTAGCAGCTGGTTCTTAATTTCCTTTGAATTTTTGCACCACACAGTGGACTGCAGATAAAACTATTGCATATTTATTTCATGCCTTGTAGAAGATTGTAGAACTCTTTTTACTGTAAAAGACGTGATTGAGCATTTCATTTATTGTGATAAGATAAAGCTGAAAAGTCAACTAGTAACAATTACCAAACACATTTTGAAAGATTAAAGATAAAATCCAGTTCTACCTTCTTAAGAGCAGAACAGACAAATGCGCCATGACCAAAAAACATATAATCATATACCGTGCACATAAAAACACATGTGGACACATACTTGGACAAATGCTCAGCACATAAAACACCTGAGGTGAAACCTCACACAGACTTATCTGAGACAGTTAATGCTGCATGGCAAGTTTTGTAGGAGATTCAATCCCTAAATGTCAGTAAACTTTCTGCTACTTACTTGTATGCTGGCCCAGTAATGCACAAAAACCATGGCATTTAAAAAGCTAACATTAGTTCACCAGAGACACAAGAAACGAAACAAAGTCAAGCGGAAAATCAAGCAATCAAAGTCAAAAAAACGCCGCAGAGTCAAACCAACCCAACACGCCGCAGAGTCAAACAGAAACGCCACAGTCATCAACCGAAACGCCGCAGTCAACCGAAACATCGCGAAACGCCGCAGAGTCAAACGAAAACGCCGCAGAGTCAAACGAAAACGCCGCAGAGTCAAACCAAAACGCCCCAGAGCATAACCAACCGAAACGCCGAGACGCAGAGTCAAACAAACCAAAACGCGCAGAGTCAAAAACCACAGAGTCAAACCAAACCAAAAAAGGACCCCACGCCCGCAGAGTCAGCCAAACTCACCGAGTCAAACGTCCGCGAGATCAAACCAAACAGCAGCAAGTCAAACCAAAACGCAGCAGAGTTCAAGCAAACGCAGCAGAGGCAACCAAAACGCAGCAGAGTCAAACCAAAACGCCGCAGAGTCAACCAAACCTCACACAGAGTCAAGCCAGTTAAACGGCAAACCTGCCATGGCAGTTTTGTAGGAGATTTAATCCCTAAACGTTAGTAAACTTTCTGCTACTTACTTGTATGCTGGCCCAGTAAACGTCAGTAATGCACAAAACCATGGCATTTAAAAAGCTAACATTAGTCAAACAAGAGCCGAACACAACAAAGTCAAAGCGCCGAATAAAGGTCAAAAAAGCGGAAAACAAAGTCAACGGAAACGCAGCCGCAAGAGTCAAACCAAACAGCAGAGTCAAACCAAAAACGCCGCAGAGTCAAACCCAGAACAGTCGAAAACGCAAGAGTCAAACCGAAACGCCACCAGCATCACAGAGTTCAAACCGAAACGCCGCAGTCAAAGCCGTCAAACGCCGCAGTCAAAACGCCAAACACGCCGCAGAGTCAAACCCGTCAAAAACGCAACGCCAGAGAGTCAAAAACACGAAACGCCCCGCCCAGAACAGAGTCAAACCGGAAACGCCGCAGAGTCAAACCGAAAACGCTCGCAGACAGGTCAAACAACGCCGCAGAGTCAAACCCAAAACGCCCAGAGTCCAAACCAAAACGCCCGCAAAGACCAAGGCAGCAGAGTCAAACCAAAACACAGAGTCAAACCAAAAACGCCCGCAGAGTCAAACCAAACGCACCAAAGCAAAACGCACAGAGTCAAAGCACCAAAACGCGCAGAGCCAAAAAGAGTCAACCAAAAACGTCACAAAGCAAAGTCCCAGAGTCAAGCCAAACGTCACAGAGTCAAGCCAAACGTCACCACAGAGTCAAACCAAAAAACGTCAACCAGAGTCAAGCCAAAACGCAAAGCAGAGTCAAACCAAAACGCCGCAGAGTCAACCAAACCAGAGAGAGTCAAAACCAAAAGCCAAGCCACGCCGCAGAGTCAAACCAGAGTCAAAAAACCAAAACAGCAAGCCAGAGTCCAACAAAACCAACAGAGTCAAACAAAAACGCACGCAGAGTCAAGCCAAACGCTCACAGAAAAGGTCAAGCCAAAAGCCGCAGAAGAGTCAAGCCAAAAACGCCAGCCAGAGAGTCAACCAAAAACGCCGCAAGAGTCAAACAAAACCAACAGTAAAACCATCAGTCAACCAAAAAGTAGCAAAGCCAGAGGGTCAAACCAAAAAAGCAGAGTCAAAGAAACCAACAACGTCGAAACCGAGTCAAGCCAAGACGTCAAAGCAAGAAGTCAAGTTCAACAGAGAGTTCAAGCCAAACGTCACAGAGTCAAGCCAAAACGCAAACAGAGCCGTCAAAGCCGCCCAAAACAGAGACCAAAAGCCAAGCTCCCAAAAAGCAGGACCCGCAGAGTCAAACCAAAGCAGCGCCGCAGAGTCAAACCGAAAAGCAACAGAGCAAACGCAACGCAAAGGTCAAACCAAACGCAAACACCGAAACACGCAAAACCAGAGTCAAACCAAAAACGCACCCAAACCAAAACCGAGTCACGAAACGTTAGAGTCAAACCAAAAAAGTCACAGAGTCAAGCAAAAACAGAGTAAACCAAAACAGAGCAAACGTCAACAGAGTCAACAAAAGCACAGAGTCAGAGTCAAAAACGTCAACAAGACGTCACAGAGTCAAGCCAAAAAACGCAGAGTCAAAAACCAAAAACAGAGTCAAAAAAGCCCCCAAAGTCAAAACAAAAACGCAGAGTCAAGACCAAACCAAACAAGCCCCCAGCAAAAGTCAGGGTCCCAGAGTCAAGCCAAAACGCCCCAGAGCCCAAAAACAAACAATGCAACAACAAAAAAACAGAGTCAAACAAAAACGCAACAGACAAACAACAAAAAGTCAAGCAAACAACAGAGTCAAACAAAACAACAGAGTCAAACAAAAAACGCAACAGAGTCAAACCAAAGTCAAACCAAACGGCCCGCAGAGTCAACCAAAGTCAACCGCAACAGAGTCAACCAACGCAAAACCCCAGAGCAAACAGAGTCAAACCAAAACGCCAAAACCACAGAGTCAAACCAAAACGCAACCAAACCAGAGTCAAACCAAACGCAGAGTCAAACCAAAACGCCCCAGAGTCAAACCAAAACGCCCCAGAGTCAAACCAAAACGTCACAGAGTCAAACCAAAACGCCCCAGAGTCACAGAGTCAAAAACCAAAACCAAAACGCCCCAGAGTCAAACCAAAAACCCAGAGTCAAAGTCACAGCCCAGAGTACAGAGTCCAAACCAAACGTCACGCCCCAGAGTCAAACCAAACGTCACAGAGTCAAACCAAACGTCAAACAAAGAGAGTCAAACCAAACGTCACAGAGTCAAACCAAACGGCACAGAGTCAAACCAAAAAGCAACACGTGTTCAAAAGAATACATACGTTCACATCACAACGAAATAGGGTTAGCAGCAATTCTGGATACTTTATCATAGCCCACAAAGAGACTGTAAATGTATGTAAAAAAACTAAATATATAAAATGGATTACTATCTTTTTAAAAAAATTTTTTATTTTATTATTAAGATAATATAACTTATACAGAGAAAATATAGTTGTCTCAGTGCCACCACTGTCCCCTATTGGTCGGGAGTAATTCCATCATGTTGCGACTTTTGTTTAGTTGTGTTGTCAACTTATGTTTGCTTATCAAATCTCTTTACGTTGTTTTCATTTCAGCTGGAATGAAGATTAAAGAATTTTATTCTGTTGCGAACATATGTTTGCTTTTTAAACGTCTTTGTGTTTTGCACCACTGGCCCACCACTGTCTCAAACCTTTATTGATCAATACTGTACTGTATAAAAACAACGACATGATTTTGTACTTTCTGCTTACGCTGTATTTAAAAACTGCTCATAAACTGCTTGACTGGCATGCGATACATGATCTTTTCCGGTCAGTCTAAAATCGTTTTTATGGGACACGGCATATCTTAAAAAAGTGAGCAAATCCCTTAAAGAAAGAAACTACAATTTTAAAGCCTAAAACTACAACCTATTGTGATCATGCCCTAAACTCCCTAAAGTATTTAGCTAAATTAAAGAATATCGAGTGTTTTTCTTAGAAAATGTTTTTCTTAGAAAAGAATCAGAAGGGCTGTATTAAAGCTACGGTACATATAAGCTAGCCGGAGTACAGTGAGCTAGGTATTATTAGTAACATTAATTAGAACCCATTATTAACTAGTTTTACTAGTGAGAAGATTTTAAAGGTGATTAAAGGCTTAGTTTTTATATCTGTTAATAACAATTTGTAATCTCAGATCCATCAGTATATGGCGCCACCGTCTGGTCCTTTTGGGAATTGTTTTCCAGACCGCTATTATGGCACGGCATTGTAAGGAAAGTACTACCTTACACTACACTACACTACACTACACTACACTACACTACACTACACTACAGACTATTTCTAAGCAACTGGAAGTACTAGATCACAATAAAGTAGCAAATGCCTTCTTTTTGTTATTTCTTTATCATCAACTATAAAATCTTTAAAAAAATTGTACAAAGTTTTCTTTTAAAAGGGACAAAGTTCTTAAATCTGACATATTATAGCTTCGTCAAATCAGTTGAAATGTAAAAGACAAAAACTTTTGACATTATGGACATGTTAAAAGGACTCACCCAAACATGATGTATTTAATGCCATGACTCCATAATAGGAAAAGGGACCGGTCTCAAACTTCATGTTCTCATTGCCTGCCTCCACTTCCACTCGGCCCTTAACAGGTGAGAAAGGAAAGAAAAAAAGTCAGCATGAATAGTGAACATGCATTCAGCAGACCACACACACACACACACACACACACACACACACACACACACACACACACACACACACACACACACACACACACACACACACACACACACACACACACAGGGTTCAGTGTCTGACTTCTTATATTTTCTCATCCACTTGCACCAGTTACAAATTTGCCCTCAGAAAACCAGAAACCAGATCTGGGTATCTGTTTGCACGGCACACTATTGGAATATTCTCACCTCTGCTTTCCTAGTTCAGGTGCACGCATTAGTTAAAGCTCCATTACACGCTTTGTTTCTTTTTTCCAAGCACCGCCAACACGTAAGAACCAGGATTGAGAATAAAAAAAAAACAAAAAAAACACAGGAGTGCATTACAGTTCCGAGGGCAGTTCCGAATTTAAATCAACTGTGATCCTGTTCAGCGAATAATCTTGTTTGATATGATGTTAAATTAGTCTGGCTGGTTCCCTACATCGGTGCATTGTTAAGTAAATTCAAATAGATGTTCATCAACTTAAAAGGTGCAAAGGGGCGCTTTGGAAAATGCAAACTGTTAGCATTAAAAGTGTTCGTCCCTTACCTTTCGGTCCAAACCAACGCCTTCTGAATGCATGAACACATACAGACTAGAAGACCAGAGACGACATTACTACATTACATCATGTGTCAGTCACCGTCACAGCTAGTACCAGTAGTAAAATACCAAACATATAAGTACTCCCTGATAACACGCTGCTGCTGTAGTTGAACTAATTTGTAAAGGTACCCAAACTACATGAGCTATGAGTCCCTATCAAAACATACCAGAATCAAATCACACCATATTTTCACCTGTACAAAAGAAATACTGTAACCATGACATCATCGTTCAGACATTTTGACTCCTGTATTAGACTCCAGCATGGAAACTGCTGAAACTGTCCATTCATTAAACATGAAAGGAGCCGCAAACCTATTCTATTTCTGAGGTCATCTTTCACACCTGGGTTTGTAAATTTATTACCCTATCAATTGTAATTGTTTCAAAATCTGATCACAAATTTGGTACAACTGCCCAAGCCAATTTTTACCCGCACAATCAAATTCAAATAGGCGGGAAATTTCCCAATCTGGCTGATGACGTATTTTGCCTTGTATGTTGACAGGCATGTGGGACCAAACCTTTTGATTGGACAAAGGTTTTTTTTTTGATCCTCCGCCTGTCACAGACAATATAAACACTAATACATTTAGACCAGTGAGCGCTAACAAGATGTAAAGAGACTTTCAACTAGCAAAACAAAATGTTTTTCAAGCAAATCACCTACCCTGCCTCTAAAATGCAAATCGCAAACTATAACAGGGTTTGCTGTTGAAGGAAACTGGACAATTTCAGCGAATGGACAATGCTAACAGAATGATAAATAATGAATAACTTTACTAATTCATTAAATTAGTTACATTTAATGTTGTGAAATACCCAGAAAAGCTGTGTCATCGTTGTATCACTTACACAACTATACGCAGTTGCTTCCTGTGCCTCTTCTCATTTTTATTTTCTCCTGACAAACACAAGACGGTTCCTGTTTTCTGAAGCTCAAAGATACTGCGCTACAGTGATTTAGTAACAATACGACGATGTTGCTTTCCTGCACCCAAAACATGACCATAAGAAAATCTTAGAAAAGCAAAAAAGGGATGTTCTTCGATGGCTCAAAATAATTCTCTGCCATTGGGCCAGCTGGCAGAGTTCGACCAGATGAAAGTCTAACATTCTGTTCTCTGGCTGTCCGTCAACTGGCATATCACTGCAAATAAACCCTATGCGGCAGCTAAACAATGGGCTGCTAATCCTTACTGCAAAGTTCCCAGAAAGAGTCTCTGTCCAGCTCTGACAAAGATCAAGCACATGAAATCCAGTACATGACTTCCCGGTCCATGCCTTGCACAAGCAGATGCTAAACTCTTATTCTGGAATTTGGGAGTTAAAACAATCTTGAATCACACTGAATTATACAGTATAAAATAATACAGCATACAGTAAATTATACTGGGGGGAGGGGGTATATTGGGGTATATCGGGTAATGTTTGTGTATTTGTGAGCTTCTTAGCTGATTGTATCATTACTAAAATAGGCCCAGTGAAAGCATTGATTTATTGTTTGTGTGTGTGTGTGTGTGTGTGTGTGTGTGCGCTCGCATGTATAATGGGGCAGGAAGTAAAGCAAGCGGTGCTGTGATGCACAGTCTCTGTTATGCAAGAGGGATCAATAGGTAAAAAAAGTAGGCCTTGGAAATAAATCTACAAAAAGTCACTCCTCTCTGCGAAAGTCAATGGGTTATCGGCAATGGTTATAGGACAAGGACATCGAAAGGGCAATCGATGACAGTACTATTTACAATGGGCTTGTGCAGACATCTAGGGTAGACGTGGTCCACTGATAACAACAACAACAAACAATATGGAGATTTAAAATGATTGTCAAGCTGGCAACCAATCTTCTTCTTCTCCCTTTTTAGGGGTTGCCACAGTGAATCATCTGTTCTCTAACAGTCCACCTAACCCCATTCTCTACATCCTCTTCACTCACACCCACTAACCTCATGTCCTTGTTTATCGCATCCCTATACGTCCCCTTTGGTCTTCCTCTTTGCCTTCTGCCTGGTAGCTTCATTTCTAACCTCCTCCTACCAATATATTCATTACCCCTCCTGTGTACATGTCCAAACCACCTCAATCTGGCTTCCCTGACTTTCTCCACAAAACATCTAACATGAGCCGTCCCCTCAAGCTGGCAACCAATCAGTAGTCACTAATGAAAAAATACAGCAGTAATGTGATACATTTTTAAGCCAAAGGTTTGTAGACATTTAACAATTATATCCATAAGAATTTTTTTGGGGGGGTTGTCCTTCATTAGCTGTTAGAAAAAGCTCTTCTTCCATGGAAACGCTTTTGGAGTAAGGACTTTGTCATTCAGTTACACCAGCATTAGTAAGGTTAGGTCCTGATGTCAGCCGAGGAGGCCTGAGGGGCAATTAGCATTCCAGTATATCTAAAAGGTGTACAGCTGGGTTGAGGTCAGGAGTTTGGAGTTTCCTTTTACAGAGCCTCTTTAAACGTAAAACAGCTTCTGTCCTTCAATACACTATCACTGTAACCAATCTCACCATCGCACCAATACTGTCAAAGCAGTGGCATTTTCTTACTGCCTACCATTTACTGTATTATACACAGCAAACTTGCCACAGCAGATTCTTGCACCATTAAAGTTAATTAAATTAATTTTTACTTGTATAGCACTTTTAATTATGGACATTGTCTCGTAGCAGCTTTCCACAGTATGCAGTAACAGTGAAAAAGTGTACATTTGTCCCTAATGAACAAGTCGAGGGCGAATGTGGCAAAAGAAAAACTCTTTGATGAAGTAGGAAGAAACCTTGTGAGGAACAAGACGCAAGACTCAACCCGTCCTCATTTGGGTGACATTGAATGTTTAATTACAGCTTATGGTAATAGTGATCAAAGGTAATGTAAACTGTAGCCTTGGGTCAGTGGGGACCCGAGCCATTCTCGAAGCTCCTTAAATTTGAGGAAGGGGGCAGGAACTTAAGTGAACACAGAACTAACGTTGGCTACATGGGTATGATTTAATTCACAAGGGGGCCTCGGAAAGCTCTGTGAGAGGTAGCGTTTTGAGCAGTGAGCATTAAAGAGAACGATAACACTGTCCACAAAAACGACCTCACGAGTCTCACGATTCGCCTTCAGCGCTGATAATAATGAGCCAGAAATACTGGACCCAAGTGAGGAAGATCTCACCAATTTGGGTTGCAGTGCTAGCGATACAGGAAACACGAAATACAGAAAGGTAGACAGGAAATAATTTCAGTCAATGTAAAGGGGGCCCTAAAATATTTTCTTGGGGAAAAAGGGGGCCTCTAGATTTTAGACAGAAAATGGTTGAGAGCCACTGATTTAATGGACTGCCCAGCCCGGTTTATAAATCTGGTTTGCCTGGTACACTTAGAAGTTCCAATCACGTTACTACTACGTTGGGAATGATTCATCACATAAATATTATCTGCTCAGTTGTGGTCCTGTTCCTTTTATTCCAGCCAGGATTGAGATGGAGCACAGCAACAGTAGAGGTATTAATACAATACAAACAGTGTGGCAGGTTTTTTCCCGATAAATAAAGGAGCATCGATTTGTTACAATAGAAGTAACAAAATGTTGAAATGGAAAATCTGAAATGAAATCTTACCTGCAAGATAAGGATGAAATAGTCAACAGGTTTGCCACGCTGATACAAGTAGTGTAGCTGAGAACGCTTGTCATTTTCATTAAAGCGCAGCTCCTGGATGACATCAGGATGCTTGAGAATTCGCAACAAAACCTTGTCGGAGATCTGTAGCGGACTGAAGAGGCTGACCTCTGGAGAAAAAAAATTATATGTATGCAGATCTAAAACCTGTATGCAAAGCGTTTGTTAATCATTTAACCCAAAAAAAACTCACCAGTCGCCAGGAACCGATGAGCAGCTAAAAGCAGCTGGGGGGAGATTTTTACCTTCGATTCACTTTCGTGTTTAAAGGCTGAAAAGTCTCTCTTGTTTTTATTCGGGTCCACCTTCTTTCTGGTTCGGTTGTCAGCTAAGAGAGACGGAAATTAGGCGTGAAACGGAACCAGACAAATAAACCAGCGAAACGTGATGTGCGTGCCAACTAACTGTAGAGATCAGACTCATCCAGGATCTCTGATTTAATGATCTCCTCAATAACGTCTTCCAGTGTCACCAGACCCAGAACCTCATAGAAGGGGTCGCCCTCTCCCTCATTATTCACCCGCTGCACGATGGCCAGGTGAGATTTGCCTAGATTAACATTTAAAAACCAACAGAAACAAGAAACAAGATTATATTGTGTTGTATGCTCAGATACTTAGGACCTGCCAGACCACCAGAAAGCAATGAGACGTTGTCTTTTCAGGTTGCTGACCGGTATGGATATGGGACACTATAAAATCCCACGCAGTGTTGAGCTGTTGTTTAGCAGGTTGTCTTGCAATGTATAGCTCTAAATTGTCCTCCTTGTGCTTCAGTTTGTATCAGTGTTTGGCTGCTTTCAGTCTCATAATAGTAATTCTGCACTAGTAATAAAAGTAATTCTCCCTTGATGTATAACAATATTGAATTTGTACAAATAGTTTGTATTGGTAAAAATAATTTTTCGGCTGCCAATAATTTTGTGCTTTTTTTTTTTTTTTTTTTTTTTTAATTTTTAAAACTAATAAAGGCAGCAAGTTTTTTTTTTAATCACCCGGTATAAAATGAATTTCACTTTATTAGACATGTTACAAGAACTGTATGTGATTAATTATAATAACAAAAAATAAATGATTTTGAATGTATGATTAGTAAGAGAAAGTAAAATATTGATTACAATATTCGCCAAGAGAGAGAGAAGAGAAAAAAAGGACAAAATAAAAGATTAAAAATTAAAAAATAAAAGTGCCATATAAAATATGGACAATTAATTCTTTCTATAGTTATTAAAACACTCCAAATAAGTGTGAGGCACTCAATTAAATACTGAAATTCTACATCCAGAGTTTTAGTCACATGTACTTTAAAGTATTATTTTAATACTGAACTGATTTTTTTTTCTCTTTTTTTAGTGCATTTAAATAAAAGTGTGCTATTAATAGATTTTTATTTTACATTTACTCAAAACCAAGCAGATGAAACAGATGTTAATAATTAATGTAATTGCCCTAGAAAATAAACAGCTGGGTAAGTTATTGTCATCATTTACCCTCCTGACAGTGAAATAACTCACCTTTTTTAAATTCCTCTAGCATGGCATCCAATTTGGTGTCATGGAAGACAAAGTGGACCGGGTGGTTGTAAAACTTGGTAACGGTTTTAAGCGTCGTGCAGTCATCAGGATCAACGAAGGCCAAATCCTTCACATACAGAATGTCAACAATGTTGGAGCGTTCCTCTTCGTAGACCGGGATGCGCGTGTAGCCGCTCTCCATGATCTCCGTCATGGTGTTAAAGTCTAGCACGGCATCCGATTTGATCATGAAGCAGTTGTTTACAGGTGTCATTACATCCTCCACCGTTTTGGTCCTAAGCTCTAACGCGCCCTGAATCATGTTCAGCTCCTCTTTCACCAAGTCGTTGTACGGTTCCGTCACCTTGAGCATCTCCACCAGCTTCTCTCGGTTGTATACCGTTCCGATTTCCTGGCCCAGAACGCAGTCCAGCAGCTTGCTAATGGGAAAAGACAGCGGGAAGGTGAGAAGCATGAAGAACTTGGTGACTAGGATGGTGTTGGCACCGACAGCTAAACCATGGCGAGAACAGAGTGCTTGTGGAACGATCTCACCAAAGATCACGATGCCTACAGTGGATGCCACTACTGCACCAAAGCCTGAGCCAATAAGGTCATCCAGCAGGATAGTAAGTGTGGTGTTTACAAGGACATTACCAAGCAATAAAGAACAAAGCAAATAATTGCCCTTCCTACGAATAGGCTCGATTTTGCGTGCATATTTTTTTTCTTTATCAGTACCACAACTCTGCACTATGCGAAGCTCCATCGGATCTAATGCCATGAGCCCTAGATTGAGTCCACTAAACATGCCGGATAAGACTAGCAAGCCTGACACCAGGATGATCTGAAGCCACAGAGGGAGCAGAGAAGTTTTCTCCTCCACGACCCGTAACCTACCGTCGCTCTCTGACAGCAGGTACCACCTGTCTTCCTGACTCCGGATGCACGCGAAGTACTCGCGCTCGTGCTCGGTTTTGCGAAGCGGCTTGACGTTGACACTCACCACACCTGATGTTCCCCGACTGCTAACATTCATGTAACTTCCGACACTTATATCTTTAGTAAAATCCACACAAGTCCTGTTTATCGAGTCAATGACATCCTCGTCTTCGCCGGGCTCCGTGAATCGGATCTGGGACGCTGAATCCGAACTGAGCTGCAGCCCGTAAAACCTGAGCTGGACGCTGCTCTCTTCTGTTATCTGAATGACACCGTCCTCTGTGATGGTGGCCGGTTTATTGCTCCTCTCCAGTCTCATGCCGAGTATCTGGCTCCAGCCAACGCTTGTTGTCTCCGTTCGACCGCCCGCAGAGCTCCAAAGGACTACGACTAAAGTTAGCATGCAACCCTGTCCACTCCACTCTGTCGCCATGTTTGTTTCGCTCCGCAGGGAGCGGCGCGGTGACGTCACGCGTTTCCACGGTTAGATGATAAGCGCATGCGCAAAGCAAACACTGCTGTAGCTTTAATAAATGAGGCATAAATGTGCGCCACGGAAATTACAATGTAAAAGCCGTTAGTTTATTTTCTAGTCTTTATGCATATAGAAAAGTGCAATATAATTTTTTGCAATTTGGAAAAAAAAGTGTATTTATTATAGATTCATTAAATGTAAACTAAACGTTCGAAGCGGTTTTTTATTTTAATTGTGATAATAGACTTTTATTGCACCGAAATTAAATACCGGAAGCGCTTGTTAAAGCAGTGTATCGATTCTTCCGGTTTCGCTGGCGGAACAATAGCATCCTGATATTGGACGACAACATTACTGTTAACTTTGCAGAAATTTGGCCACGAAGACGTTCCCTTGGCGAAAGAACAAGTTCTAAGCTGGACAAGTGATACAAGTTCTTCTTTTAACAGTTTATTTTAAACTACAAGGTTAAGGGTCTGTGTGTTCTGGTTGTCCTGTTATTTTGCATATTGTTACGAGAGACGTATTTATTATGAATTGTTCTAACACTACATATCATAAAGAAACATCATAAAGAAACTTCTAAATCTAATCTGTAAATAATGTCCATCTTTCTTTTTCATGCAGTGTCAAAACTAGGCTCATCTTTAGACATCATGACTACTGACTACGGCTATACGTTTGATGGATATGGCACACCTCCAGTGTTCAAGGTCATTCAAGTGTCAGGCAAAATCCATTTAAGAATTTGTAGGACTGAGGACAGAGGTGGACCGAGGCTGAAGTCAGCATATCAATCCTAGACACCGGCTACAAATGTCGCATTCCTGAACCAGAGACAATGTCAGAAGCGTCTTACCTGGGCTGTGGAGAAAAAGAGTTGGACTGTTACTCAATGGTCCAAAGTCCTCTTTTTAGACAAAAGTACATTTTGAATTTCATTTGGAAATCAAGGTCCCAGAGTTGGACGAAAGAGTGAAGAGGCACAGAATCCATGATGCTTAAAGTCTAGTGTGAAGTTTCGACAGTCGGTGATGATTTGGGCTGCCATGTCATCTGCTAGTGTTGTCCACTGTGTTTTCTGAAGTCCACAGGCAACGCAGCCATATAACAGGACATTTTAAAGCTGACAAGCTTTATGGAGATGCTGATTTTATTTTTCAGCAGGACCTGTCACCTGTCCACACTGCCAAAGGTACCAAAAGCTGGTCCAATTACCATGGTGTTACTGTGCTTGATTGGCCAGCAAATGAACCTGACCTGAACCCTATAGAGACTCTATGTGGGGATTGTCAAGAGGAAGATGAGAGACACCAGACCCAACAATCCAGATGACCTGAAGGCTCCTATCAAAGCAATCTGGACTTCCATTACATCTGAGCAGTGCCACAGGCTGTTTGCCTCCAAGCCACCCCAGATTGTTGCAGTTATTCATGCAAAAGGAGGCCCAACCAAGCATTGAGTGCATAGAAATGAACATACATTTTTGTTGAAATCAAAATTTCAAGAAATAAAGGCTTGAAATATTTCACTTTATGTGTAATGAATCTATATAATACATGGGTTTTACTTTCCAAAATGGGTGACAAAAAATATTCACCTCAAGTCTGATGGTCTGGTTATGCAAGACAGTCTTAAAGCACCTTCAAAACTGTAAAGTGTTCCCCTCTGCAGTGGCCAGTATCTATCAAAATCGGTCTAAGGAGGAACACGACCTCATTATCATGGTGAGTGAAGGTGTTGTCCGGTCCAACAGCCTGTCTTCTGTAGATAAAATTTCTGAAGAAGTTAATTCTGATTCTGATAGAAGGGTGTTAGAATACACAATCTATTGCTGTTTGCATATGGGGCTATGGACCACAGAGCAGTCAGGGTACCCATGCTAACTCCTACCCACTAGCCAAAGTCCCAATAATGGGCATGTGATGATTAGAACTGGACTATGGAGCAATGGAAGAAGGTGGCCTATTATAAATAAATATACATATAGATCGAGACAAAATCAGGCTAAAATGTATGTAAAAGTTACACATACAAGGTGGACCGCATGAGTCACTTGACATTGTGTCATTTTCTGTACATAATTACTAATAAATTTAATCAGTGTGTCTGTACAACACTAATTACAAAAATCTTGAACCGTGGTTAAAAAAAATTGATAAAAACTGTAAAAATACCAGCTAATCTCATGAACCCATATTTTATTCACAACTAAACATGGAAAACATTTGAAAATGATAAACTTAGTGCTATTTTAAGGTTATTTTATATTCGATGGCCACAACACATTTTCTATGGTGTAGCAAGTCCCATACAGTATGTAAACATCTGGAAACTATGCAGGCCAAAAGCTAAATCTTATAGCATCGAAAGCTGTTGATGCCTTTCCTGTAGTCAAGCTGGAAATTCCATAGGCACCAATGAACCCCAGCATTCCGAGGTGCAGTCTTTTGACCTGCAGTCGGTTTTTTGCTCAGGTCTTCATTATTATAGAAGTGTGGTTCTTTGATTTATCAGTTGCTCAAAGTTTTCGGACACAATTTAGTTTGGCTATAGATGCATGTAGACAGGACATTATTACAGAATCACACAGAGTACTGTCCCCCAGATGAGAAAGGGATCCCCCTTAAGTTTGGTTCCCCTTAAGGTTTCTTATCTCTTTGACAGTTGCAGCAGGCTTGCTCTTTGGCCATAAATTTGAACTTATTTTTTTACATTTGTCATTTTTTATTTAAATTATGTTCTCTGTAAAGTTGTATTAAGACACTGTCTATTGTTTTAAAAACAAGAGCTTTTTTATTAAAATAAAATGTTGTCCCATGGCCCTGTGATGGACTGGTGACCTGTCCAGGGTGTACCCCCTCCTGTCTTCGCCGATGGAAGGGGTCATAGGAAGAAGCATGAAGAATATAAATCTTCAATTTATATCAATTATTAATTTATCCCATTTATACAACTATGCAATTAGGATTAAAGACCTCACTCATATGACCTGCAGTGGTAACTTTGTGGTGCTGATAATCAAACCCAGAATCTTCCAGTTAACACCTGCGCTACCTAGGAGCAGCTTTTCACTTGAAATCAGTGGTTTGCTTGAGAAAATTAACCAGAAAGTTGTATATTGCTAGTCTCCCAGACTGTGGACTGTGGCCTTTCAGCAGCCTTACACATTCTCCGTCTATGAACTAGAACCAGAAGATATGAACATAGCATTTTGTCTTTATTAACAACTTTATCCTAGTCGCAAAAGTAAAGCCTGTCACACTGGCAACGCATTTAGTGTATCATGCAAATGTGATGACTGAGCAAATAAATGTAACATGATATTAATTGACAGTGACCTTGTCTCATATTAGCTATGTATATGAGCTTCTTTCTAATCATGGCTGTTCTTCCAGGTTTTGGGTGTGCATTTCAGGTAGAACAACATCCACGGTAAAATGTATCTTCTTTGATTGAAGAATACTGTAAGTGTTGTCAAACCGAAGCACATCTGCGGAGAGAATGTAGTTTAGACACATAAATAACATATATAACATAATTAATATATATAAAAGCAGGTTGTATTTAACTTATTGTACCACCCCAGGATGTATATATTTTTTTAAGAATAGGTCTTCTTTTTATACAATAATATACAATAACCATACAATCATTTACAGCCCATTATTCACTATTACTATTATTTAAAATATGCAAAGGTATTTAACCTAAAGTAAGCTTTGGGAAATTAAGCAGCATCTTTTGACCAATCAGATCTGAAGCAAATCAGATTTTCAAAATTAAACAAAGTACATACTGATACTACACTCTTCAGAGACAGTACAGCAGGGGTCACCAAACTCTGTCCTTGAGTGTCTGTGTCATGCAGAGTTCAGCTCCAACCCTTATTAAACACACCTGAACTAGCTAATTAAGGTCTCACTGGTTATACTTGAAACTTACAGGCAGGTGTGGTGAGGCAAGTTGGAGCCAAACTTCAGGACCGAGATAGGTGACCCCTTCAGTACAGTGTACAGTGCAGTGGATATAACAATTTTCAGAATATGAAGATAGAAATAACAACAACATAAATGGAAGAGTTGTTAATGACTAGGAACAACCTCCACACTCTGATTGACCCCCCAGTCATAATAAAGACTTTAACTGTCCACAGAATTCATTAGGAAGAGGGTGTAAAAAAATATAAAATGCACTAAATACACTAAAAGAGAAAATATCAAAACCACCTTTATTAGGTGGTGAACATGTGGCACCAGTGATACCATGCAAAGATCAGAACAAACCTCCAAAGTTTGTTAAAGGACATTCTAATTCTAATAAAGAAAATTATTAGGGATGCTATCAAAAGACCAACAGCAATGCATTCTGTAAGTCTGGGCAGTTACCCCAAACTATGTGGAACAATATGTTATGATCTAATGAGACTAAACACGTTGGTCTTTTAAAAAAAAAGTATATTTGGCCTAAAGCCGATACAGTGCATTATCCAAGGCACAGTATACAGAGAGTGAAGCATGGTGGGGTAGTGTTCGGCTTTGACGCTGCCAAATACTAAAATATTTTGTAAGAAAACATTTTGTCTTACATTTACACATGCCAGTGATCCAACATACACATCAAAATCAACCAAGTTATGGCTTCTGTGAAGGCCCAGAGCCCAGACATATGCGTCAGAGCTATGGGGGACAGTACTCTGCCAGACCACCAGAGGACAATCACGCTGTATTGCTAAAGATTACTCTAAACCTGGTGTTTCTCTATGTGCCATTTGACTGTCTTGAGTCTTGTGCTCTATCGAATATTGCATACTACTTAAGTATGTGCTACATTTGATTAAGTACACACCTCCCAATTGGAAAAAGTATATTCTATATAGTATGGGAAGTAGAAATAAATTTCGGCCATAGTACTTTTATATTAAAATGTGACATGTGTCCACACAGCAGCGCAAATTTAAAGTTGATGTAACATGGATGAACAACTAGAAACACAACTTTTTGCCCCTGAAGTACTCGAAGCTATTTCAATCAAATAAAAATTATACAAAAATTTTGTGAGACGTAACGCCTTTACAAATGCAACGCTGTCTGACTCAAGAGAAGACTTATCCTATCTGCTGGTAATTAATGGTTCTCCATCCTTGCGGAGAAAGATCTGCAGGAGCCCGAACTGGTCAGATCAGAGCCTTTTTCCACCACAGACAGAAGTGAATACAGCTACACCCAGGCCCATAGTATTACATGTTTTTTGTCCTTCTTCTTTTCAGGACCGCGTCCAGGAAAGATTAAACCGATTTCACCTGCAGAGGGCTCTAGACACTTATGTCAGTAGAGCTGCTCAGTGGCGCAAGTCAGACCAGCTGTTTGTCTGTTTCAGAGCCTCCAATAAAGGGTCCCTAGCAACCAAACAGATGAAGAGCAGGTGGGTGCCCGCCGCCGGGGTATAGAGACCTCTAAAGCCTTTCCAAGAGGGTACATTTTTGATGCGGCAGCCTGGTTTCTTCTGCAACACATTTGTCCATTATTTTTTAACTTAGACCTGGCTTCCTCCTCAGGTTCCCAAGTCCTTATTTTCTGATAGTGTTCAGGACAGACAACTGGGACATGATCTTGGCAGTATTGCGCAGTTGGTATCTTACTTTGACGCAGCTCCAGTTTACTTACGTAAGGGAATGTTTCAGGTTCCGTATATGGTTCCCCAGGGAAATAGAACGCTGCACCTTGTTGCCATACTCCCCCACATCCCAGTCAGTGCTGCTTTATAAACGTCCTTATACTTTCTGGTTGTTGACAACACACCCGTACACAGTATGCGGTTACACAGAAATGTTCTCATAGTGTTTCGATGCAGCGGCTGAGATGATTTTTATACCATTTCTTTCTACATGCTTTATTAGTCATTTATATTATTAGCAATTTAACATTGACCCAAAATTCTTTTCAGTAAAAGTTTGCACTTACAGGTTCCCGGTTCTTCACATGTGTATGATCCATCCTCTGGCACTAGATGTGCATTATAGCGTGTAGTTAGCAACACCTCCTGCATTTCTGTGATTTTTTGTTTTATTCCTGCTTTGGTTTTTATGTAGATGCCAAAGCCAATATCACCTCCATCACTAGCAAACTGCCATCTTGAATTGGCATAAGTGATTGAATTAATAATTTTTGAATAAATAATAAATATGTTCGAAAAGCCAATAAGAGGGGAGAATAATTTAAAGAAATAAAATATTATTACCTTATTAAGCAATTAGGGACGAGAACTTCACATTCCAGTTGGTGGTCAGAACCGCGGCTGATAGTGATGCAATTTTCATACTGCACATCAACTGAATCTTTGATGTAGTAGGACTTTGGCACGACCCCACCATACTTTATCTGGAGGAAAATTGCATCGAGGTGGGAAGAAGAAGGTAGGAAGTTTTATTTAAACAAAAAAACATACAGAAACAGCCCAAAATTATGTTACAATCTATCATCCAAATATTGCAAAAAAAGAAAGTTACACCGCGCACACTTACTTAACACACATATATTTAACACCTGAGAGCAATTAAACATAGCAAATGTACTGAAATGCTCTTGGGAGGAAACTTGAGATATTAGAAACCTATAAGTTTATTGAAAAAAACTGTGATGCGCCTGAAAAATTAAAAATATTACATTTATTAGGAACATGTCAATCGAACCTAATAACTTGTCTTGTTTTGCTTTTTGTCATTTACCATCATTTTAACTGAAAACATACGATTTGAACTGCAAAATATGAGACTGGGCATTTCTTATACTATTCCATATAGACCTGCTCACCATAGTTTTACAATAAGGGTCCCCATTTTGATCTGTTAGTTTGCCTCCATAAATCATGGGTAGTTGGTCTGGTGATACATATTTCTGCAGTACTTCCTTCCAGTTGGCTTTAAAAGGATCAAATGTTATATATTTTAAATAACATTGTAAAAATAATTTGGCTTTGGTTTTCTAATAATAAGAACGTAATACAGCAGGCCTACCACCAACGATGATGATCTTTCTTCGAGTTTCTTCACACAAAAACGGCTTGATCAGGTTGTAGGCAATAGGAAATATTTTAGGAGCTACGAAAACATAAATAGTTTAATTGATTATCATCATATTTATCCCAGTTAGGAAGATTATATTAATAATACCTTTAATAATTAGAATTCTTTTTAGACCCTCAGGATAGTTTTCCTCAAACATGTTCAGAGTCTGCAAGCATATAAAATAAGTAAATAAAATAATACAAGAAATTGCAAATATTATTAACTATGCATACTGGTTTATATCTCTTACCTCTCCATAGGCTTCAACTGCGGGCTTCCACAAATGTTTAAGACTAAGATCCTCACAGTCATAGATAAGAGTGATGGACTCCACTGTTTTCCCAAGCTAATGAACAAAAAGTGATATATAATTTGAAAAGTTAGATTTTATATATATATATATATATATATATATATATATATATATATATGTGCCTAGGAAAAAAAAATACGAGGGTTAATCAGTGATAGCAGGAAAGACAAATCCTACCCTCTCAGATTGCCTTAAACATTCTGTACGTAGAAGCTCGCAGTCTCTGATTTTAGTCTTGATGAAATCTTGCTTGGAGGCAGACATTAGAATGCCTTTCGGATCAAGGGGGCCTATAATGTCATACCAGACTGGACTTCCCTCTCGATCATAACCGCACAGGCCACCAGACAAATAGTTCTCAATTACCTGAACACATCATTTCATATGACACATAAAACAAAATGGCCTACAAGTCGAATGTATTACTAATAATGTGTTGGCTCTTTTGTACCTCTGGTGGCTTCCAATCTTCCAAAATTGCATTTACATTCAAACGCTTGCGAAATTCCAAATGCTGAAATGATTAACAAATATACAAGCATCATTGATAAAATCAGGACAAACTGTTCTATAATAAATTAAAAAATAGTAAGGAATCGTTGCCAGATTGCAGTCAGACTGCAAATATAGTAGTCAACATTAGAGGTGGATCAAAGTTGCCCTTAAAACAACTTTGATGAACCTTTCAAACATTGACTACTGTATATAAGTGACCCCACTTTGCACTAGGCGCTAACGGTTTTTGATAATTGTCCAATACCAATCGATTCAATATCATATACATGAATTTATTTTTATGTAATTATGACATAGCTCTTGAAAAGAAAACGTGAATAATAGAAATCACCTTTCTAAGCATTGCTTCGGACTTGAGGATGTTGAAGCTTCTGGCTACAAAAGAAGATTTAAATGCTATGAAATGCTAAATGCATTAAATCCTGCAGATCCAAGTCAACTTGTTATGTCTAAATATCCTGGTTTTAAGATTTTAATTTACACTGTAGTGGAAAAAGTGATTTTTGTAAAATGTTTATAGCAAACTGGACACAACAAAATCGAAAAGCAAACATATTTGCAGTAGATAAAATTTCGCGTGACAAGAACTACAAATATTTGCATTCGATACATCAGGAATTTCACCTTGAACCTTTTGCCATAAACATGTTCTGAAAATGCAAGTCATGAAGACAAACATGAACAAACTTCTAACTGGACAGATGTAAATACAATTCCTAAAAAAGTCACATATAAGGCATATATTGCAGGTAACCATATGCACTAAACATATTTCTGTATACCTTAAAGAGTAAATAAAACTTGATTATGAAAAAAGAAATTATGAACTGACCGTTATGGCAGCAGTGGACTTTAATAACTGCTTTGCATTTGCAGTTTTGATAGTTTAATTTGATAAAATTCGCATGCCAAAAGTTAATTTCCAGCCTTATTTACACGAAAGGTAGAATATTTATTTTATCTGTTAGTAGAAGCAAACAAATGAATAAAAAATAAGAAAATTTTTTTTTATAGTACATTTTGAATGACTACAATATATTTAGATTTACTAAAATATTGCAAGAATAATATTTATAATATCATTTTAAATGTACGTCTAATATGAATAAAGGTTTCATATTATTTACATGCCTGAGTTTTATGACACCTGTAAATGATTTGGGGCAGGGGACGGCTGTCAAATTGTAAATCATTTGCCACGTACCTCTGAGCCAGCGAAGCAGGTAGTGGTCGCTTTGAATAGGCAGCTGGTCATATACATCTTTAATTCTCTTTTGAAACTATACAAAATGACAACCGCTATTTCAAGATTCGTAACTTTTCAAATGCATTAATACATTTTGGTGCAATATTTTTTTTTTAATTTATAGTTTAAGGTGAATCATATGAAACAAACTTACCTGTTCCAGAGCCGCAGCCTGGTTAGGGCTGAGATCTCCTACACGGCCACTCATTTGCTTCACGTAATTGATAAATCTGTAACTCGTGTAAATTGCTCTTTTTTATTGCTGTGCTCAGATTCCACTAGCTGTTGTATTTATATGGTATTAGTTAGAATTGATCTTTGCCCTCTGGATATTCGGAGTTTATGAATAGTGCGTAGCCACACAGTACCTTTGATCATTCTGAGAAATGTTTGTTGTGATGTCAGTTTAGATTTCACTGATGAGAAGGCAGGTAAAAGAATGACAGCATTCAAGCTAGTATGCGTCGCCAGCAAATATTCTCTTTAGACGTGTTTAGAGTTACTGAAAACTGCATTTCTGCTGTATGGAAATGATCCACTCCATAATTTTCCTTTTCCTTTTTGATTTAGGCCCATTGGATGTGATGTGCACTTTTACAAGTTGTTTGAAGTGATATGTGTGTTGGCAGCGTGCTGAAACCACCACCCTATGATGACTAAGATCCACCCAGTGTTTTTTTATATCTTGTTAAACCCGTTCTCAAAATGAAGATATTCTCCTATAGCCTGTATTTGTGACATCACATGGACCGAGGCAGCGCCCACAATTGTTGATTGGCACTGCTGTAAGCCTAGACTCGGCCGAGCAGTGTTGCCAGATTGTGTGGGTCTATGGTCACTTTTTCTTCTAGTTAAATTGCAAGGATCTTTGATCTAATGGAAGAAGCATGAAAAAGTAATTGTTGCCTCTCAGATAATCTTGATTTTTGAATTTGATGTCATTTTGGTGTCGTTTTGGTAGACTATAGAGACTTTACACAAATTCCTCGAATAACTCAAAAGACTTTCAAATCACATGGGCCCACAGCAGGTTGTGTTTACTGACAGTGGTTTTTGGAAGTATTCCTTCGCACATTTAAGAATGTCAGTCACAGAATCATGCTGATGTCGCCTGAGGGCCCGAAGACCATGGACATCAATCAAAGGTCTTTGGTCTTGTCCCTTACGCATAGAGATTTCCTCAGTTTTTCTTAATCATCTGATAATGCTATGAACTATAGATGATGATATTTGCAAAGCCGTTGCAATTGGACATTGGGGAACGTTGTTTTAAAGTATTCCACAATCTTTTTACGCATTTTTTACAGATTGGAGAGCCTCTGCCTATCTTTACTTCTGAGAGTCTGTGCTCCCAGACTTTTGGGCTCCCCAGAGTGGCTCTCTGTGGCACAAATTCAGAGTGTTGGGGGGAAAAGGCAACCAACTATAAGGATTGTGGTATGGAAAGAAGTATAAGTATATAAGTATATTCAATGTCATTGTGCAAGGTACATGTACAGAGCCAATGAAATGCATTTTTTTTCGCATATCCCATCTTAGTAAGTTGGGGTCAGAGCGCAGGGTCAGCTATGATACAGCGCCCCTGGAGCAGGAGGGGTTAAGGGTCTTGCTCAAGGACCCAACAGTGGTTGACTTGCCGGAGGTGGGGCTCGAACCCAAGTGTTTTCTGGTCTTCAGATTAACAACTCAGCACCTTAAACCGTTTGAGCCACCCTGCCCCTCAATTGGTCACATCAGCTGGTAGAGCTTTGGATGAAAAGGGATACCTGATGATGTGGGGGTTCTAACTATGACTGGCAATAAATGACCTTTATGACGCAGGATTTTGTCTGCTTCACCTGACTGTTGGAGTCATGGTATGCCCTAGAATATGCATATGCAGTGCAGTGGGGTTAGTTTGTGTGTGTTTGTTATATTGTTTTGTTATTTCTACGCTAAAGCCAGTGTTTGTGGCAGATTTGTCCTGGTTATCCTCCTGACGTATAAATTTGGTGAATTGATGTTTTTCTACCAGCCAGGCTTTAGTATAGCCTGTGTTTAGTGTTGGCATTGTTTAATTGCTATCTTTTCTGTTGTTTTAGGCCCCTGAGTCGGGAGTCACTTTGGTGCTGGAGTTTCCTGCCCTTATGGGTAAGCCTTAGTCATTTTAGTTTTTTTAGTTCTTTGTGTGTTTTTTTAAACTTATTTGAATAAAAAAAACCTTTGTCTCGTCCTTTGAGTGTTTTATCTGAGCATTTTGCATACTGATGTCACTTTACCCTTCATGGTAATAAACTTGTCTGTCCAATTACTATCAAGTATTTATTTCTCCTCACTTTTTAGGGGTGAGGTAGTCAATATTTTTAGGTTGTGGTTATTTTCTATCGGCACACTACACATGTCCAATTTGACCATTTTGTTTGACCACTTTTTCAGTGCCAAATACTGCTGGTCCCGGAACAGAGAGGATACTGACTATAACAGGGTTTCTAAACTTGGTCCTAAAGGGCTGGTGTCCTGCGGAGTTTAGCTCCAACCCTATTCAAACACCCGAACCAACTAATTAAACTAATTAAAATTATGGTAGGTATACTTGAAACTTACAGGTAGGTGTGGAGCTAAACTCTACAGGACACCGGCTTGCCAGGACCATGTTTGGACACCCCTGGCCTACAAAGATGATTTAGCTACAGTATAAACCACCAGAATCTCACTTGTGTAGGATATCCCTCTTTCCACCGTATCTCTTTTGTTCTTGGTCTGCCTTGTTGAGCCACAGAACCTTTTATTGACTGGCTACATCTGTCTCTTTTGTCACCCACTTTGCAATCTAGGTGGATGGCTACATTGATCAGTGAATCCAAGATGAACTGAAAAAACTCATGCACATAACCTACCACTTCGCAGGATAGAGTGAAGAGCCAATCACCAGAATATTTGCTGTCTAGGCATTTTACAGGTACACCAGTTAGCGCAGGGGTCGGCGACCTTTAACACTGAAAGAGCCATTTGAGCTAGTTTCCCACCGAAAAAAAACATCAGGAGCCACAAAGACTGTTTAACATGTAAAATTAGGATAACACTGCATATGTCATTTTACAAAAACTATCATGTTCTGTATTTATAAAATGAACCAACTACTACAGCAAAAATTTTGTCTGCATGCAACAAAATGCTGGGATGAAGTATACTGTGTCATAAAATTATCACTCTTTATTTAAGCCATCCTTGTATTTATTTATAATACTTAACTACTTAATTAAACTTAATTAATCCACCTGCACCTCTATCTTCACATCAGGGCTATAATACGTCACCTTTATTTTCACATGTCTGTGATGTTCGTTTTTTTATATAGCTTATATTGGAAACGACCTGCTTACGTCCCTATGTGGATTTAAAGATCGACAGGACTCTAATTATGTACAAAGGACAAAGAAATTAAACTAAAAAAATATATGAATTGAATACTCATTATTTATTCTTAATATTTTGTCCTCAAAGCCACAGGGAGCCATATCTGGCTCCGGAGCGTCCGGTTGCTGCCCCCTGAGTTAGCCTTTGGAAGTGGCAAAGGTTTGGGAAAATAAATTTGTATAACCCATCGGCTAAACCACTGTTTTGTTTATTTTTAGTTTTAATATTAACAAAGGAGAAAGCTGTCAAATCCTTCTTTCTGCTTCCTAAACCTACTAATTAGAAATTTAGAAAAAAAAAAATGGTTTTAATATAAAGGACAAAAAACATTGTTGTAAATATACCATATTTTGACTTTTAATAAATCTATAAACAGTGGTATGGTTCAGTATATAAACTGAACAGCAAAACGGTAGATCTAAAATATAAATCAGATTAACAAAAACATGTTTAATTATTTACATAATCCTAAACATGGATAGGAAACCATTAAATATATAATTAAATAATAATAATAATTGAATTTTTTTGTTGCAAAAGCAGTCCAGTGTCATTTTTTTTGGACACAATCCATAAATGTTTCCTCACACTTCTTCGATTCGAGTGGTAAAGACAAACCGATATTCATGTTTTATTACAGCAAAAATATTCCTCTGACTGATTTGACTTTGGCATCAACTTTCAGTCACCGGACATGTTTCCAAAAATAAGATACCGAGTGACACACCATTGCCAAGGCTTGTGCCTGTTGGAATCACTATCTTAACTTGATGTGTGTAGAGATACTATGTTTGTGGTAGTCTGGTAGTTGGGGGAGGAAAGCAGATGTATGAGAGTTCTTTTAGGGTGGCAGATCTGGAGAAAGATTATAAGGAGGTTGTTGTTAAGGAATAAAGAGAAGGGGTAAAAATGCCAGTGATTTGAGTAACTTTATACTGTTTGTTTGATGAGCTTCCTAATTAGGGTTATTTTCTTTCTAATATTATTATTAGAGGGGAAACAATAGTGCAACTGTGGTGAATTTTACACAAAAACCGTAGTCGTTTCAACAGACTTGACTGGTTTTCTTTTAATTAGCATATTTTAAATATAAAATTTACATTCCTTCAAAATGTCACCACTAAAGAAACAAACGGAAACTTTACTTAAGTATTTAATGCAGCGTTCAATCGAAAACTGGGTACTTTGAATTATAACACCGCCATTTTTAGGTGACAGACAAAACCGACAGACCAAGAAAAAAAAATAATGAAACTTTTCTCCAAGGCACACTTGAATTATGGCTGTTCATTTTTTAAACGCAGCAAGATTTTACTTACGAATAAATTTCCTCATAGACAATAATGACAAATCACACAGCAGGTTTTTTGGTTTTCTTGACAAATATATACATTTTGAGACCTGCCCATATCTACAACATATTTACCGTTGTACAAATTGAGATGACTTTGTACAGGCACCCGGAGTTCCACTGTTAGGTGAAAGAACAGTGGCGAGGTTTAGAAAGAGATGCATAGTACATACAGTCATTATCAATCTAACCTGCCAATCCTGTGACTCATCAATTCCAACAGTTTAGTGTAATTGTTATGTTACGACCTTATGATAAAATAAAACGGCGAAGATTACCGAAACGCAGTACGTTTTTTAGTAAATGACGATCGAAATCCCACACTAACAGATTCGATTCTTACGTGCCAGCGAAAAAAAAAGGAAGTGTCTTTGGTTGCCATCCAAAACATTGTGGAAGAATCTTATACATACTCCTTCGTTATGTCATTTGCATCGCGCCAATCTGTTGTATATTAAGTGAGTAATTCAGTGCTTATGAAATAAAACGAATCACAGTCTTCTTTAAGGAACTAGCTATTTAGTTAATCATGGACTATGCCTATTTTATGAAGAGTTACATAATGAACCCAAATCATATTGACAGTTACATTAAAATAACAAATGCAAGAATAGTTAATAATCCGTCAATACTTGTGAATAAACCTGTACAAGACCTTACATCCAGCAACAAAGAAAAAAAGCCTAGGTTATTTATTTACAGTTAAAAAACCCCCACAGTATTATTTCACTGTATGATGAAGCCAGTCCTTGGGGGGGGCCTCTGAGGAAATGCTGGTGTGTAGGATTGTGTCAGGGGATCCGTGTAGGGTGGCCCCATGCTGGGCATTTGGACAGGAGGGTAAGGAGTTTCTGGGTAGGGTAAGGCAGCCTGCTGCCCTGTCAACTGGATTGAGGTTGAATACGATGCGTTCATGGGATCCAGAGAGGAATTACCCTGGCCATCGAAGGGTTCAGACAAAGGGGGGAACTGGGACTGTACATGCTCAGTTGTTGCCTGTGGCATCTGGAAACATTTGAGCACCATCTCCTGAAGCTTATCAATCTTCACACGCCGCAGATGGGCCAGCTTTCGGTTGGCCTGATAGGTTTCGATAAAGATGTCTAGAGACAAATCACCATTGAGGAAAGAGTCGGCCATGTTCTATAATGACAATAAGATAAAGGTAGAAAAATTTACTCATCCTAGAGTCACAACAGCAATTGCCTGTAGGAGTGAGTGTGAGTGTGTGTGGTTGTTTGTCTGTATGTGGCCCTTGAATGAACTGGTGACCTTTCACCCAATGACAGCAGATACCCGTGATCCTGATTAGGAATAAGCAGGTATAGATGATGGATGGATAGATGGATGGATGGATAAAAGTTAACTGTTCACTCGTGGACATGCATTGTGCATTTAGTAACAATATATTATGTGATCATAATCTGACGTTACACCAGAATAGAAAAATACAAACACGCCCCATAGTATAGACTCAACACTGATTGACAGATGTCAGTGTAGGGCATCGGAAAGATGCAAATGTGTTTTTAATGTCACAATTTATGTGTCTACGCATAGAAAATGCAATCGCAACTACTTACTAATTAGCGATTAGTTTTAAAAACTGCCTATAATATTCTTGCACAATATATAGTATATAAAGCTAAAAACCCTATGCGCAGCTTGTTATTGCTACTTGTTTTTAGCTTGATTTTTTTTTTAAATAGATAAAATCACAATCTGTATCAGTTATGTATAAAAAAACTGAACACATTTTGCATGTTGCATGCTAGAGTACATTTTATTTATAGGTATAAACAATACCGTAACATAATAAAACTGTATTTACCTCTGTTTCCTCTTCAATTTTGGCTCCTTCAGCTTGTAGCAGGGCCAACAGTGTGTCCAGTGAACTTTTCCCTGAGTTGTGATCTAGAAAAGCATAAAGAAATAACAAAAATTAAATAATAAGGGAGAACGGGGCTATTTCAATAATGCAAAATTGCAACAAAAACATGCATTTTTTTTTTGGACATTGCTAAAGCAACACATTTTGTGACAAAATAAATCATCGAAGCAGTTTGTTTTGTCAGGCTTTTATTATATTAGGCAATTAAAAATATTTATTTTAGATATTTATTGTGATTTCTGCTCCTGAAGCACAGCTTCTCTAGATCATACATCTAGCTATAAGACGTCACCTGCATTTTCTGTGGTCTGTGAGCTGTGAGCGATGCTCGTTTTGATCTAGTTGATATTGGAGAGGACCTGCTCACATACGCATGCGGATCCAAAGATTGCCAGAACTGTTTCATGTCCATCCCTTGCCGGTGAGGGTCGCGTATCGGGGGGCTTGTGATGCATATTTTTAGCAACGAAAAATGTAACACATTTTTATTTTATTGTTACAAGATTATAATAGTCTTTGAATTCAGAATGATAAAAAAAATAACTAAAATTAGATAAATTAAATGATCAATTTTTTTCTAAAGCCACAGGGAGCTGCAGCTGAGGGATAGAGGGACCGTGGGTCGCCCATCCCTGCGCTAGGCACACAATTTCTCCTACTTTTTTTAAAATGCTTGGTCACTTGCGATCCAGAGGTGTACGCCGTTGCTACCCAACCATCAGCTGCGCTCTCTATTACAGCAAGACATTTCAGCAATGGATTTTTTTACCCTCGAAGCTGATTGGTTGGTTCTTGTTACATGACCCGCGGTGCGGTTGGGGCTTTATAAAGGGCAGTTTACAAATAGCATCTTTTGCTTGCTCAATTTCATTACTTCAAATGTAGACATGTAACATAGATCAAGTGGCTTGTCATATTATGGAGCGGTGGAACGTTTCGGTACTACAGATGTGCTGTTATAGGAATACCAACCTCTGACCAAGAAATTAACAGCACTCCATAGCGCCTCGCAAGTGGGCTTCAGGGAACCAATTACAAAAACATATATAAGGAAAACTAATCTAATAATTGATAAACCTTAGGGGGCGCTAAATGATACGGCATTCCATTCAGTGTGTATTCAGTGTTTCCTGGGGAAGTTTTACAGCTTTGGCAACCCTGATCAGATTTAAAAGGTTCCTACGGATGAAATGTATGAATCAGAGACTTCCATATAACAAGTCATATCAGGTAGTCATTCAAGCTTATAGAGGTTGCATGGAATTCTAATAACTAGTTTGCTTTATCGGGTACGATGAAAAATCAGTATTGTACATTTGAACTTTGCTGGAAGGAAAAGACGATTGAACAAATTTACCGTGTAGCAAACGGTAATTAAATACGCAGCGTGTAGAATAAACTAACCGATAGTGCATTTGTGGAGCTGGTAGGCTTCATAGAGCTCCTGTAAAAAACAGTAACTCTTGATTAGCTGCATTTTTCTTTGTTCCAAACTGGGCTGAAGGTTGAGGTTCTGCTCCGCAAGACTGCGGTTGCTGACGAGAGTCATCTCTTTAGTCTGCTGCATCTCCTGCATCTGTCGGTAGAAGAGAGAAGGTGAAAGTTAAACATGTTGGAATTGACAGTTGGGAGACGGGGTTATTACTGCGCATGCATTTATTATGGGGGGCATTTATACGGGGGCAGGGTGGCTCAAATGGTTAAGGTGCTGAGTTGTTAATTTGAAGACCAGAAACACCTGGGTTCAAGCCCCACCTCCGGGAAGTCAACCTCTCTTGGGTCCTTGAGCAAGACCCTTAACCCCTCCTGCTCCAGGGGCGCTGTATCATAGCTGACCCTGTGCTCTGACCCCAACTTACTAAGATGGGATATGCGAAAAATGCATTTCATTGGCTCGGTACACGTACCTTGCACAATGAACTGAATATACTTCAATTCGATGCTAGTGTACAGATATTATATGAGTATGTGGTGAGGTTTGTGTTTCTGGTGTAATACATAAGTTAAAAGTATTAAGACTGTCATCATTATTAAATAACTGCAGAATCGCAATTATATGTCAACCGCAACAACGGCCGCAATTATTGCCTACTTTAGTTAGCCACAAGAGGGAGCTGTAATATCTGTAGCACCTGCTCACATACTCTGGATGGAACGGATATTACAGCTCCCCCTTGTGGCTAATAAAAGTGGACACAACGACTGCGGTTTTGCCGGATAATTGCGATCATACTGTTTTTAATCATAGCTAACACTCCATCACAAGCTCATGTTAGAGGCCCATTAAACTGTATAGAACAGGAACAAATGGATGCGTTACCAAAAACACCACTGACGGAACACAATAAAAGATGGATTGCATTAAATACTCTCTATTTATAATCAAATATTTACAGTGGGGCGTTAATCAGGAACTCCGCTCACATGCTCTGCTTCCAACGTGCTATGCTCTGCACGCAATAAGCTAAGCAAATACGCCTGCTAAGTTGAAATGACCCGGTTCTGCGGCACTGAGCCAAATCAGTAAAGATGTTTGCTAATGTTTCGTTCCTGTAATCTACAAAGCCATTAAGCAGCAGGATCGGCCCTGTTTGGAAATGTGACATTTATGACCTGTTCGTTTAGCGTCATCGTTTATTGTGATTGTGTTGTTATTTCTGAAAGATACAGTAATTATTACTTATTGTATACAGAATAAACTACTTTATTTTCATTTCTTCAAATGTATAAAGTGTGTTATTCATCAAACCTACAACAAACATTTAAATCGCTAAAGCCCCCAAACAGGCAATAAATCGTCATAATCGCAATTATTCATTATGTTCAAGTTAATCATCACCCACAGCCTTAGAAAGCATGTCATATTTCACAATCAATTAAAACAAAACCGTATAAATCCAAAAATCCTGTCCTTTAATATATCTGAGTATCACCAGAATAATACAATTACTGGGGTACGTTTAAAGCCTGGACATGTGATTAAACGGTTTACAGACAAGGCTTTACAAAAGGCTGACCAGATATCCCGCACTGACAGGAACAATTATGAAGTAAACATTTTAATTTTAAAAATAAGTTTTCAAAATCTGAACATTTGCAGTTCAGTAGGGGAAAAATTTGATCTGATCCCCTACTGATTTTTTACATTTGCCCACTGACTAAGAAATGATCAGTCTATAAATTTAACCGCAGGTTTATTCTAACAGTGAACGACAGAATAACAACAAAAACATCCAGAAAACACATTTTAAAACAGTTAGAAAATGATTTGCCTTCCAATGAGTCCAAAATAAAACTTAGTAACTGGTGGCAAAAGGTTTCTTGTATTTGGCCAGCAGGTTTGTACACATTTTAGGAGGAATTTTGTCCCACTCTTTGCAACTCGAACCTTCAGCTTTCTCCACAGACTTTCTATGGAATTAAGGTCTGGTGGCTGACTTAGACCACTCCAGGACCTTAATGTTCCTCTTCTTGAGCCACTCCTTTGTTGCCTTGGCCGTGTGTTTTGGGGTCATTGTCGTGCTGAGATATTTATCCACAACCCATTTTTAATGCCATGGCTGAAGAAAAGAGGTTTTTACCTAAAATTTGCCCCTGTGCGTTGTCCCTTTAATCAGCAAACATTGTCCTGTACCCTGAGCAGCAAAACACTTTCACAGTATAATGTTTTCACCTTCATGTTTGATGGTGGGGATGGTGGGGATGGTGTTCTTGGGGGTCATATGTAGCATTTCTCCTCCTACAAACACAGCGAGTTGACTTGTTGCCAAAGAGCTCACTACTTTCACAACACTTTTAACTAGTTGTCCTCTGATTCATTTAGGTGTTCAGACCGGCCGGTACATATGCTTCTTCGAGCAGGGGGACCATTAGGGTTGCTGCAAAAATGTAGTCCTTCACGGCATAGTGTGTCATCAATTAAATTCTTTTGGTGACTATTAATTTGTCCCAGTTTAAGATGAGTGACAAGATCCTTCTGTGTAGTTCTGGGCTGACCGTATAATCATTTAGACCCCAACAAGGTGAGATCTTGCATGGAGCCCCAAACTGAGGAAGATTGACGGTTATTTTATGTCTTTCATTTGTGAATAACTTGTCACCTTCTCATCAAGCTGCTTAGTGATGGTTTTGTAGCCCATTCCAGCTTTGTGTAGGTCAAATTCAAGTTTTTCCCCCTACTGGATGGGATCTCCAGGTTTTTTTTATTGTGTTTTACCAGTGCTTATGATTTATAAGTTTTGGTTAACTTTAACAAACAAATTTACAAAATTTGATAAAAAAAAAAAAGATGATGAAAATGGTATATGAATAAATTTGACCTTATTACTGGATTCTTAAATCATTTTTTTTTGTTACTGTAATAACCTACACAACAGGGTTATTATATTACGACACTACACAAAGTGCCTGATGTAATGAACCACAATAAGGATATGATATTGGAAATAATTGACAACTAGTGAGTTTTTTCACAAGTACAGACTACAGTTCATGTAGTAAAGACTAAATTTATCTTGTGTAGAAAATGGGTCAAATTACACCAATATAAGTATGTGTATCAATTCAGACACCCTGTGCCAAACAACCCCTGTTATTCTGCTGTATTGTGTCAGCGAAAATTTATACAGATGTATAAATAAATAAATTAAATTAAGAACTCTATTCTGATTATATTGCAAATTTTAATTTAAAGTTAACTGGTTATTCAGATATGGGGCTAAGTTGTTGAACTGAAGACCAGGAAGACCTGGGTTCAAGACCCACTACCACCAGCCTAAGTTGTTGAACTGAAGACCAAGAAGGGTTCAAGATACACTACCTCCAGTCTGCCACTTTTGGGTTCTTAAGCAAGCCTCTAACCCTTCCTGCTCCAGGGGCACTTTATTATAGCTCTGACCCTGCGATCTGACCCCCAACTTACTAAGATGGGATATGCTGAGAAACAGATTTTACTGTGCTGTAAAAAGTATATGTGACAAAATAAATATATGCGCTGGTGGGCCATATCAATCACATTTTTTTGGTTTAACAGTAAAAAAAAAAGCAGTTATTTAGACTTTATTTTATAGATTTATTTTTTCCCCCTAGATTTAATAGTTTTAATAATAATTGAATACATATCTTTTTAGATCATATAAAACATTGTGATTAAACAAAACAAAAGCACCATGATCAGCCAGCCCAGTTTAGGATCCATGTTTATTCTGACGATGCAAATAAGCTGTTATTAATTGTCTTACATAACAAAGGCAAATTTTAAGGGACAATAAAAGAATCTGTCCTCTGCCTTTACTAGTCAAGCGATCATTAAAGAATAATAAAGACTAGAAGAAAGAATTACATCATTATTTCTGCAGGCGATATAAACCCATGACAAAGAAGGGGTGTTTTAAAAGGATGAGAATTCACGAGTATTTATTTGTGGTCTAAAAACACTCACCTCATCCATTTCTTTCACAATTTGGATAAGCTTGTCATCATCCTCGAGTAATTCGTTGAGTTGTGTCAGTGAATAGGAACTAAATTTGCTTGTAAGACCAAACATTTCCCCCATTGTTATTCCACCGACGAATCCTACTATTCCATTAAGCGGAAATGGAAGTTCTTGTCCAATAGAAGCGGAACAATGACCTCATTGTGATGTCATCACTGGTGTCCTCCTTGTGCCGTGTTCGACTGTAGGTCGGAACATGAAAATCCCAGCAAAGTGGAAATTTTTTCTTTCTTTTAAAAAAAAATCTTCTTAAATATGAAATTATTTTAAAGAGTTATGTCAAACATCGTGTCCACTATTTTTTACAAATAAAAATTAGTGGTAAAAGTGAGCAATTAAATATTAAACAATGACTGATGACGCTATAAAGAATAAAATGAATGACTTAAATTGTATCTTTCATCTTAAGTTCAATTTGTTACTATGAATTTTTGTTTAATTAAACGATCAACGCTGAATAACGAAATTAGAGGTATAAAAATAGAGTATAACAATTTTATGACCTCAGTTTAGACTCTTGTGGCTACATTTTGTGGCTATATTAATGTGTCATTATCGATGCATAAGACATAAAGGCGTGTTTGACTATAGGTCGTAACTTCCATCCCAAAAACCTTTCTTTTTATTCTTTTTCAAGAGTAACGTCAAACATGGCTCACATCATTAGTATATAATAAAGCCCATGTTTTATCTGGCTATAGTCTTTAAGCTAACTTTAATTAAATATTAAACTGGTGACACTAATTACAATAAAATGAATAACTTAATTAATAACCTTCAGCCTGAGTTTATGGGGTATATAATGACACAGAGTTTTATTCATTCATTTATTCATTCATCCATCCATTTACCCGCTTATGCCCTAATTTGGTGTTACAGTGACCTGCTGGGTCTATTCCAGCCGTCTCTGAAAGGCAGGACGGTTACAGCCTGGACAGGTCACCAGTCCATCAAGGCCACACACACAAACTCTCCCACTCACACCTAGGGGTAATTCAGAATCACTAATCTAACATACATGTTTTTGGACTGTGGAAGGAAACCGGAGTATCTGGAGTAAACCTACGCAAGCACTGGGAAGAACAAGCAAACTCCACACAGAAAGACCCCTGTCCGGGAATCGAACCAGGGACCTTCTTGCTTTGAGGCAACAGTACTAACCACTAATCAACACTTAACAACTGAATTAGAGGTATAAAGATAGCTTATAACAATTTTATGACCTCCGTTTATAATCCTGTGGCTTTATTTAATTGTACACATGGATGATTAGCTATGTATAAAAAAAGCATGTGCTTTATCAAATGCTATTTTATAAACTGCTGAATAATGCAAGTGGAAGCCATAACAATTAATCTAAGGAGGTGGTGGTGGTGGTGGAGATGTTATTTAAAAATGAGAGCAAACAATGTCTGGCACTTTATGTGGACTAAAGGTGGACGTGATTTTGCCAATTAGGATGTGATGCTGGATTAAAATCATAGGTGTAACCACATTTATTTTTGGACACAAAGGCAGGGGAAATGTTTACACATTAAGTTAACTGCATGAAATTTTCAGTACAACATGTGTCATTTAGGTATTTCATTTTTTAATGTAATGAATTCATTTATAATATTACGGGGAAAAGTTCAAAAATGAATTGAGGCAGGTTTGGTCGACGCACACTGATGACATCAGCTGGTTATGATTGGTTGATTGAAATTTCGATCCAGGATCACATCCTACTTGAAATAATCATGTCTACCATGCACTAAACTGCATTTAAGTATTGTAAATAATCTAGATTTTATTGGTAATTTTTAATTGCAGGGCTATTAATAAAAAATCTTCATACCACAGCCACGAAATATGCAACTCTAAATACATACCTAGGATTTTAAGACCATCCAGACTGAACCAGGATAAGAGGAAGATTAATTTTATATCTTTATTTCTGGTAAACATTACAGGACTTAACAAACTGACTGCAGAGCAACAAATCGATTCATTTACATATCGAGACAACAGAATAGGCTAAAACCACAATAGAATAATATAATCGGTTGATTTTAAGTCCTAATAAACTTTCAACACAGATAAAATCAACATTTATTTTATAGTTACTTTTAATGCTTATATTTACTTCCTGATTGGCTTCAGTTATCTTTATTACACACGACACACAACCAAATCGACCGACTGTTGTACTATGCAGATTCTGTTACTAGCAAGTTTAGTCATTTGTGAGGGTGTTATATGATTTAAAGGCTGCTGTTAATTAACTCAAAACAGCTGTTCTTCACAACATTTTGCATTAACATTAGAGATTTAAATAATTCTATATTTATTAAATAATCTAGGGAGAAAAACACATTAAATTTTAGTTAAATGTTACAAGTTTTTCCTTATTCTACATATAATGTGTTCCCACTGCCAGTCTCACATTGTGGTTGGTAAAACTTTCTCCCCTCTTCTTTTTGGTTCACCTAAACATAGAGAATAGCTAAATGGAGTGGAGGCTAAGCTGGAGTTGAAGGAAGAAGATCTTCATGTGCAAAGTGACGCTGTGGAAAAATGAAAAGAAGTTATGTAACTGGTAAAGTTGGAAAGCAGGAAGTAGACAATAGACAAAAACACACATGGATGTGACGGTTACGTGTCCCAATACTTTTGCCCACATTGTGTACACTAAATGTAGGTAAATTAATAACAAACAGGTTCATGATTTAATAGCAGTGTAATGAAATGTAGATTTTTTGAAGAGGATGTAGAGAATAGGGTTCGAGCATAGGGTTAGGTGGAGATGAAGAGTTAGGTGAAGATGCAGAGGATGTGAGGTGGAGATGAATGTAGAGAATAGGGTTAGAAGTGAAGATGAGAGAAGAGAGATGAAGAGGATGTAGAGAATAGGGTTAGGTGGAGATGAAGAGGATGTAGAGAATAGGGTTAGGTGGAGATGAAGAGGATGTAGAGAATAGGGTTAGGTGGGATGGAGATGGAGAGGAAGAGGATGTGTAAGAATAGGTGAAGAGGATGTAGAGAATAGGGTTAGGTGGAGATGAAGAGGATGTAGAGAATAGGGTTAGGTGGAGATGAAGAGGATGTAGAGAATAGGGTTAGGTGGAGATGAAGAGGATGTAGAGAATAGGGTTAGGTGGAGATGAAGAGGATGTAGAGAATAGAGTTAGGTGGAGATATGAAGAGGATGTAGAGAATAGAGAGATGAAGAGGTTAGGTAGGGATGAGATGAGAGGATGTAGAGAATAGAGTTAGGTGGAGATGAAGAGGATGTAGAGAATAGAGTTAGGTGGAGATGAAGAGGATGTAGAGAATAGGGTTAGGTGGAGATGAAGAGGATGTAGAGAATAGGGTTAGGTGGAGATGAGGGTTAGTGAGGATGAAGGTAGAGAAGAGAGATGGAGAGAGAGGAATAGGGTTAGGTGGAGATGAAGAGGATGTAGAGAATAGAGTTAGGTGGAGATGAAGAGGATGTAGAGAATAGGGTTAGGTGGAGATGAAGAGGATGTAGAGAATAGAGTTAGGTGGAGATGAAGAGGATGTAGAGAATAGGGTTAGGTGGAGACAGATGATTTGCTCTGGTGACCCCTAAAAGGGAACAGCTGAAAGGAGAACAAGACGAATGAAATGTAGATCTTTTGGAACACAGTTTTGTCATGACAGTCAATAAATGTCCATATAATTAAATTAACAGTATGTAATTAAAAGTTACATTATTTTTTATTATTGGTAAATAACTATTGATTAGAGAATGTTTAGAAATCTTCCTTTTTATCAGAATTTTTATGAAAAGCAGAGTTTAATGAATTGATGTTGGTGTAAAAAGTCTCAGGCGCTATTATTACTTTATTACATAGTAATAAAGACAAGCTTGCTGGGCTTCCGTAGTCTTTGTAATTATTTTACAAAATAATTAGTTAGTTCTGTAAAGACATTGATTTATTAGGCTATTTAGTTAACAGAAATAAACAGCGTAGACTTTTTGAATATTAAGGATACTAGTTAAGATATAGCTATTTTTTTTATAAGATTGTTATAAGATTGACTCACAGTTACAGCATGGTGTGTATCAGGAGGGTGTGTGAGGGGAAGGTGATAGACCCTCTGACGGCTCCATCTCTACTGAGGTAAGGCTATCAGTGGGACTTTTAAACTGGGGGAGACACAGAAACCCTGATCTACAACCATGCAGCTACATTTAGCAGAACAAACATGCGGGACAACACCAACTATATGAAATGCCACTTCGGGCCGGTACATAGAGAAAAACTTTAAATGGAAAAATGACACGTACGGATCATCTTTAGAAACACTGTAAAAACAAGAGAAAAATGAGAAGTTACAAGCAGATGTCACAGATCATAACACATAATAAACAAGACTTATTTGTCTGCTGACCTCTTCATCGCTGTCACGGTCTCTGCGTTTGACTTTCTTTTTGTCTTTGTTCTTTTTTTTTTCATCATCTTTTTTCTTCTTGTCTTTCTCAGGTAGGATGTCATCCAGCCAGGCCAGGTCATGCTGGGAGAAGACAAAGTCAAGCATCTTTCTCACCACCATCAGTCCCAGAATCTGTAAATTGGGACATAATTATCTCTAAATTCATTATTTATTTGATAAACGGTTTGGAGGACCAGTAAGATTCATGCCTTAAAGGTATCAGGTATCCAGAAATCAGGACTTACAGAGATTTATTTGCTTTGTAATTAGTTACTATGTTTTATAAATCTTAATGTTTTTGGCGTTGCAGGTTTGCTATTGTCACCTCTTACGATTACATTATTAAAAAAAAATAATTGCAGATCCTACCATGACAGGGAAAATAATTGCTGCCACAGTAGACTTGAGGATCCAGAGCACAGCCAGACAAGTAATCTGGACTAGGGTAAAAAGATGCACACGGCGCAGAGGTACATGGCGGAGGTAAACAAAGTCTGGCTGGTGCTTGGCGGGCATCAGGATCAGCTTAATCCTCTCCCAAAACTAAACATTAGGATGAAGATCCTTTACATTAAGATGAAGAAAATAACAGAAATAATGTGTACTGTATGTGTGGTCAGACGTGAGTGTGTGTGGGTGTATGTTATAATATAATGTAGGGGCTTTTATTAAATGCATTTTTCATTAAAAAAAGATATAGTGTGCGTATGTGTGTGTGTGTGTGTGTGTGTGTGTGTGGGTGTGTGTGCACCTGAATGCCACTGAGGGAGGCTACACCCATGTACAGAAACACGCCATAAAGTACAGGCATGGGAATATACTAGAAATAAAAAAAGAAACAAATTAAATTATGAAATAATACCATAGTACAGATTTATTTAAATAATCGACTGTTTTATACATAGAAATAGTATTTATAATTAAAATATCTATATAAAATATACACTACAGTGTGGAAGAAAATCACACATTGTTTTTATATTTTACAGCATTCACAGCTAAAATAATTTACATTGGTTTTATTGAGCTTACAAATATTTAACTTCATTTGATCTAAATTGCTGATAAAAACTACATTGACAGGAACTTTATGTATCATATTATAATATCAAAATAAGACTTTAATATGATTATAATAGTAACAATAGAGTGTCACGTAAAAATATCAAGTGGTTTTGGAGAAAAATCGTAATGCATGTTTAGGCCAAAATCAGCTAAACTATCAATAATCTATATTTAAAATCTATATTCGGTTTGGTTAAGCCTATAGTTAGGCAAAAATGAAAAACTTGACTAATCAATTAATTAATTTATAATTAATTGATTAGTCAATACTTTTAATAGATTTTAATAAATCTAATAAGTCAATGCAGAGAATAGAACATTTTTGTAAAGTGTTTAATTAAAGCACAGTTTTGTCGTCTGTCAATTTAGCCCGAAAATGGGTAGGAAGACAATTTAATGTCTGTTTTCTATATTTTTTAAAACCCTTTATAGACTTTAATAATGTCATTTGGGATTGTTAATTAAAAAGACATGTAATTATACTGTGATTAACCCTCTATGGCATGTGTTTATGTTTGTATTGATTGACATTACGGAATTAAAGAAACGTTGTTGCTTTTGAACTTTTCTTCAACCTTTATGATGCAATTTATCCGCAGAAGGACAGGATACGGATTAAAGACTAACCGTTACAGACAGAATATTCGGTGTATTACAAACAAGAGATGTTTTCCCGTTATTGAACCGTTCAATTAATGAACCACTCAAGTTCATAACACCCACCTGCAGTATGGGAGCCAGAAAAACAGAAACTCCAGTCAGAACAAACACCAGAATACCTGTTAACCTTTGCTCTCTGTTTGAAAAAAAAAAATAGAAATGACAGTTACAATTAATTTCTTTAACAATAAACAAAACTGAATACATTACTGTAAAAATTGCAATGTTCCTACTCACCGCACTCCCAGGAACTGTGGCTGTTCTCCTGGTGCACTGCACTCACTTTCCATCTTAAGGGACTCTATGTGAGCAATGGAGATAACGGTAGCTGCTACATACCATGGCAAGCACAGGAACGAGCAGACAGCCATGAGGATTCCCACCAAAAACATGTCTAAATGGTAGCCACATCCTTTCTTCTCAGGTCCAACATACGTTACAAGTAAAAAAATATATACTCTAATTTTTAATATACTCTAAGCTTGAAAGCATCAAATCTGCAAGATTGTAGCATGAATAGAAGACTTTACCGATTTATATGAGTGAGAATGCTATACGTTACCTTAAGTTTGTTCTCCTTGCGGTTAACAATAACAGCAGTAATCTGCTGATCCATAAATATAAGGATGGTGACAAGAAGAGCAGGCACAAAACTAGCCAAATACATCCACCACGGGTTCTTCCCCAAAGGCATGACCACCCAACCGCGGTCTGAACGAGTAGGCTGTAGTGACAGAAAAAAAGGACAACAGGGACAATTAGGGTTTTAGTTTTTATCGGACAGTAAAGTCAGTCCATGTCATTTAGTTATAATATAAACCGATCTTTATCGATTGAGAACTACTTGATTAGAAAAGCACGACTTCTAGCAAAGCAGAATCATACCTTCAATTCTGTAGGCACAATAAGTTTAGGTGTTTCAAGCCCCATTAAAATATCAAGACCAACAAAAGTCATGATTGATGTGAAGATGGCAAAATCACTGATGAGTTTTCGAAGCTACACACACACACGGACAATTACAGAGAGGAAAATAAAAAAGGAAATATAAAGAGCAGACATACAATCATAGTGAGTTGAAGTAAGACAAAGAAAAAAAAAATGACTTGACAACATAAACTATTATAACATTTCAGCAGTTACAAAATTAGATTTCAAATGATGATTTTAAAGCAGAAGTATAATTAAAGGGGAAGATTATGACACAGAAGGGCAGTTGTGTGACCTTAATGTCAGTGGGCACATGCAGTTTAGGTGTTTCCAGGGATATCAGGTGATCCAGGGCACAGAAGACCATAATGGATATAATAATGGCAAAATCTGCAATCAAGGTACGCCACTGAGGGAAAAGAGTGGGGTAAAAGGGTCAAAAAGTGTAAAAAAAAAAAAAAAAGGAAAGATATGAAGATAGAGGCAGGACTAATTGGTTTTGTTTTTTTTTTTGTTTTTTTTTAGAAAATATCACTAGTATTATGAACTAAATACATTTTTACATGCTTAGGCATAAGTCTACACAGGTGGGAGGGTAAATAGCAGACCAAAAATAATTAAAAATAAAAAAATACAATTAAAGTAAACAAATACATTATTTAATCTTATATTTAAAAACTTATTTTACTTCGACATTTCAGGTTAAAAATGTTACAGTATTCTTGCTGGCTTATTCAAACCTTGGTAGGGAAGTAGCGGCTGGACTTAAACTTCTTGAGTGAAATAGTCATGGAATAGGTGCCGAAAAACAGGATGAAGGACATGAGAGCCAGGTCAGGAACATGCTTGCAGGATTTGCCAACCAAGGATCCACCATATTTTAGACACTCATATTTGCTCAGCTGACTCCAATCCAGAACAGTAAAGTTATACTGTATGGAAGGAAAAGCATATAAAGTGACACATGGGCGTAAAGTTCTTTATCATCATTAAAAAAGTTTTTCAAACGGATCTTCTTCTTGGCATAAATCTACAGCGACAAGATTACAATCCTCATTCTTTTTACCAGAGAGTAATCAGTAAAGTTGTCTGGACCAATCACAGCGGATGAATTGAAATCCATTGAAGCACCTATTTTAAAAATAGCAAAAAAAGAGGACTAACGTAAAAGAAAACAAAAAAAAAACGCAATTGTCTTCACTGACCAGGTAAAGTTATTAGCAGTTTACCAGTAGCTTTAGGAAGACTGGTGATGCTCACCTTGGTCTGGAGGTAGACAATCGCACTTGTATGTGGTAATATAGTCAGGCTTAAAGTTCATGTTAATGGGATAGTACTGAAAGGCTCCCAGCATCTTCTTTATAGCATCGGAGATAAAGATAAAGGAGATAAGGCTAGAGAAGCCCTCCTCGGTAAATCGTGTTATGTATTTGATGATGTAGCTAGCATCTGAGGCCACTAGGATGAGACACTGGAAGCAGGAGTGAAGTCCAATCCACAAGCGCAACTCCATGTAGTCTATGTCATAAGTCCTAATTGGAGAAAGTCATATGAAATAAATAGATGTCACTTGGGGAATAGGATTGTTTCACATAAAGCCGAGTTTTAGTCGGTATTCACTGAATAAATGTTCAGATTGAGTGATTTATATTTATCATTAATGATAAAAAAAATAAAAATAAAGAATATAAAATAGTGGTAGACGCTTTTTGCACTCACTTGCAAAACTCATAGAGCAGCTTTTCAAAGACCAGTATAGGTCCTGTTGAGCTCAGGATGATAAGGGGTTGGCCACCAAAAAAACAGAAGACCGTTCCTGCTAGGGCTGTGCCAAGGAAGCTCTCCATCACACCCTAGAGAACACAGTAATTACTTAAAACATATACAGAGGAACTAAAAAGAGATTCTGATCACTGGATCTTGGACTTCTAGTAAGAGTATCAAAATGAAACAGCGAGAGAAAAATAGGGGTCTGGTTATGTAATGATTTCTACACCAGTAAAAGAATTTCGTTTCTAAATTAAATAGGCAGCCAATGGAGGGCCCTCAATGTGGGGGTGATGTGGTCACATTTGCAACTATTTTGAAGAAATCTAGCAGCAATAAAGTGAGTTGCAGTAATCTAAACATGAGGTAATAAACACATGGACAACCATCCCCAACATTGTTACATTTACACAGCAAGCAGAGTTGGTCAAAAACCAATTACAGAAAAGATTTGTGTATCCAATTATAAATAATCGTACTTGGTAGTTGTCAGTGGCGTCTCCTAAGAGTCCTCCAAATGTTATGGCATTAGTGATGCATCCCAGATATATAAAAAGCACAGCTGAGATAGACTGGATGTGAAAGCTGTCATAGAAGTCACTAAGCAGCCATGGTAGTTTCCGTTTAAGGTCTAGCCAAAGACCTCCACAAAATCTGCATTACATACACGATACACAAAAATCTAAACACAATATTTGAAACATGGACATGAAAAAATTTATGTATCTTCCGAACTATTTTTAAAGCATTGGCTGCAATAAATTTAGCATTAAACTGTAACTTAATTTTAACCTAAAATACACTATTTTTCTTTACGTGTAATTTTTAAAAGGTTCTGCTTCCGTCCGCCAGCAACATGTAAGCTAATTACCATGGGTTGTGTTGCATATGATATGATATGTCTATCGATTTATTTCTAGTGCTAAAAGTACAATAAAGAATTTAAGGGTCATAGACTACTAAAATTACCTTCCAGTAAAGGCCAGTTCCTCTCCCAACTCATGCGGAACAGGCATCTCCTCATTATCATCATCTGTTCCTCCTCCCCCTGTGGTTCCATTCACTTGTCCCAGCTCATTTAATGAAAACACAGACTTTCTGTAGCAAAATAAAAAATTTTTTTTCAAATACCGTGATTTAAAAAGTAATCCAAAAACCACGATTTCAACTCAAATACCACGATTTAAAAAGTACCTTAAATACCATAATTTAAAAAGTAATTTAAATACTATGATTTTAACTTAAATACCATGATTTCAACTTAAATACCATAATTTAAAAAGTAATTTAAATACTATGATTTTAACTTAAATACCATTATTTAAAAGTAACTCAATTACCATGATTTCAACTCAAATACCATGATTTAAAAGTAACTCACTCAATTACCATGATTTCAGCTCAAATACCATGATTTCAAAAGTAACTCAAATACCATGATTTCAACTCAAATACCATGATTTTAAAAGTAACTCAAATACCATGATTTCAACTTAAATACCATGATTTTAAAAGTAACTTAAATATCATGATTTCAACTCAAATACTACAATTTTAAAAGCGAATAATCTAAATCTTTATACCTCATCTCTGCTGAAGGAACTTTCTTTGGTGGTTCAATGCGTATCTTTGGGTCCCACTCTCCTGGTGGGAGAACTGTCACCTCATTTAAAAACTCATCAAGTCCTGCAATTAAGTCTTCACGGTGTTTGGCTTTATAGGCTACACTGCTGAACAACTACAGAGCCAATGAAATCAATGACAATGAATGGCAGTTGGTATTGTGTTTATCGATGCACAATATTCAGGGTATAAATTTATAAATAGTTATAAAATAGATTCTATATTTATTCTTACATCATCGACCATGAGTGTGGCAATAGCACGCCCAACTTCAGTGTAGGATTTGACTTTGCCGTGAGGGCCAATCAAAATAAAGAGAAATCTACAGAGAAAACAATAAAATAGAATTACTAAATACATTTTTAAAGGGCATTTTAGCCTTTATTTATAGAACAGACAGAGATAAAGAAAGAGGGGGGTGGGACCGGAAAAGATCCAAGCTGGAATCGAACCCGGGTTGTCGGAGTGCAGTCCATTTTTTAATAGTCAGTATTGAAAACAGCATTTAACTACAAAAGGAAATTTTTTTTTTACCTGGTTGGTATAGGGACTTCAGTCAGTCCACCCAATGTTGTAGCTTGAGCAAGACGGACAAAAGCCACAAAAGGCTTGTCCAAAAAGTCCACCTCTCCAATCAACACATTAGAAGCTTCAGCATCTCTAGGAATTTTCTTCATAAACTTGTTCTTGAGCTGGTGGGTGACATTTCAACATAGTTTTTGAGAAGTAAGACCATAAAGCTGACCTTTCTCAGCTCAGCTTATTACTCTTCCATTAATATTGAAGGAAATATTATGATCTATTCATTAGTATTAATGGAAAGTATCAAATCCTTTCACTGGTTGAGAAAAGTGAATCAGTTTAGTTTCGCAGTCACTGAGGTTGTGCTTATTATATTGTTTGGTATATTATTTAAATGGTTGGTGGGTTGGTGAGTGCCCGCTGCTCAGCTGTCACACAAGTTCATGCAAACACAAATACATCCCAATTTTTGCTTAGACTTAAAAAGTAGGCGTCATATGCTCATGTGTATAAAACAGTTCATAATTACCCCAATGATTAATTGTTGGAATTCCCAAATGAAATGTCTTGTCACAGTAATTATACATATATATATATATAAAAAAATAGAAATAAAAATCTCCTCTATCTGAAGTGTGTAGAGCAGATTTAAGTAAGGATTTAAAAAAATATTAACATCCCACTTCTTTCAAAACACAACATTTCACCTCAGGGAAGTTACTTAACACTGTTCAGACCCAAAATTCAAAAACAGACCCAAAAAAAACAACCATACCTGGTCAGAACTTGGGGTAATCGAGATATCATTCATACTATGACTTTGAACATGATCTAGACAGGAAATATGAATACAAGAAACAAAAATCATTTACATAATTATTGGACTGTCAAATTACTGCGTAAAAAAATCAGTGTAAACCATGAAGCAAATCTCTTCTACACATGACACATTAAAGATATATTAATATACTGAAGTATAAATGAATAAATTAATACTAAAACAAACTTTTGTTTGATTATTTTTCTTAAATTTGTTTAACTAGCACTAGCTAGTTATCACTCATGTCTTTAATTAGCATCTCTTTTAAAATCTTATAAACAAAACTGTTTAATTTTAAAAAAAAATGTACAAAATTTATTGTACATAAGATGCCAGTAAAATGTTATACAATCATTTTGCATATATAAGAACAGATTTTGAACAAATTCCTCTCAGTGTTGATAAATGAAGGTCCTGGAAGAACACACTAAGTTCCCACAGTCACCTTACATCTCATTCCAATCACCTGCACTTACAGTCTGTAAGAATGTCCTTTTATTCAAATCACTAGAAAATACACACTTGGTTTACACTCTGACGTTCTAAAGGAGCTTATAGGAGAGCAGCAATGTCAGTTGGTGGGCCTAGACATGGGCACTTGGCAGATGCCCTTGTCTAGATTGACTTAAATTTTTTTATAGCAGTTCAGGGGGCCCAGCAGTGGCCATCCGGTGGTGCTAGAAATTGAATCCATGATCTTTCGAGCAGCAGTCCAACACCTTAACCACTGACCTACCATTTCCCTTAGACACCAAAGCTATTCATCATTTGAATGGCCAGACCATGACAGCTGGATGCAGATGCAACAAGCAGTGAGCACAGGCTTCAAACCAAGCCTGTGCAGCAGGCACATGTGGTTTCGCAAAAAAAAAAAGGATGCAGAAATTCCTGCTGTTTCTACTGAGACAAGCCTCACCACATCATACACTGCCCCAATGCACTAAGACCAGTTTAACAGTGAGCAAAATGCAAATACAGGCAGTGAGTCAATCAGAAGGGATGGAGAAGAGTGATGGAAAACAAGAGTGATCTAGGTAGTGGTAAAGGCCAGAATTTGGTAAATTCAATAAATTCTTCGATTAAGGTTTTACCATCACTCTCGCCATATGTCTTTACTATGGGGCAGGTTCAAATATTTGAACTAGAACATGCAGTAAAACTATAGCCCAGGCTTACACCACAGCCTCCAACAACTGGACTCAGATGCACCGCTAAGGGAAAGCTGATTCTAACAGCCCATGCACTTTGAAGCCCCCAGTGAGCTATTTTTAAGTGGTTCTATTACATCACTAGCAATAATGTAATAGAAATTTCATAGAGCCCAAAATTGCTAGTAGCACCCCTGCCCAGACCCATCTACAGTAGGGTCTTCGAAAGCTACTTTTCAGAACAGGAGAGGGGGCATCACCCCAGAAGAAGTTTTTACAAAACAATGTTAGAAGGCAAGCATATTTATCATGCCAGTAAATGCAACTGCTGGCAACACTGATGCTAATACAGGAATGCCGACACTGGCTGAAGAAGCACCTGAAACCCTCTTCTTTGACTGGGTCAATTTCACTATTATGAAACTGATGCAATGTCACACATTCTGGTCCCAGACTGGTCCCAGTTTCCTACCTTGGCTGAACATGCCTAAAATTTCTTGTATCATTCTGCACTGCCATCTTACACCTTTCCAATGTGCACTTAGCTACAAGCCTCTTGGCAAACTCTTGTGGCTTATCTCTATAAACTTGGCACCACCATTCAACACTTTCCATGTGCAATGTTGACTATTCACCCGAATTTGAACCACTGAATTTGTAGAAGCCACTTTGCAAAGTGAAATATGGACTGAAAATTGCCTGCAGAATTTTATACAATAGCATCTACACTAACATAAGTCTGTTTCTTTCTAATTCCAAGCTGACAGATTCAGTCTGTATCCAACCCAGTAAGTGGATCAGCACAGAGACACTAAGCCCCAGTGGCAGTCCAGATGACCTTGTCTTCTAGACGGCCATCTGGACAAGACCATGGAAACTTTACTGCAGCGAGGAATAAACATGCCAGTTTGTCTGGTCAAAGAAGAAGTGACCCCGATGGTTTTCTTCTCCATTCTCACCTCTGGCATGATTAGATGGGGACTCTTAATTTTACGGATATAAATTAAACTAGTGTTTTTAATAAGTGTTCACTGTATTATCTTAACTTATTTGATTCTGTAAAGCATATTTGACACCATTTCTATTATTAAAAAGTGCTATATAAATAATGGAGACTCGACTTCAACAGGTTGAATATTGTGGAAGCGAAATCTAAAAGGTGAATATGAATGATAAAATTTGCAATTCTGAAAATGTGTTTGTGTGAAACGGTTTAAAAAGAAATATTAACAACGTCAATAAACAACTGTGTTAAATTTCAGCCCCTAAAAGTAGAAAGCCCTGAAAATTCCAGCCATTAAAATGAAACCACTGTGCATTATTTGTCGTTTATCTTTCGTATAACACATAGATGTTCTTCATCAATTTACAGTGGCAGCTCAAAATGACTTTTTCTTTCATTTAGTTCATTGAAAAGTCTACCAGATCTTATCAAGCCTTATGGTGGTTTGATTGCCTGGTTTAGATTTTGGATAGCATAATTACATTTATGTTTTGCTTAGTCTTATTGCTACAGGTTGCTAACCACCTAAAATACTATAGACGATGCAAGTCAGGCAGAGTCATTTACAGTTTTCCTTTATGATGTTATGATTTTACCCAAGAAGTGGTTTACATTAAGGTAAACTACTTTGCAACAATAGACTCACTTAGTTTTCTCAGACTTCCACTCTGGTGACCTTGTAAGTCCTCAGTGGAGTGATACATGGCGCTATGGCTATGATTTGGATCTAAGAGGCCCAGGGTAAGAAGGAAGAGAGAAAAAGAGAAAGAGAGCCAGGAAGACATGTTGAGAGGTTGTAAGTTACATTGGAAAATGAAAAGGAAAGAGAGAAAATGAAACGTATAAGCTCAGAAACGTATAAGCTGCATAATATCAAATAATTGATATTAATTGTAATATAACATGCTTTCACTGAACTTCTGATATGTTAAATATCAAATATGTCCTACAGAAGATTTCTTTTAAAAACCTTTACAAATGATCGAAAGCAATCTAAGCACTGGAAACTTTAAGGGATTTCAACAATCAGGTTTAAATATTGCATTGTGCCTTGAACTTTTTCACATTTTACCACCTTACAACCACAAACTTAAATGTATTTTATTAAGATGTTATGTAATAGATTAACACAAAATAGCACATATTTGTGAAGTGAAATTTTTAGGCAAATAAAAATCTAAAAAGTGTGGTGTGCATTTGTATTTAGCCCCCCTGCGTCAAATACTTTGTAAAGCCACCTTTCACTGCAATTACAGCTGCAAGTCTTTTGGGGTTTGTCTCTACCAGCTTTGCACATCTAGAGACTAAAATTTTTGCCCATTTCTCTTTTCAAAATAGCTCAGGTTCAGCCAAAATGGATGGGGAGCGTCTGTGAACAGCTATTTTTAAGTCTTGCCACAGATGCTTAATGGGATTTAGGTCTGGACTTTGACTGGGTCATTCTAACCATTTTTAATATTCTTTTATACAAACCATGCCTTTGTAGCTCTGGCTGTACATTTAGGGTCATTGTTGGAAGGTAAATCTCCTTGCTAGTCTTAATTCTTTTGCAGCCTTGTTCCAGGATTGCCCTGTATTTAGCCCCATCTATCTTCCTATCAACTCTGACCAGCTTCCCTGTCCCTTCTGAAGAAAAGCATCCCGACAGCATGATGCTGCCACATGGCGTTGTGATGGGGTGATGAGGGTGATGAGCAGTTTTACTTTTCCGCCACACATAGCGCTTTGCATTTAGGCCAAAAAATTCAACTTTGGTCTCATCTGACCAGAGCACCTTCTTCCACATGTTTGCTGTGTCCCCCACATGGCTTGTGGCAAACTGCAAATGGGAATTCTCATGTCTTTTTTTCAACAATGGCTTTTCTCTTGCCACTCTTCTATAACGGCCAGATTTGTGGAGTACACAACTTATAGTTGTGCTGTGGACAGATTCTCCCACCTCAGCTGTGGATTTCTGCAGCTCCTCCAGAGTGACCATGGGCCTCTTGGCTGCTTATCTGACCAGTGCTCTCCTTGTTCGGTTTGTCAGTTTAGGTGGACAGCCATGTCTTGGTAGGTTTGCAGTTGTGGCATTATTTTCACATTTTTGAATGATGGATTGAACAGTGCTCCTTGAGATGTTTAAAGCTTGGAAAACTTCTCCCCAACTTTATCCCTGACCCGTCTGGTGAGTTCCTTGGTGTTCATAATGCTGTTTGTTAACTAGTGTTCTCTAACAAACCACTGAGACCTTTACAGATTAGGTGTATTTATACTGAGACTAAATTACACACAGGTAGACTCTAATTAGGGGACTTCTGAAGGCAATCGATTGCATTGGATTTTATTTACAATACAAATGCACGCCTTACTCTTTTGCTTAAAATTCTAAAAACTGTATATCAGTTTAATTCCGCTTCACAGTTATGTGACTGTTACATAAAATCTCAATAAAATACATGTAAGTTTGTGGTTGCAAGGTGACAAAATGTGAAAAGGTTCAAAGGGTGTGAATACTTTTTTAAGGCACTTTATTTTACCATGTATTATAGCAGGCATAGAAACAAAATTAGTATCAAGGCACTTTCTGCTAAAGTACAATAGTACACTATACTAGATTTTTTTCTTACCAAAAGACATTTAATCAAAAGTTGAATAATTATTGGTTCTTTGTCAGTTTTTTATTTAAGGATTCACCCACATTAGCAAATTCACAATGTATATAAAAATAAAGATCAAGACCTTTACTCGATTGACTGGGCTTTCCAATGTCAGCCAATGAGCGATGAATAGGCTTCTTGGTCTGGTGTCGATGCTTTCTCAGCAAAATAAAACTAATCTTATCCTTGAGGTTAAAATCTATCAGGCCATCCTGCACATGCTTGTCCACTATTTCATCTGAACACGAGAAAGATATTCAGTACAATGATTAAATATACAGTATGTATAGTCTAAAGATGTGTATGTATATAGGTTGATATAAATTATTACCACCACAAACACACACGGATAGTGGACAAACTTACCAACTATTTGAGGCAGAGAGTAGCCCTCTAAGTCCAACAAGATACTACCGGACTGTAAACATGTCCTCAGTTCAAACAGACTGTGCAGTGAAAGTGTGGAAACATGGGGTTTGCTCCATCGTTCTCCCCTTTCCTCAACTTTCTCCTCAAACTTTACCCATCTGAGAAAACACAATCCATAGCAGTTAGGTTTGCATGACATGTCTTTACTTGAGTTGTGGTACAATCCTGGGCAGAAAATTTGTCTGCACAAAAAGAATACAGCCTTAGCACGACTTGTACATGTTTTGTGTTTAATGACATGGTGTTGATTTGTTTTGTCGATATTGTCACCTGTTTCTTCTCTGTCGATGTTTAGGTCAATTTCCAGCTGCACCTTCCAGCAGCCAGGTACACATCTATACAGTGTTTTAAAGAAACTGAGCAGGTATCTTGCAGAACTAACCACATATCTTCTGTAAATGTATGCTACCTCAAATCCTTTTGTCTCCTTATACAATCCCAGACAGACTCAATAATGTCAAAATCAGGACCCCCAAACAATAATCTCCAGGGCTCCTGTTTTTCCATACACTGAGGGCAGGTTTTAATGACTTTGGCTGCATGTTTGAGGTCATTGTCCTGCTGCAGAACACATTTAGGGGCAATCAGAAGCCTCCCTGATATTTTTGCAATCATAGATAGATGATAGATCATAGATAGGTGATTGCCTGTAGCTTCCAGCATTGAGAACCATTAATTCTGACAAAATTTCAAATGTTATTAGCAGTAATACAGCCTTAATTTGCTAGGAATCTATTTATAGTTATAAGTCAAGAGCACCTGTTGCCATTTTTCTGCACTAAAGTTACTAGGTTTCATGCTCAGTTGGGTTGTGTAGCCATGTTTATTCGTCTGAGGTCTGGCTGCAACTCCTCCATAAAGACCACTTTTGGCCAGAATCCTTGGACAGTAGATGTTTCTTTGTGCTTCATTAAAATAGCTTGAACAGTAAACCCCAGTCTACTTTAAAATATCTTTGCCTGACAGAGACCTTGCTGATGCAATAATATGATCTTGTTGCTGTGTTCAGTCTTGCTTCAATCTGCTTGTTACTGGTGTCCCACAAGGCTTAGTACTCTATCCTCTCATTTATATATATATATATATAAAACCTGTCTGTACTGTATGTCATGTATGAGTATAAATGTCTGTGTATGAACATTATGTGTATGAGTTACCTTGCTGATTCCTTCCACTCTAGTTCTCCACCTTCTTGGTGCAGTGTGTCCATCTCTGTGAAGAGTGTTGGCGTGGAGTCATCTTCTTCTCCAAGGAGGCAGCGCAGTCTTTCTGCAGCTGGTGACACTAACACACAAATTAACACACAGGACACATTTACCATTTACTGAAGGAGAAGCCATTTTTTTCCTGACTAGAGTCCTACATAACAAAAGGTTAGTTACCATGAAAAATAACTTATTTTTTAAGGCAATTTGAAAATTGAAACATATCATATATAACATATCAATTTTATAAAATTAACTTTTTACTATTATCATTTAAATAGTCTTATTAGATGTGAGCTTGTCATTCAACCAATCGCAACGCAACGGGAGCAGAGCACGCAAGGAGCTCCGCTTCCCACACCTTTTGTGCAACGTGAGGGTTGCCAACAGAGGCTTTCTGTTAGCAACCCAGCATGACAAACAAAAAAGCGCAAGAACGGTCTGTGTATAAACACTTTGTCGTAAAGTTTCTCATTCTCATTCTCATTTAATTAAGTCAGACTGCACAATGTGCAAAGCATTTGATAAAGTACGAGTGACCTGAATGGGAGAAGCGTGGTGTCAGGAAAGTCTCAAAGTCTGTAGTGAATTTTTACTTTTCGTAGACAGTTGTTAATTGTTTTTTGTTTGTAAAAAGTATTTCATAAAAACAACAATAAAACGATTTATTAGGATGTATTTCTAACCATTGTTTCTACAGATGCTCCTCATAACAATTCTGTGTTCTGTATTCTGTGGACATTTGGATTACCGTGGTTATAATAATACCTGCCCACTGGATCCAATCCCTTCTACAATGGTTAAGACCATCTTTCCTGATCTCCTTCCCTTTATCTGAACAGTCCTCAATGGTTCCTTATCCTCTGGTCCTTCAAGACATAAACAACTATAAACGGTATCACTTCTGTCCTTTCTCTCAAAATATTTTTAAAGCAATGTCTATAATTAAATACTGTTTACAGAAAAACCTCCAGAACCAACCAGTCTGGTTTCAAAGCTGACCACTCTACAGAGACTGCACTCTTGGCAGTCAATGATGCTGCCAGATCATCAAACAATTAACCATACAATTCTGCTGTCCACCCTTAAGACTCTGGATATTTTTGGAGCACCATAACAGTGGTTTGCTTCTTACTTTTATGTTTGTTTATATCAGGTACAAGAGAGGGGAACGACATCTAGTTGTTACTGGTGTCTCACAGGGCTTAGTACTCCATTCTTTCCTTTTCACCCTTTATACGCACTTGGTCAAGTTATTTATGTGCATGGGTTCTCCTATCATTGTTTTATAGATGACAAACTACTTGACGTTTCCTTTCCTCCCTAAGACACCACAGCTTCTGCCTGGATTTTGTTATGCCTGACAGACATATTGTGAAGGGCAGCTTGTTAACTACAGAAAAACAGAAATGCTATTCATCGCAGCTGATTAGTCGCCATGGCACGATCTTGCAATCACCATGGACAACTTGCTGATCTTCCCTTCAACCACTGCTTGCAGCGGTAATTATGAATGGTATGGTAATTAGGTAATTATATCAACTGCCCTTTTTCTCACATGTTGCTGACTTGACACAACCTTGCCAATCTTCTAAAACATATAGAGGATTCGATCATTCTTATCTACTCAGTTCACTCAGTTGCTTGTATAGTCTCTTGTAGGTCTTCCTCTGAGTGCAATTCGTCCTCTGCAGATGACTCAGAATGCAGCAGTCTGAGTTTTTTTTTCAACCTCCCAAAATTTTTACACACCAACCCACTGCTGCTCCCTCCACTAGCTTCCGGTAGCTGAATGCATCATATTCAAAACGCTGATGCTTGCCTACAAAATCAATAACAAAGCAGCACTGCTTGACTGGTCCCATCATCCCAAGATGCAAGGTAGATCTGCCTCAAGACTTTTCCCACCATTTTCGCAAATACCTGGAACTTGTTAAAATCCAACAATAAAAATACAAAAAGAAAAATACAGCATATCACTGTGCACCATGTGGTAATCATACATTTTTTATTTTTACACCTTGGCTCCCTGCCATCACAGGCCACAGGATTACTAGCATGTGACTGTTTTCTCTAGTTGTTAAATACTATGTAATCCTTCTGATCTTGAGGCATAACCAAAGCCTGTGGAATGCTATTTGCGGAATGGAAAATTACAGCTTCCTTTAAGTGTTGCTTTTCCTTTCATCGTCAACTGAATAACTAGTCTAAATGAAATATAATTAACCTTGCTCCGATAATAGTATTATTCCTAAATTAACGGATCATTTAATGCCTTAGACAGCAAGGATAAGATTGTAAGCCTAAGTTAAGGGTTATGAATAAAGCACTAACATAAACCACAGTATGGTAGGAATAGTGTTAAGAAGCTGTCACCTAAAACACTCATGAAAGAAAGAATAATGGTCAGCAAAATATTACAACAACAAAAAGTGCACCTTTTCCATAGGTAACTTACATCAACAATTGCTGCTCAAGGAACTGAAATGAAGACACAATTAAGATGGTGTGCAATTTATTGACTTTACCTGATAGCGAAGTGTAGGAGTCAATACCAGAAGACAGAGTCTTTACTGAAATCTGAAGCGGACAAGATGCTAGCGGGATATCTGTACATTTCTGATCCATCTTCCCAAAATTACCTTCTAGGTGAGTTGTTTAACTTCTTTGTCCCTCTTGACTTGCATGAAAGACCTAACAAGTGTTCTCCTCCCCCACCTTTGGTAAGCCCGCCTCTAATTTTTACCCCATTCTTCTATTAAGTCATAATCCACAGCTAAAATGAACTGTTATGCTGAACAGCAGCTACATTTTTATATAATACAAAAATATGGGCATTAAGGAATTAAAGAGTATTCATATCACTTAAGTATACGTTACTGATGCCAGTAAATTAAAGCAATTATTTATAACGATTAAACAACCTGCCTTCACTTCCCTCATTAAGCCTTGGTATGTTTAAACTAAAGCACACCGAGAAGTTCTGCAGTGTATTTACCCAGTAATCTATTCATCACAATTTGTCCCTAGTCAAAGTCACTTACATCCTTATACTTTGTACTATACTTTGTAAAGTTTGATAAATTCAATAGTGGGCTGTATAATATATATATATATATATATATATATATATATATATATATATATATATAGTATATCTTCATTATTTTGTTATCATTTTCCTGTATTTATTTTGTTGGGGTTGACCTGGAATATCTTACAATAAAAAATTCTGGGCCACCTGTACAGCTTTTTTTAGCCAATCAAATTTCAACATTCAGTGACAGCCTGCCCTCTGGGTCTAGCAACATGCCCAGTACTACCTCCAGCATTCACTGGGAATTTCCGGGGTACGGCACTGCTGCACCAGATCTTGTTGCTGATAAGATGTACTTTTGCAAAACAAGAGAAAAAAAAATCCAGCAAAGGTTCAGGTTTGTAAAAACAGGGACACACAGCGAGCCAAGTTGGAAAAATAGGAAAGTGCGTACCCACAATTGCCCTTGGGTTCAGTGGACCGAAATACCACATGTAATATTTATGTGTAAGGGGTGTGCAGTTGTGTTCTACATGAAAAATAAAAAATGGCCAATGAGTTTCGGGTTCGAAAAAAAATGAATAGCTTTCATAAACATTAAAATGAGGCCCCACAGACCCTGAACAATACATGAAGTCATTTTCGACTGACTTAGCAAAAGATTTGCTGTTTGGATATGTGACCTAAAAATCTTGACATCGGTTAAATATGTCTTGTTGTCCAATAGGACATGTATTATAACTTACTCTTAGAGTCCACATCTGAAAGCTGTTCGTTTGTATCATGCGCGTCATTGTATCGATCACACTCTTCCGCTTGTCCATGGCACTTATGACAATGCCTTTCATAGCTTCCGTTGTCATGACATGATGTGTGTCTATGTTGGCGTTGTTTCTTTCTGTAACCTTTGGACACTGGTACACCAATGTAAACAAACTGGTTCTCTGAGACAAAACAATAAAATAGACAGATAGATCATAAATACAAAACTAATAACAGATAAGAGAAGTTTAAAATTGACATAACAGTAGTGTGTCTTTGTCAACTGTAGATCACCTCATGCCTTTAGACTTATACTTTAACCCTCTACCTGTTCCAATCTTAATATTACTAGAATTATCTGTACAATAAACTTTGCATTTGACAGTCAAATGAGTACAACCCACCATTATCTTCTTTATAGCGTCTGCTTCTTTTACTGTTGTGATGATAGTCATGGTCCATTCTGTTTGGATGGAAGAAAAAAAAAATATATAATGAGTACATATACTAGACCAATCACCAATTTGTATAGAACAAGCAGCCAATACCAGTTACATTTTTTTTTAAAACTATGTAATTCTAAGTAAAAACAATTTATTTATCCGTGTGCCATGCCGAGGTCAAAATTTGCATCCAAATACACTTTTTTTTTTACAATTTTTGGCATCAAAATCCTGACACACTTGTTAAAATCTACCTGATTAAAATTCACAGACATGTGGTGTAGATTCAACTCTACCAAATAACAATAATCGGTTTATGTTATTCGTTTGTCCAGAAGTATCTGAATTTTATCCTCCTTTTTTTGCCTGTTTGCCAATTGCCTGACCTCCGAATGGGTTCACCATTTCTCACCTTGCTTACATTTAAACTTGTTTGCCTGAACTGTCTCTACCACCAGGTTTGCAAACTGGGTTTATGGGTTAATCTATATCATAAATCCAGAAATAAATTTTAAATAGATTCGATGACCAGACCAAAGACACCAAAGGCAATGCAATAAAACTCTCTGAGATAAAATAAGCCAAAATCCTTGAGAATGGAAATCTGGGCGAATCTTTTCTATATACATCAACTATAAAATTAGGCAGTCTACAGAGTGTAGAAATGAGAAATAAAACACAGATACTTAGTATTAGCCAGATAGTAACCTCAGCTCAATCCCTTGTTATCATATCATATGAAAAATGAAAAAAATAAGTATGAAATCATTAATGAGATTGTTGTAGAATTAATTCTATTTTATATTTTATACTATCACTATATTCTAATTTTAGGTATTGACGATGGATTGTGTCAGTCCATTGTACTTATTTACATTACGAGCCTATCAATTTTAAATTGAATACAGTAAATATACAGCATTTTTTATGATGTATGTCACCTTTTGTTTTCTACGTTCTTCATTTTTGTCAGCTTGTACAGAAACTCCTGCTGCCTAGTACGATTACCGTGGTGCTGTGATATGACTCCCTTTTTGTGGGTTTGCCAAATTGATCCTGATCCGTACATTTAATCTTTTTAATAAAGTGTTTAAAACCTTCTTCTTCTCCTTTCGGCTGTTCCCTTTTAGGGGTCCCTACAGCGAATCATCTGTCTCCACCTAACCCTATTCTCTACATCCTCTTCACTCACACCCACTAACTTCATGTCCTCGTTTATCGCATCCATATACCTCCTCTTTGGTCTTCCTCTTTACCTTCTGCCTGGTAGCTTCATTTCTAACCTCCTCCTACTAATATATACACTATCCCTCCTCTGTACATGTCCAAACCACCTCAATCTGGCTTCCCTGACTTTCTCCCCAAAACATCTAACATTAGCCGTCCCCCCCTAATGAACTCGTTCCTAATCCTGTCCAACCTCATCCCTCCCAAAGAAAACCTCAACATCTTCAACTCTGCTATCTCCAGCTCTGCCACCTGTCTCTTCCTCAGCGCCACTGTCTCTAAACCATACATCATAGCTGTCTTGTACACCTTCCCTTTAATTCTAGCTGATATTCTCCTGTCACACATCACTCCTGACACGTTTCTCCACCCATTCCAACCTGCCTGTACTCGCTTCTTTACCTCTTTTACACACTCTCCATTGTTCTGGACTGTCGACCTCAAGTACTTAAACTCCTGTACCTTTTTCACCTTTCACCCTGTAATCTCACTGTTCCAATCCTCCCTTTCATTTAAACGCATGCACTCTGTCTTCCTACGACTGACTTTCATTCCTCTTCTCTCCAGAGTAAACCTCCACCTCTCCAGGTTTTCCTCCACCTGCTCCCTGCTCTCACTACAGATAACAATGTAAAGTTTTCACCTTATGTGATATCAGAGGGATTCTCTTTGCCATATTTATATAATTTTTTTTGTAAAGATTCTTTATGGTTTTTACATGATGTCATCCCCTTTGACAAACGCCCCCTGGTGGGCAAAACACTAGGACACTGATACTGGATTTGCATTAAACACTTAAAAGCATAAAAAAAACCACTTAAACATAAGCCCACACAAACAATTAATCATTGTAATTATACATATAAAACATATTATAATTTACTTACATGGTTTGTTGTCACCAACTGAAGCATTTAACTACAGTGGCCTTGATTTGATAATAGTAACACAAATGGGATGCTGTTAGATGTAACGTAAATAGTAGTTTTTTTTCAGCAATATGAACTTGTGATAAATTAGAATCGTTTTTAATTTGGGGTTGTAATAATATATATTTCAACTTTCGTACGCTTTCATCCTTGCGGGAGTTTAAAGTGAGGGATTCTCCACAAGATAAATGTAAACACCACTTAAACGGAGATTCATCAGGGACCTAGTGATTTGTGTTTATATTCTTTTTCCTTTACTGCTGTAAAGAGGTGATTCAAATATTTGTAGCATAAAACAGAAGGAAATTTGACCAGCTTGTGCACTGTAAGCCGCCATGTTGGCTAATTGTGTTGCCCAGCCGGTCGTGCACAGGTCACGTGACTGAAAACTATCAATTGCCTTGTAACAGCAGGCAAGCAGACATGTAGCCTTATCGGATCAATGTAAGGAAAAGCCAATGAAGATGTAATTAAAACAAGGCCAGCCACTGTCCTATATCCCCCTCCACCCCCAACAGTATCATCACATACATACATCATGTTTTACAAAATGTCTACCCTCTCAAATAATGAATACAGCTTATCTATACAGATATCAACAAAAGAATGGGACGGTTACATAAAACAAAGTGATTTTACCAAGACAAAAAATTGCACTCACTTGCAGGATTTTCTATCTAACAATATTTCATGCTTGTCCTTGATATCATCAAGCTCACCACCCTTCATGCTGAATGAACAGCCAGCCGCTCTTGGAAAAGCCAATAATTAGCACCGACAAAATTATTGATTTGCCTAGAAACCACTAGGAACCGCACAGTTTAAGTGTTACTAAATATCTCTTTCTATGTCAAAATTATTTGGTGTATAGAAAATAAAGCAATTTATAAAACTTATTTTTTAAAAAATATAACATTATTCAGTAACTAAAACCTTTGACTATTTAATTGAAAACTTCTTAACAACCCCTAAAAGATTTAATAGAAACTCCGCATTTTGTGTAGTCAAACACAAATACTACATTACCAAACACTTACTATATAATATATAAGTAAGTTTTGACCTCTGGATGAAATATTCATATTATATTCATTAAACAATTTCCATATTGTATATGTAAAGAGACGAATATGTTCTTAGAAGAAATAATAGCTTTTAATATTATTTTTATTGAATTTCTTATTAGTTTCCAGCTTATTCAAGAGCTTATTCATATTTTTTTATTAAAAAGACTTAAATTAAAAAACAAAACAAAAAGCGTATACTTACAGGATGAGAGCTGATATATAACAAACACAGCAACCAGCATTTATATCTATAAGCAGAAAAAAAGAGAATGAACAACACGCTGCTGTAAAGACTTGCTGAACTCCACTGTTTGTGGATGGCCAAATGCCTGTGCTCGGAATAAAAGCGTATGTTGGGGCAGACAGATTTTTATGCGGCACAGCAAATAACCTGCACGCTATGCTGACTTCTTGTGGTGATGCTTTTGTTTCATGGCGTTTGTTAGGTGGCTTTATTAAAATCTCTTATGAAAAGGGGTAAAAATAAAAATAGCAAGCACAACTTTTTAATAGTCAAATTTATCATTGTATAAATGAGGGACAAATTTGATGATAAGGAAATATCGCTGGAAAAAAGTTGAGGACATGCCATTAACTCTGATATTATAACCCCCATATTTTAAAATGAACCCATTTCCACTGTTGGCATGCAAGAAGTTCTTCTTATAGGTTAAGGGTTTCTATCTGGGAAATGAGACATACTATGTCAAGCCCATGGACATGTCTTAATTGTCCAGAGCTTGTATATGGGTGAATATGTATTTAAATGTGCTATGTGATGGGTTGACACTCAGTTTTTCTGGGTTTCTTAGGTAGGATTTTCAGTTACCCGTGACCCTAAAATGTAGAGAAAATGAACGGAATCAAATAATGGTTTTAAGAAATATAATTTCTTTTTCTATAATAAACACACCGTATGATTCCATTGGCATATACATGTACTTTATATTTAAAACGATTAATTGTGTAGGTCAAATGTCCATTATTTGCTCCAATAGTTGATTCTTTTAAATCCTTACCAGTCCGAATAACATGGAAAAATAGTTAGAATTATTACTAAATAAATCCAGTGGACAAGCACAGGTGTATTATGGGAATAAAAAAATAACTTTAAATAAGTTTTGATTATTAGCGAAAGTTCGCTTGTTTATGGTTAAATGTCCAACTGAGAGTTTAAAGTCATGTAATGTCCTAAAAACTGGATTGAATGAAATTAACATGCAAAAATAGTGTTTAAATTTAACTTTAGGTTAATGAACAAACAATGCTTACAAAATCTTGCTATTTTTCTCCAAATTTACATTTATACAACTTTACATATTACTCTTTGAAAGCCCTAGACAACTTTCTTTCTCACATATTTCTGAGTCTATAAACTACTAACATTTTTAAGTCTATAATTACTAACTAAATTTTTGAGTCTATAACTACTAATAACATTTTTAAATTTATAAACTACTAAGAATTTTGAGTCTATAACTACTAACTACATTTCAGAGTCTATAAACTACTAACAATTTTGAGTATATCACTACTACCTACATTTTTGTGTTTATTAACTACTAGCATTTTTGAGCTTATAATTACTAACTACATTTGTGAGTCTATAACTACTAACTACATTTTTAAGTTTATAAACTACTAACATTTTTGTTTCCAAAATTACAACTGGTCAAATTAACATTTCATGATAGAGACCTGAGCTCAAGCTTGACTGTAGAAAAAGCAGTTTAAAGTCAATGCCATGGTCACCGAATGGTACCATTTATACTCGTCTGATCTCCAGGTGGTCCACGTTTGGCCGTTCTTAGCAGCAGTGAGCACCTCCAAGTAATGGGACCGAAATCAGTATGTAACAGGCAGACCTGGAGAGGAAAAAAACGGTTAGGAACACTGGAATCTTAGAAAGAGCATGTGTGGCTGAAAAGAAAGAAAAAGAGTGTATCAGGTTTGCTTTTGACCATGTACAGTGCCTTGAAAAAGTATTTATACCCCTTGAACTATTTCACAAATGTATTTAATTGAGATTTTATGTAATAGATCAACACAAAGTAGCACAGTTATTGTAAATTATACATAATTTTCAAAATTTTAAGCAAATAAAAATCTGAAAAGTGTGGTGTGCATTTGTATTTAGCCCCCCTGCGTCAATACTTTGTAAAACCACCTTCACTGCAATTACAGCTGCAAGTCTTTTGGGGTATGTCTCTACCAGCTTTGCATTTTTTGCCCATTATAGCTCAAGCTCAGCCAGATTGGATGTGGCGCGTCTGTGAACAGCTATTTTCAAGTCCTGCCAGAGATGCTTAATGGAATTTAGGTCTGGACTTTCTAACAGGACTTTGACCATTCTAACATATAACATGAATATTACATTATTACATTTGAATATTCTTTTATACAAATCATTCCATTGTAGCTCTGGCTGTATGTTTAGGGCCATTGTCTTGCTGGAAGGTGAATCTCATTTTCTTCTAGGATTGCCCTGTATTTAGCTCCATCCGCCTTCCTATGAACTCTGACCAGCTTCCCTGTCCCTGCTAAAGAAAAGCATCCCCACGGCATGATGCTGCCACCACTATGTTTCACAGTGGGGATATGTTTTCAGGGTGATGAGCAGTGTTACTTTTCCGCCAGCATTTAGCGCTTTGCATTTAGGCCAAAAAGTTTAACTTTGGTGTCATCTGACCAGAGCACCTTCTTCCACATGTTTGCTGTGTCCCCTACATGGCTTGTGGCAAACTTATGTGTTTCTTTCAAAAATGGCTTTCTTTTCGCCAATCTTCCATAAAGGCCAGATTTGTGGAGTACACAATTTATAGTTGTCCTGTGGACAGATTCTCCCACCTGAGCTGTGGATTTCATGGGCCTCCTGACTGTTTCTCTCACCAGTGCTTGGTCTGTCAGTTTAGGTGGACAGCCATGTCTTGGTGGGTTTGCAATTGTGGCAATACATTTCACAGTTTTGGATGATGGATTGAACAGTGCTCCTTGAGAAGTTTAAAACTTGGCATCATTTTTATAACCTAACCCTGCTTTAAACTTCTCCACAACTTTATCCTTGACCTGTCTGATGAGTTCCTTGGTCTTCATAGTGCAGTTTTACTATTGTTCTCTAACATACACTGAGTCCTATACCATTCTATCTACCCAATCAAATTTTTTCATTTTCAATTTTTTCTTTTTTTCCCCCTTCATTTTCATACTTTGTTCTATTATTAAAAGTTTAAAATAAAATATTCTTACAAAATGATAGTCATAATTAGATTTTCTTTAACAAGTAAATTAAATCCACATTTTGCGTCACTGACCTTTGCATTTGAATGAGCTTTTGCCTCAGGTGCACTTGTGCATATTTTTTCAGAAAGTCTCGCAGGTCGATCTCCTGAGGAATCTTGAAGATGTTTCTTCTGTTTTTAGTCTGTCTCAGTTTCTTCTGTTACTTTGTGTCATTCTAGACCAGTGTGTCAAACTCAGTGCCTATGCAGGTCGGTGGCCCCTCCCAGGAACTTAGTTTGGCACCTGTACACTAGAAAAAACTAAATGATGATTATGAGATCTGATCTCTGTGTGGGGCACTGGCTGTCGGACTTTTCTGCAAATTTCACCGAATTAGTACAATTAATAACAAAATGTTTAGACATGTAAACCGATACTTCCTACTAACACACTACCGAAAAAAATAGAAATAACTAAATTTAAAGTGTTCGAATTATTTTGGCCACCACTGTACAGCCATATCAGTAAAAAGACACACTTGGGCTTCTTTTGATAAAGTCAGACTGGAAATAAATGCATTTGGGTGGTTGATAATATTTGGGGGGTGTTTAGTTTTAACTACAATCATTTTTTAAATTATAAATGTAATTAAAATGTACAATACATTTTTATTGGTTTTCTCACAAAAAAATAAAAACATTTGAAGAGTCAGGACTGATGTTTGCTATTCTAGTTTGGCCAAAGCCACTAAAATAGTAAAATGTTCTGATCATGTGTACCTGATGTGATACACCTGTGTGTGATTTCAGCCATTTTAAGTGAAAATCTAATTTATTCCTCACCAGAAATAGTTCTTTTTAAAGTAGATTTAACAAAAGTTTACATATATTACATATATTGTTTCTTTTCATGCTTGTGTTGACTTCCTGTCTCGTCCTTGTCATTTATGTATTTATATCCCTTGTGCTTCCCTTTGTGTTGGTCATAGATTTCATAACCAACACGTGACAAACACAAGGATCACATGACAAGGACGAGACGGAATGTAAACACAAGCAAGAACTCAAACCCAAAACATGACTTAAAACATAAAACATGAACATAAATCATAGAATAAAATTATATTATATATATATATATGTATGTATGTATGTGTATATGTGTGTATATTATATATGCATATATATATATTATTCTTTAGATTGATAAAGGAGAGCTATAACCAAAAAGAAAATATCTAAAAACAATTAACAAATAAATTGGCATCTTTACTGGAATGTAGAAAAAGGTGTGTGTGTGCATGTGGTCATCTTAAACAGATTTTTTTTGTTATTAATTTATGTCCACTGTGATGTTAATCGATAACCAGCTTTTGAAGGTTAAGTATAATCTAAAAAAATTTATTTAAATAACTTTACAAATAGATCATCTCCCTAAAACCAAACACATTCTTAGGGTACAGTACAAATTAAATAAACAGCAAGAAACAAATTGATATTTTTAATACATTTAATTTGAAACACCATTATTCTTGGATTAGTATAAAAAAACTTCAGTGCTTGTAAAATAGAGACTAATGGAGTTTTTCAGAAGATCGTTGGTTCACAGCTGCTAATTTGTATCTGGGAACATAAAAATAAAAGAGATGAGAGAAAAACATTTAGGCTTAAACTTCCACTTAAGTTCTTGTGAGTGTTCTTGTTACAATGTGGTCGACTTTCCACAGACAATATTAAATGTATATAATAACGAAACAGTTATCTGACTACCAGCTATATCAAATATACACCAGGTATTGTATCTCTGATAACCCAGGTTTCAAACTGCTGGTCAACTTATCTACTAATCTGGTACTTATCTACTAATTTTAATACATGATGTCATCCTGCTAAGATGGACATAATAATCCAAATTATCCAAAATTATGTCAGGCTATCCAAGACTGATACCAAGTAATTAGAGGAAATAGACAACTTAATACTGCCAAACCTAAAAACTTAAGGACTTTATGTGCATAATTGCTATAAGGTTAAATACCAAAAACAGAAAACATGGATGTGCCCTATTTGTCCTGTATTCTTAAACAGCCAAATAGGCAAAGAGAGTTTGGAGAAGAAAATAAAAAATAAACTGACCTTTAACAATAGGCTTTTTATTGCCAGTCAGTTCATGATTTAGGTCTTTACTGCCTCCCTATAATAAAAAACATCATTGTTAATTATTATGTCTTCCGTGCCTGAATCAAAATCCAACAATAACTTAGATTAATCACTAAATCATTTATATTAAATCATTTATTAACTGATTCACAAGATACCATTAGACCACCACTAATGGCGAATTACTCAAAAAGGCTTTTAAATATTATGTATAGCATCGTCATATTATATAGCATCATTATATTATATTACAGCATCATCTAACCACCAGTGGGAGCAGCAAACACACTAACAAGGTCTTAAGCAAATGTCGAGAAATTGCAAGGTCTAGGGCGTAACCTATAAGAAATGCTGTAAAGCAAATATGTATTTCATTGATTTTTAACCAAAAATAGGGCAGCAACTAAACCACAATCCAAATGGTGGGTTAGGAAATGCAATATGGTTCATTAGTCCGACATACAATGTATTTCTTATAATTTTTTTAGCTTTAACATCTTTGAGAACTTTTCAAGAAGAACTTTTCCAAAAATCTTTCTCTTGTGCCAATACCACTTAGTGCTTCATATCATTAGTGATCACATTAGCAAAACGAGCTAAAGATCCACATGCTCTGGTTATTGATTGTCATGCATGTTTGGCCACATGACTCTGGGGTGTTCTGTAGGTAATCTTGGTTCTTTGTCTAGCCTTAATAAATTATTTAGGCTTTATCATTTTTGAGATACCAATACGGAACCCACAGGGAAAAAACATCCAACTGTGACTTTGTGTATTATTGATCATCGGCATGTACCTTCCTACTAAGTTGCAAAGCCATTGCTCCTACGACAAAACATAGTCCAAATCCGATTAAGATGTACTGTGTATACTCCATCACCATAGGTAAAATGACAAGATTCGTACGGAACATTGTGAGTGGAGGACCATCAATGTAGCCACTCTGAAAGAGATTATAGAACAAATTGGCAGTTAGACATTATTCCCAGAAATGAAAGGACAATAGTGAGACCAGCTATTTTAAATGGTTTTAAGACAGTGACACTGAGGAAGAGACTGAAGGCAGAGTTGGTGGTAGCAGAGCTGGAGATGTTGATGTTTTATTCGGGAGTGACGAGGTTGGACAGGATTTGGAATGAGGATAAATCAGAGGGACGACTCGTATGATGTTTAAGGGATAAAGACGACAGATTGAGAAGGTTTGGACATGTACAGTGGAAATATCGTTTGGAGGATGTTGGAAATTAAGCTGCAGGCAGGACGCAATGAGGAAGGATAAAGGGGCGGTATATGGATGTGATAAATGAGGATATTAAATAAGTGGGTTTGAGTAAAGAGGATACAGAGGAAAGGACCATGGTGGAAGCAGGTATTTCGCTGTCATGACCCCTGAAGGGAACAGCCGAAAGGAGAAGTAGAAGAAGAATTCCATTCACCTCTCCAAACCAAATCAAGGGCATCACTACTTCAGCGATTTTACCAGTCTGCCTAAAACATGAGCATACAAAGGTGGTTTAGTTAAAAATACTTTTAGAAATAGTTAATAAAACGTAAGACAAATTGAGAACTTAACAAAAAAAAAAAAAAAAAAAAACAAGACGGATCAAATACTTACTTTATTCCTATTACCTCCTTTATTAGCAGGTTAAGTTGCAGCTTAATAGACACATTGATGGGTATTCCGGTGTCCTGTAGAGCACTAGCAAATAAGTGACTGGGAAAAAAACCTGATGATACATTGTTCCGTTCTAACATTTCAGTACCCTAATTAGTTCGATTTATTTGGCTTATGTCAAAGACACAACTATTAGTTGGTTAAACATGGTTCCTAAAGTTTATACATCCAAATCTGCATCTAAGCATCTAATCTGCATCTATTATAATGAAGATACGATATTGTGGTTTTACAAAAAAAAAAAAAAAAAAAAAATCAGTAAAGACTTGCATATATTTCCTTGGTAGGGAATTCCATTAAAGAGCTAAGAACTTTGGCTTTAGTCAGGGTTGTTTGCAATCTTCCTAAATCAGATAACGTAATTGAAAAACGACTTAGTATCATGATATGACCGCCTCTATCAGTTTTATATTGCGCTTCGGTATTCTAAAAGTAATTGTCCTTTAAAAAAAAAAAAAAAAGTAATACTCTAAACTTTGAACTCCGGTTATGAATCCAGTTTTATGCAATGACTAGGAGGATTTTTATACCTCTCATCTGATCTTGCTGTATAGCTGAAAGTTCAGCTGGTTATAGTTATTTTGGACAAATGCAGTAAGACTATATATAAAGTAAGACTTTCATCTGTATATCCATTTTGTTATATTTACCCATATATATTTGCAAATACCTTTCAACACACAAAAAAAATTACTGCAGGCTCAAATTATAAAGCATAACGCTGCATGTTTGTCTCAGTTGGCTTTTTGTCACAACGTACAGTGATAAGATCATTTATTTTATGAGTTCTGATTAACAAACTGAGATGAGATGCCACAAGGCCGAATTTAATCCTAATCAGGTGCACAGTACATTTACATTTATATTTATGGCATTTGGCAGACACCCTTATCCAGAGTATCTCCTTTATACAACGGAGCAATTGGGGTTAATGGCCTTGATCAGTGGTCCAGCAGTGAGAACTTGGTGGTGCTTGGAATCAACCTTCAACCATAACTTATAGACCACCAAGATGGTGAAATGAATCATAGTCTGTCAACAAGTGACAATAAAAGATGGGCATTTTTCTCCAATTTTGGCTTTTTTTTAACAGTTTTTGGGTTAATTTGGGATCTGGCGGACCAGAATTGATCTGTTTAATTAGGAGATCTTGGCAAGGCACAATATCGTCTGAATGACTAAAGCAAATGTATTGTATTCTTTAGTAGAGGACATACTATCAAAGAAATACATACAGATCTTCATTGATGTGTATATAGCAAATAAAATAATAAGAAATATACATTATAGCTCTATTTTAGATAGTTCCTTTGTTGGGAACCTCAAGCCTGAGCTTGCCTGAGTAGATTTTTAGACTTTTTCGTACTGGATGTATGTCGATGAAGAGCCCATGATCATTCTCGTTGGGATCGAGTCCATTGACAGTCTGTAAAAGTGCAGGATCAGCATTGTAGAAATGTGGATGGGAAATGAACACGGGGGAGTCTAAGAGAAACATAGCAAATGTAACTTAAATATATGACCAGGCTTCATGTGATCAAATTGTGATCAGTACATCCTTGCATTTACATTTTGATTATACTACACTAAACATAGAAACGGTTATGTTCAATGGCCTGCAGTAATTGTAGCCTAGTCATTAGCATAGAACAGATTGAGCATAGAACATAGAACTTTAACTTTGGCATGTTGGTGGGTTTTCTTGTTTCAGGTCCTCAAACAGAAATTTCATTTGATTAAGGTCAAGGATTTAGAAGAAATAAAAAACTTTGTCATTGTACATGATTTTCTTTGGTAATTTTTTTACCACAAACTTTTAATCACCATTGAATCTCTATGACTGAAACTTCATTAAGAACCAGGACACTCACTGTGCCTGCAAGTCCTAACATCAAGAAGTCCCGACTGTCTGCATGGACAGAAGCCTTCATTTGGAGGATAATCCGAGCCATTGGCAAAGAGAGTTTTTGGAGCCACAAACCGATACACAGGGATTCCTCGTGAAGTTCCTGGTCTTTTATACACCAGCTCCATTGACCTTTAAATCAGTCATAACATTTATGCAAACAAAAAACATTCCTTACACTCACCTGACATAAGCTTAAAAATAGAAAAGATGAACATGCATAACAGAAATTACCCACATAACAAAATTGGTTTGGTCCAGTGATGGGCAACACAACCCACTATCACTTGGTCCAAATACATAAATGAATGAATTACGGTACATGACTAGACCAGGTTTGGTTGCCAGAACTCGGGGCAGAAATCACCTATAGCATAGCCATAATTCAGCCGACATACGACTATAACTGTCTTCATTCTGGTAGATAGAAGCAAACAAATTGATTCCAAATGTCAACCTTAACGAAAGCTTTTTTTGTTGCTGTTTTTTAAAAATCTATTTACACCAGGATGCAAAGCTAGGTCCTGCAGAGCATCCCAGCCCCATGTATGTCAATACGTTACCCAATATTTTACCACTCTCTGATACCAATTATGATGTCACATGCCATTGGACGGATAGTTCATGAACTTAATTTTTACAAACAGCTTTAATTAAGTTATTATTTACATCATTAATAACTTACCGAGGATGTTAACTCATATTTAACATAACAATTGGCCCATATCTTGTTTGCCACCTTAAAGACCGTTCCACTCTACCACACTTGAAAGCCAAGTATGGTTTTACAGTCCATTATGTCCTTGCCAAGTAAATGCCAGCTGTGCCGGCTTCATTCCAAATCAGGGCCAGAAGTCTTTGCTACCTGATATTTGATCCGCAGTTACACGTGTTGGTATATAACACATGGGTCAGGAAACTATAACCTGAATAACAGAAGAACAGTAAAGTTTGCTAAATTGAGTGTTTGACTGTAAAGACATTACCTGCAGGCATCTGGACTATAAAATGGCAGAGTGGATTCTGAAGTCATGAACGGTGGCCACATCTGTCCAGCGGTACCATTGATCATGTTACATGCCTCGGATTTCCAATATTTAACCTGACGAAAGAGAAAATACGGGTTACGGAATTAAATAAATAGAAAAATTAACGAAATACCATAATGCAAAGAATTATTTTTTTTTTAAACATACTTTCTTCAAACCGTTCCAGGAATCCACTTTATGAACTAAATTAATGTCATCCCTACCCGTGAAGACAGTAAACAATCCAGTGTTGGAGTTGTTAAACTAGAAATGAAAAAAAAACATTCATTTGGCGCACATATATATTATATATATATATATATATATATATATCTATATATATATATACACACACAGTATATCGTAATTCACAGTTCACATACCTCAACAAATAGGCCGAATTTTCCTTTAAATGGCATCAAGCTGGGAAATAATGTGTTAAGAAAGTTCACCAACTTGCTGTCGTAGCCCCACATAAGCTCGCCTACAGTTTTAGTCACAAAGGCTTCCTCCTTAAAACTAAAGAAGGTGGCACTTATCATCCTTCTCACTGGAACAGGTAAATACTCCATCATCACTGATGCGCCCTAAAACACAACAAATCGAGAATATATATATACTATATGGTGAAGTTTTCTATTCAATTTTTTTTCAACTGCAGTCTATTGGAACAGTGGAAACACCAGATATAAGAGATTTTCTGCATGTTTATCATAATAAAACACATCCATGGAGAATAATTAAGGTAATGGATAAATAATAGAATTAATGTAAAACCTGTAATGTACTGTATATTTAAGAAGTACCTTATTTTATTAGTTTTTTTTTAACAATGTGTCTTACCAGCACCAGCATGTTTGGGATGGTTACCACATCAGACTCATTGCCTACAGACATGCTCTCCTCAAAAAAATACTGGCGATATTCCCGATAAGAGACAGTTTTGTTGTCATGAAACGTGATATTGTCTTTCCAACGTTTCTCTCTATAAAAAAAAAAAAACAAAAAAACATTTTGCCAATAATTAAATAATTATGTTACTATCCTGGTATTTAAATTAACATCCGCCTGAATAGAGGTGCTTCAAATATCTTTATTAGTTTAGTGCATTTATAATCTAACATTACCACCAATGCATTTTTTATTACAACAGAGAACTTGTTAGCGATTTTACAGAGATAGATAAATAAAAAAAATATTCCGCACATATATTCGTCACAAATCCTCAACACTGCAAAATGACACACACATGATTTATGTTATAAGGATCAAAAGATATACTTCCTTTTTGTGCATTGATCACATGTATCTTTTGCAAAACAGGAAACAACTCAACAACTTTTAAAGTTGCCAAGACTGCAAAATTATAGAATGAATAAAAAAAATAAGATCACTTCATTCTTTTGCAAACGTATGGTTTGGCATTAGCTCTTAAGGAAAAAAAGCAAAAAATGTCAAAAACGAGAGAAATGGTTTTAATGATTTTACTAATAAAGAAATAAAAAAAACCTTTAGGCTAAATGTTTATTTATAATGCATATTTAATAAATCGTTTCCCTTTTTAAAAAATACACAAGACACTGCTGTACAGACATGTGAAAGAACTTTAATTAACTGTAAAAGTCTTTAAGGCCTTCAGGCAGGGTGGGGTGGGAGAATGTTTCACACCTTCCAACATTTTTTTTAACACTCACAGTCTACTTCAAAAAAAAAACCAAACAACTCAATTATTAGAATATGTTTTAAAAAAGCAAGGCTATATTACCTGATCTCTACCAGTATCAGAAAAAACGATAATCATACGGTGTTCATTGTGTAAAAAACCAAATGATTCCGTTACTGTATTTTGAGAAATGTTAAAAGCAAAAGAATTTGCTCTGACAAGTTTAGACAAATACAAATAGCAACCAAAATAATCACATTTATTAAAATCCCAACACGTTGATATATGTACCTATCACCGTCGAAACATTACATCAGAACTAAACCAACTTAACCTAAAAAAACAGAAATGTTTTTATTACAGCTGTGGCTTAAATTGACATTTTGTGTATACCAACATAAAATTTTAATACAATTCTGAAACCTTAGGACATTTTATTGAATTTGAATAATTAGATAAGCCAATATTTTTTATTCACACTAGAACATAGATAGCATAAATTAAGAAATTTTACACTTTTCTTCTTTATGTGAGCTCATTTCGAATTTAATGCCTGCTACAAGTCTCCAAAAAATTTGGCATGGAGACAACAAAAGACTGAAAAAGCAATACATTTTAAAAAGATTTAGCTGAAAGAATATTTAACAACTAATTAAAGTTCATTGGCATCAGGTCTATAAAATAATTAGCTCTAAAAGAGATGTCTTAGAGAGGCAGGCGTCTCTCCGAAGTAAAGATGGACAGAGGTTCTCCAATCGGTGAAAGAGTGTGTAAAAAAAGAATGTGGAATACTTAGAAAGTTCCTCAATGTCAAATTGCAAACTCATCTGTGCATAAGGGACAAGGATGACGTCATATAATTCATGCCAAATTAAAAAAAAAAAAAAAACGCACCTGTACACATACGGACCTCTTTGCTCGACTGTGGGCTTCTCTCCTGCCAATATCTCTTCAGGGTTGAGAACATTAAAGAAATATACAGACATGAAAAATGGCACAGGAATGTCTTTCCACATAGTGTAAGAGAGACTGTTTCTCGGGTTGATTTCTACATTCTGTGGAAAAACATGGCAGAACATTAGAGATGCTGAATAAAAAAGCAGACAAACATGTGGGATACAAACTGCCGTTGTGCGAAAGTCTCTCAGGCTAATTTCTGGTAACAAGCTTAAACAGACCCGCAGTGGTGGAATGTAACTAATGATGTTAAAGTACTTGACTAAAATTTTTTGTTCTTTATTGAGTGTAATTCAATTGTGGTACTTTTCCTTGAGTTTGGCTTTGGAAATGATATTTTTTTTAAATGATCTGGTACCACTTCACATCAGTTTACATTTAGAGAAGATCCAAAGAGCGCAATGTCTGCAAAGGATACCAACAGACCACAATAAGCCTCATCTTTTTTTTTTCCAAAAATACCACAAAAAAAAAAAAAAAAAAAACGAAACTAAATATTATTCCAACTGTTCACATTCACATTAGACAAAGCTGACTGCGTTAATGAGGATATTTTGACAATTTGGTATATATTGACAAAATATATCCCAAACTAACTATACTAAATATTATGCATTTTGACAAGTCAATGGTGATAAAATACAAATTTAAGTAAATAGGTTAAAATAAATGAGTGTATTTTCTTTTCCAACTGTTTGCACTCGCATTAGACAAAACTAACTGTTTTATTAGGATATTATGACAATATGATATATTTATGATCAAGCATAAGATATAAAAGACATCCCATAATTGCTCAATTAAAATCACTTCTTGCACCCGAATGGTTTAAAAATCAAATTTTACACTGTAAACTACTTAGTATAAATTTTTAAATACCCTTTCCACCACTGCATACCAGGTACATCAATCTTTAAATGAAAAAAACAGTAATAATATTATGGATTAAATAAATGCATCAGTTTACATTGGCTAACAGTCCGAATTAAGTTGACACACAATTATATATACTGTGTAAATCAATCTTACCTTTATTATTTGCTCCTTTATAACAACCGGTCCCACAAACACAAGAACAGCACCAAAAACAACCGCTAAAAGTCCGACCACTAAGAATCCGATTGCTATTTTACACTTTGACATAGTCGCAAGAACAGAATTTGGATTGAAACCGCTTTAAATATTTAATCTGGTTCTTCTACCTGTTGCGCGTATTAATGTAGTCCGATGTAATCTTCCCGCTCAGACTTTGAGCCAGTGAGTGAATATAAGACACACACACACAAACAAACACAAACCCACACACGCTCCTTCTTCTGTTTACACACGAATGAGTTAAGTACGGACGCAACAGGATATATCAAGTTTCAGTTTTTACCCCTGCTCATATTTACAACACCTCGTAAACGGAGATTAGCGGATTATTAAACATACCACAGGTTATAGACTGTCTGGGAAATAAATTTACACTGCATAGACAAGAATAAATCCAGTTTAGTAAATCCAGATCCAGGTGAATAATCTGTGGTCTGTGCGTAATTTCGACTCCAAATGTCCAGATATCGTCCAAGTAGGACAACATCGTCCTAAAAACCACAAGTCTTCTATTCCTTTTTAAAAAAGAATAGTATTATAAATGCAAATAGTTAATTATTAATAACATTTTCGTGCTTACTTCAAAATAAAAGTGATATAAAGTATTTCCATAAAATAGGCTGCTAATAGGTCTATATACATTATGATTTTTATCAAGACAGACTTTTTTTTAGTTTTATTGGAAGGTCATTTTCTTTCGAAACTATTTCACTACAAAAGAAAATGCTTTGAAAATGTTGGTAATTCAATACTATGAAACATGGTTTATTGTATTGGCATATAATATTTTATTTAAAGTAATTGTACAACATTTGACACTGTATTTTAAGTAAAATGCAGGATAAGTATATGTAAAGTTGTATTTTATCTGCCTTATACGGTAACCACGAGGGGTCACTTAATTATGATGTGATATTATGCCGTGGCCACAAAGTATTAATTTTTGGGAGCGTGATATTTTGTCATGGCTATGAGATATTAATACGTGAGAATGTGAATATTTATCGTGACTACGAGATATTAATTAGTGGTAACGTGATATTATGTCATAGCTACGATATATTAATTCATGGGAATGTGATATTATGTCATAGCTATGATATATTAATTCTTGGAAACGTGACATTATATGTCATGGCCATGTGATGTTAATTTGTGGGAACATGATATTATGTCGTGGCCAGAAGATATTCATTTGTGGGAACGTGATTTTAAATTGTGGCCACAGCGGTGGGTATGAAAGATCTGCTCATAGCCTCCACGGTCTGATGCAGTGGATGAGAGGTATTGTCTATGATGGATGTCAGCTCAACCAACAACCTCCTCCCACCCACCTCCTCCAGTCGATCACCTTCTCCTTCGTCTTACTGGTGTTTAAGCACAAGTGATTGCGCTCACACCAGTCCACAAAGTCCATGATGACTGACCTGTACTCCAGCTCATTCAACTGCTGGTGTTGTATGTAAAGTTAGTGTAAAGGGTGAAAAGGAACTGTGAGAGCACCATTCCCTGAGGGGCCCCAGTGCTGGAAAAAACTACCTCAGACACACAGTTCCGTAGCCTCACATACTGTGGCCTACTGGTGAGATAGTCCAATGTCCATGAAGCCATGGACATTGGACGTCCACTCCTGCCCCTTCCAGCTTCTCTCTCAGAAAAGCCAGCCGGATGGTGAAGTCAAAGAACATGACCCTCACAGCAGTTCCGGTGGCCTCCAGATGAGTCAGCGCCCGGTGCAGCAGGTAGACGACAGCGTCATCCACCCCGATGTTCGGCCTGTAGGCAAACTGCAGCGGGTCCATTGTGGTGCTGACCACAGAGCGAAGGTGGCTGAGGATGAGTCTCTTCATGGTCTTCATCAGGTGAGAGGTCAAGGCTACTGGTCTGTAGTGGTTTGGCTCCTTAGGGGTCCTTAGGAACCGGAACCACACAGGTCTTCCACAGGACAGGGACCGTCTTCAGACTCAGGCTCAGGTTAAAGATGTAAGTGACCACCTCAGAGTTGGTCAGCACAGTCCCTAAGCAGTCTGGGGCTGATGCCGACTGGACCTACGGCTTTCCTGGTCTTAAGCCGCCTCAGTTCTCTCCTTACCTGATCTGAAGTTAGGGAGAGGGGGGTGGAGGTGAGGGGCAGAGCTGGGCTGGTTATGGAGGGGGCTGGTGTGAAGTGGTGAGAGTGCATGGGGGTGGGTGTACCCACTGGACTGGAGATATGTGAAGTGGGGGGAGGAGGGCTGGAATCAGTGGGTCCGTGATGCAGTGGGTCAGGCTGTCGATGTCATCTCCATGGGAGCTGCAGAGTGTCTTCCAGTCCGTGGTCTGGAAACAGTCTCTCAGTCTCTCACTGGCCTCGTCAGTCCACACTTTCTCTTCTCACCTTGGATGTATATTTGGGGAGCAGATGCACCAGATTGTGATCAGAACGGCCAAGTGGGGGGGAGGGGGTTGGAGGTGTATGCATCCTTAACGTTTGCATGCAACAGGCCCAGCGTCTTGTTCTCCCTGGTCTGGCACTTCACGTACTGGGTAAAAGTGGGGAGAATGGAGAAGAGTGAGGCGTGATTGAAGTCCCCGCTGATAAGAAGCAGCGCCTGCGTGTGTCGGGTCTGCATGCACATCACCGCTCCGTGCAGTCGCTCACACGCCGCCGCTGCGTCGGCCAATGGAGGGATATACACGTTAAACGTGTTTCACGGGGAACCTCGGGTCTTTCGGTGTTGAGGTGCAGGTCCACGCAGAGCTAACAGCTGGTCTCTGGTGTAAACAATGGAGCCATGTGAGAAGCTGAGGGGGTCCGTCGACGCACTCAAAAAAAGTTAAAAAACAATTAAGAAAAGTAATAAAAGTGGTCTCCTCGTGTGCAGACTTGCAACAGGAAACCCCATAAGACGGGCCAATAAACGATAGAAAAGAAAAGAAATAGAAAAAGCGAAGGAAGAGCTGTCATAACTAGCTGCTGCTCCTGCAGCGCCATCTTTTAATGTAACATTATTTTGTGGCTACAAATGATCATTTCGAGGAAACTTAATATTATGCCATGGCTACAAGATATTAATTCCTGGTGATATGATGTTATGTTGTGGCCATGAGTTATTCATTCGAGCGAATGTGATATTATGTCATGGCTACGAGATATTAATTTGTCGGAAAGTGATATTATGTTGTGGCCATAAGATATTGATTTGTCAGAACGTAATATGTTGTGGCTACGAGATATTCAGTCATGGGAACGTGATATTTTGTTGTGGCCATGGCATATACATTCAAGGAAATGTGATATTCTGTCGTGGTAGCAAAATATCAATTAATGGGGACTTATTATAATATCTTAAGATAATATGTCATGGTTACGAGGTATTAATTTGTTGGAATATGATATGTCATGGCCACAAGAAATTAATTCGTGGGAACGTTATATTATGTTGTGGCCACGAGTTATTAGTTAGAAGGACTGTCAAGGCTATGAGATATTCATTTGTAGGAACATGATATTATGTTGTGGCCACAAAATATTAATTCGTGGCTACAAGATATTAAGTTGTGACCACGTTTCCTCAAATATTAATATAAACATAAAAACATAATTCTGTGAAAGATTCCTGGTGCCGTGATATTATGTCGTGGCCTTTACGTCATAGCCTCCAGATGCTATGTTCCCTCAACATGGCATCTCGAAGCCACGACTAAACATTGCATGGCCACGACATAAGGATGCTCTTACCTTGACACAATGATCCGTAACATATTACCACCTTTTAAATTAAATTAATATTTTATGGTCACAGCATATTATTACATTCCCACTAGTTAAAATGTCAAGACAAAAAGTCCTCTCACTGTAGCTTTACAATGGATGGAGAGAATAAACCAGTTAAAAATGATTTTGTAATTATTTTGTTAGCTTAATAGACATTGATAATTCTCTTTTTTTTTTTTTCATATTGTTTTGGGTCCCTTGGATTAAGCATTGTGGTGGTGCTGTGGTTTCCTCCCTATTCGCAGCTTAAGTGGTTTCTAGAAGGACTGTGGTAAAGGAAATAAAAGCCGGAAAAGGATGAAGGTGTGAGACAGCCAACAACACTTGACTCCACATTACATGTAATGCGGATGCTTCAAAGGTATTTTATATAACAGTGTTTTCTAGGACAGAGTTTGCTGGCAATGCAATGTCCCACCGCCTTTATTTAAAAAAAAGCTTTCATTTTGTTTTATAGTTGTTATTTTAGCTGTTGTTTTTTTTCTCCAAATTCTGTTGTACCATCAGCATTTTGATACCTCAGATACATTAGGTATTTTAACTACTTTTTCTGTTTTATAAGCTCTTACACAAGTGTGTGATTAGCAGCATCCTGACTCACCACAGTCTGGTTTTGTAACAGCACCAAAAAGGAAAAGCTCGCTCTTTAATGGGCAGAGCAATGACCTTGATGTTTATACAATCTTTCCAGCACACTTAAGCCTGCCACAGGCTATTGTGCTTAGCTGTATAAATGAAATAATTTAGAATCTTTCTATCCATTCTTACTGAAAATTCAATCTGGTAATCAAATTGATGCCTTAATCAAAATAGAACTGTTGAGAAAGTTAAGATTGGGTATCAAATTATGGCTCAACATGTGCCAAACTTTGTAAGAGATTTGTCAGCCAGGTCAAAGACAATTTGTTTTGTTTGTTTTTTTACCAGCACAAACTTGCAAAGATTTTAAATCATTTACATCCACGGTTGACTGTATCCTTAAAAAGTTTTAGGGACTCAGGAAAAATCTTTGTAAGAATGGACCAAATGTGTGTACACGATGAGCGCAGGATGACTAAATGATCATCATTTTCACAGGTCACTGCTGCATTAAAAAATGCAACCTAAAACTGAATTACACAAAAAAAAAAAGCTATGTGTCAATTATGTTCTTTTTGGGCAAAAGACATCAAGTATAAACCAAAAGCTTTATTTGTTCTAGCCTGTAGTAGATATTTTAGAGAACTGCCCATCCAAACTGGTAAAAAAAACTGTGTAAGGATTGGGTACATCAGTGTTTATGGCTGGGGTAATATGCATATATGTAAATGCAGCATCGCTTCAGAAGCTTATTCTGCAATTTTGGAAAGACATATTTTTAGACAGTGGCTCGGTGGCTATCCATGAACAATTCCAGGCCTCATTCTGCACAAGGGCTTGTATGGATGGCATGCATTCCAAATTAGCCTCTAATTAAAAATGAATGGTGCATCATTAAAAAAGAGTAAAAATCAGACAATGGCAGCCATTGACTGGTGAAATGGACAACATTACACTTGCAAAGATGCACAAAATTTGATTCTAAATTTAATTTAAATTGAAATTGATTAAAAGTGTAATGGTGATTATGGTGAATATGCCTCTCTCCCAACCTGTTCTAAATGTTTTGCAGGCACCAATTTCTGAATTTGTTTTATTGAACAAATAGAATAAAGTTTGTCAGTAAAAACTTTTTATTTTTTTCCCCATTTCTTTAAGATCCCAACTAGAAGAGCTTATTTACTATCCTTTCTTTCTTTCTTTCTTTTCTCTTTCTTTCTTTCTTCTAATTATTCTTAAATCAAATAACTAAAAATTTAAACTGATCGACTGATCTCTTTATTTATTTTTTTTTTTTACAAAAGAGCTTTTTGCTTCATTGGTTATTGCACTGACTGATCCTTTAGCGTATTTTAAATAGCGCATTAGAATGGAATCTGCAGGAGATCATGGTAGAATAGGTCGCCTCCAGCTGTCTGAGAAAGTTGTATAAAAAAGCTTGGCAGTGTATTTATTTAGCTTTTAATATTTAAGCTGGTTACTCTTAAATTTACACATTTAGCCAGGTTGGGTGTAGGGACAGCACATTTAGCCAGGTTGGGTCCAGGACAGCACAAAAATAAAAAAAAATGAAAGAATTAATTCAAATTGACATCATTTACATAAAATGCATGTGTGCAAACTTGTGCAAACATTGCATAATAGCACCAGAGTATACAGTGAGCTTAGCTTCCCCTTTTGGACAGCCAAGTTGCTGTGTTGTTTGTTATATGATCTCATATTCCAAAGTTTGGCTAATATATTTCACAAATGTTCGTAGCAAACTTAGTTTAGGTCTGAAATAAAAACTGCACTGATAAAAACACGTGACACAAGTGAAGCAGCCGGGACCTCTGATGCAATGGAGGGTGCATATGTAACCCCACGGGTTAATACAGGTATATTTGTAAATCTGACTTCAAAAGATTCAGGATTCTGGCAACTAAGGACAGGATGGGGCGAATTTATGCAATGTTTCTGAGATGAAAGAAATATGTTTAAACAGTGGTTACACGTTAAATAAGCGTTGAATAACAAGTTATTCAATTTTGTCTGGAATTCCAAGGTCCAGTTTTACGTAGTTGGTATACTTATAGATATTATGTACACCAATAAAGGAAAAAGAAGTCACCCACCCACAGGCAATAGTGATCCAGACTCCAACATTTCTGAATATTTTTGTAGGCTTACCAGGAAGGATGCATGGATTTTGAAGTTCCTCTGTTTCCTGCTTCTTTTGTGTTTAAGATTTCCCATCTAATTTGAAGCCAGCATGTTGTGTAATTTTAAATGGTTTTAGTGAGCCAACTATAAAAAAACAAATCCAAAATAAAATAATGTTTTAAAACACTGAATTGAATTATTAGTTATATAATAATATATATAATATTTAATAGTAAGTAATAGCTAACTGATTGAAAAAAAAAAAGTAAGAGTCTGTTAAATTTTTGTACTAATGAGCTACCATTTCTGGGCCCGGATCAAGCCCCTTAACAACACAGAAATGTAAATTGACAGTGTTTAGGCATAGACTCAACAAGTTGTGGTTTATAATAATGCCACAAGCTTACAAAAACACTGCCAAATAAATGACAAAAACTTTTAAATGATTACCTTAATTATTTAATCACTGATAAATAACCCACGTTGAATTCAAATTCACTGCCCCATAGTATATTCTAGTCTTTAACAATAACTTTGTTAATATATCTTGCAGAAATGATACATCCTCACCATGGGCAACTTAAAGACCTGCATTACTGATAGTTTGATTTTTCAGTTTGTTTGCCCAACTTAAAAAAAGCACCAGCCGCCACTAGTCTTCAATGAGATACAAATCTGTACTTAAACATTGACTATTTACTATATCGTTCATGTGCAAATAAAAAATATACTCAGGTACATTAAAGGTAGCTGACTTTAATTTTGAAAATAGATGAAAAATAGAATAGACTATAGAGCAGGCAACCTGTCTCATGTGACATAGTTGGTTGTGGGTTAAATAGAACATCAAATTTTTATTCATTTATTCATCTTCTATACCTGCTTATTCCCTAATTCGGGGTCACAGGGATCTGCTGGAGTCTATCACAGCCATCTTTGGGCGAGGCATCTCTCAGGAGAGGTACACCCTGGAGCAGGTCGTCATTCTATTACAGGGCCCTACACACACTCACTTCTATGAGCAATTTAGAATTACTTATCAATCTAACATACATGTTTTTGGACTGTGGAAGAAAACCCAGAGAACCCGGAGTAAACCCACACAAGCACAGGGAGAACATGCAAACTCCACACAGAAAGGCCCCTGCCTGGGAATCGAACCTGGGCCTTCTTGCTGCTTCGTGCTAACCACTAAGCCAACAACAGTTTTTATTACCTTAAATATACATGTAGATGTTGTAACAAAGCAGCCACCATTGCCACCCCAGGTCCAGTCTTATTGTTGTACTGTTGAAGCTTGATGTCACAATATCACAATGCCAAAAAAAACTTGCTCTGGGCTTACCACGTACCACTCAGCGCTAGGAATGAGTCAAAAATTAAAGGCGGTGCACTTAACGATTCATTCCATGCACTCCCACTGCCCAAATGCTATACAACATATCATAAGACACGCATATGTCGGTAGGCTGGAATGATGTAATGTGATGATGAGCTTAAACAGCCAATCAGGGTGCAAATCAAATCTTCTCATTGTCACTGCAAACATTAAGGAAAAAATTAGGCCATTTTCATGCAAAATCTAAGCTTGATGATGCCATTTTCATGCAAAATCTAAGCTTGATGATACGAGCTACCAGGCATCCCCTCACCTTTACACTGACTTTAGCCCACTTTACCACTAAGGATACTGTATGACTGCACTGCCTGCACCCCCACACTTTCTAGTCACATTATTTGGGTTCCGAGCTTGTCTGCTTCTGCCCTCCCTATAATTAGTTGCCACAGTGTGTCATAAATACTGTATGAAGGCATAAATATACTGTAGACGGCATAAAACGAGATGCAATCCACTAATCAGCAGTAGGAAATTTAAGACTAGACCAGAAATTCCGAATCATGAATTAATGGAAAATTGAAAATAAAGAATTTGCCAATGATATAAATCACACATTACAAAATCATCAGCCAAGCACAGTGGGGGTAGGTGCCATAGCTTGGGCTTGCATAGGCTTGCTTTTGAAACAGTCTTACTAGTTTTACGGATAACATAGCAGTAGAATAAATTTATACTCCTACAGAAACATTCTAATCCAATCACATAAGGGGAAAACTTGCATTTAACATGTCAATGTCACAAAAAGATCGGTCAGTCAATCACTGGACCGACCATAAGCGAACTAAGCTGAATTTCAATTTCTGAAAAGGAAAATAAACAATTTTGTTGGCTGACAAGTAAATAAATGACCACCTTTATGTTTTAGGAAGTTCTTATGTCTGTTTCACCTTCTGCTCCTCTTATTTTATCTACTGCCATTGCTAGTCTTGCTGAAGTCTCTGCCTGCACTTTCCAAACAATATCCTACCTATTTCATTATCGTGACCAAACTTAGCACCAAATATTACTTAAGTAGGCATAAATTTTATTTCTATTCATGTATGAGCATAGCTGCTGAGCAACAACCCTTCTTAGGATCTTAGATATTAAATAGAGGTCAGATATTGGATTGTAGTTGCAAAGCTGACTTAGGTTGAAGTCAGGTTTTAAACGAAGAGATTGATAATTGCGAGTTTGAATGGTTTAGGCACGAGTTTATTAGTCTTAGCTGATATTATTTGTTTAAAGAAACCTGTAGGTATGGGATCTATGATGCAGGTTAATGGTTGTGAAGATGATTGGCTAAGATTTTTCAAACTGCTTTATGCACACTCTCTTTTGCGATCAAAGTCAGACAGTTTAGAAGCGTTCATAGAAACTAAGAAGATTTTTTTTTTAGTCCTTCCAAGATCTGTCTAGAGTTACAGTCAACATCGTCAGTTGAATGATCCAAACATTGTCATACATCGACAAACAAGAAGAAGAGGGGCTTTTAGCTAAACGTTTTAAGCTACATCCACAGTCATGCACATCCACACCATATTTAGACGTGTAATGCCACGACTTACGATCGCTAACTAGCAGTATAACATTAGTAATAACAAGTGTCTTGCTTGGTCTGTGACAGTTTCAATCAAGTTTTGTCCAAAATAAGTCACTTTAAACTTCACATAAAAGTGTTTTTGTTTTTGAATTTTATCATGAACAGTTGCAAAAAACAATCTTGATACTAATTCAGGAATATGATCCCATCAAGGCTGCAAGCGGAACTTAAAATCATATCAAGTAGTCATGCGATGTAACCTATGATCAACGTCACCACTATCAAGCGCGTGCTTCTCATTTCTCTAATTATCCTTTAACTCTTTAACCCCTACTACTGATTGCCTTGGGAAAAAATGCAAAGTATAAAAGAGAATGTGTTTTAATTATTGGCAGTAACAGTACAATTTAAAAACTAGCCAGTAAAATCACAGGAAAAAACGAACAAATTTTTTTTGTACCAAAATGCAAAATGAAATATTTGTGTAAGTATATCACATTCTAAACTTTTCTTTCAGGAGTTGTATAACATGACACCCACTTGCCGGTACTTAAAAATTTGTAATTGAAGTTGAGGTTGAAATCTGCATACACACACTGGAAGCAGTGCAGCCAAGAGAAACGCTACAAAATGAAGAGTATAAACTGTTGGGAATAATTTATTAAAATTTTATAGAACAAATATCACAGTTTAGGTTGTAAATATGGGTCAGTGCTTCTGATAGTGTTTAGGCCGGCAGAGAAGACCTTACCGGTCCTGACGGCACACCACAGCCCAACTCTTTATCCCCCGTTCAGGAAGCCTTACTGCAGATAGTGGCATTTAAACCCTTGCTCCTGACTTCTCCCCAATTTATCTTAAACAGCGGTGAAAATCTCCTGAAGTTAGCCCATGCATACTTTGGCAAACAGCAGAAGCATATCTAAGGGAAAATTATATCTTATACTTTAATAGATCTTAGCCTTGAATCATTTATTAACTAAAACGGCCGGTTATTCCATCTTCTTTGGCGGACATAGACTGTATGAGTCAGAAAACGAGTCAGGACGCCTTCTTGCTCGATTAGCCAGAAAAAGGGCACAGGCTAATGTAATTCCTTTTCTGAAAGATACATATGGGGTTGAAAATTTTGAAAATAAATATATTGATAACATTATGAAGAAGTTCTACCAAAATTGATCTTTTTGTCACTGCATGGAAGAAAAACATGTGATTTTATTAATAATGTTAGGCTTCAATTTATAACACCTGTACAACTGACAGCTCAATTACAGAAAAGGAAGTTCTTAATACTACTCTTAGGGGTGGAAAGGCCCCTGGGCCAGTTGGCTATTATTGCAGTTGCCGGCAAAATCAAGCTATGCCAATGATCTTATATGATAACTGGGCCTATCAAACCACACTAATTTTGTTTCCAAGTGTGGATGCTTGGGCATGCTGTATCTGGAGTCTGTTTGATTGTTTTACAGTAGGTGTGAATATGCCTTTAGGATAAATACAATACTTAATAATTCTAATGAAGCAATAGATCTTAAAATACGTATGTAAAAGCCAGTATGTACCTATTTACCTGAACTATAACTACAACCAGTTTTTTTAAATGTGATGTAGCTTTTTGAGGTACTATGCAGACATCCCACTTCTCCGGGAAGTTCCGGGGGTCTCCCACATATTCATAGTGGTTTCCTGACACCCACAAATTTTAATATTCCAGAAATTATGAAAACAAGGTAGAGAATGCCACTTGACTGAGAGAGAGAGAGAGAGAGAGAGAGAGAGAGAGAGAGAGAGAGAGAGAGAGAGAGAGGAAGCGAGAGACACATGTAATGGGGCTGCACAATGAGACAAAGCTTTAAAATCGCTACAGAATGAGCATCCGCTGATGATTGGTTGAATCAGTTAGGCCAGTCTGGCTGTATCAGTTGTCTCTGTGGACAGACACTACAGTCAACCTCTCACTCTCTCAGTCTCCTGTCAGTTCAGACAGTTTAGAGCTAAACAATACAATAAGTGGATTGTGTGGTTAAAAAATTATATTTGATTCTTTACTTATGCATTTGTTCGACTAATCAAACTTGAGTAAATGTAAAAAAAGAGTATACGTGTACTTTAGAATGACCAAGAGTTTTTGCAGACCTTCAGATAATCACAAGAACACAATGTACGTCTGTTTTTCTTAGTAGAACTGAGAAAATTGTTATGTCTCAACCTTACTGTGAATCCTGTTGTGTTCTGTACTTGATAACCATGTAAGGAGTTATTTCTTGAGGGTTTAGGCGATTGCCCCCAAAGGCAAGGCCATCGGCTTTGCTGACTCAGCAGTAACGACCGAAGCAAGGTCTTGAAGAAACAGAAGACTTGTTAGGGTTTACAACAATTGATAATAAAATAAAAACTTTTTTTAGAATACTAAAATCCTGAATTCCAGACAATTTCTTTTCCATTTGAAGAAAATAAAAACTAAAAGACTTTTAAAATCACATGAGCCAAAATTTTATTCACAGTAAAACAAATATAACATAACAAATGTCTAAAAAGAGATATTTGTCACTTTTATCTACTAAATAAGCTCATTTTAAATTTGATACCTGCTACAAGTCTCCAAAAAGTTGACACCGGGGCAACAAAGGGCTAAAAAAACAATAAAAGATTAAGCTGGAAAAACGGTTTTAATTAAGTTAATTGACATCAGGTCTGTAACATGATTAGCTATAAAAGGCATGTCTTAGAGAGACAGAGTCTCGCAGAGGTAAGGATAGGCAGAGGCTCTCTAATCTGTGAAAGAGTATGTAAAAAAAAATTGTAGAATAGTTTAAAAATAAAGTTCGTCAACGTCAAATTGCAAATGCTTTGCAAATCTCATCGTCTATAGTGCATAGCGTCATCAAAAAATATGGAGAAAATAAAAAGATCTCTGTGTCCCAGCACAGAGCCAGCAGGGCCTTTAAAAAAAAAAAATAAGTTGAAAAAACAATTGTCCACAAAATTGCCTATAGGTATTTTTGTTCAGGTTGAACTGGAATATCCTACATCAAAAAGGTCTGGGCAGCACTATAAGCCTTTTGTTGAAACACGTTACATCTGATTTGTAACAAAGTATTAGTGAAAGAATTATCAGCCAATCAATTTTAACGTTCATCGGAAGCACCCTTTCTGGGTCTACTGGCGCGCCCAGTGCTACCTCCAGTGTAGTGAAAGTCAATGGAAAGAAAATGATAGTCGGCACCATCACACCAGGTATTGTTGCCAAATGAAAACGCAAATGAAATTTTCTTTTAAAAGGCACCTTTTCGCAGACCAAAACATGACCTACACCCAAACTGTTTTCACTAACAAAGGCCAGCGAAAGTTTTGTGTGGTATTTTTAAAGATTGCAACTATGAGTGCTATAAGTGGCTAACAGCTAGCACAACAAACTATATTGTTGGCTTTGTTTAGTTTTTAGTACGAGTAAAGGGTTTTAGCTTTGATTTTAGCTTTGACAGCTAAACCAAGGCAGCTTAGGTACCAAGGCTCTGAGCACCATATAATGTCAGTTGAGCATAATATGTACATTATTAGCATAAAGCTGTAACAGGCATGTGTAGATGTGTGTGTATTTGGTTTATAGTTGCTAACTGAAGGCCAAGATTGAGCCTATGCTGCAACACCATGTATAACACACTTATATCGTTTCATCGTTTATCCGATTTTAACTTTATGCACAAAATATTGAAAGTTTTCACATGAATTTTCTTCCAACTGTTAAAAAACATTTTGGAACAATATGAACGAAAAATATACAAGAGGATAAAATATTTTCATGCCATACGCTCTTGTAAAGGTCCTTTTAAACTTGCTGGAGGCTTAAAATATCCCTTGAGTATCTGGAAAATAGGCCAAGAGAACAGTGTCTTTTACAACTTCGATGTAATCATAAAAACATTACATTACATTAGAGAAAAAAAAACTACATTGTCATTGGTTAGTTATAAAAAAAAAAGCACTTAAACATACCCTTTCTGTGTTATGAATTACTTCAGGATCTGGTTGGCCATAGTCTGGGGGGTTGGCAGTGGGGTCATAACCCAGCTTGTTAAGCATTGGAGCAATATCACTCATATCTTTTAAAACATCGACTGGAATGTGGCCTACCCAGCGACTGAGCGCCTCTAAATTAACTGGTTTTATGACCTGGTCAGTGGAGCGCTCGACTCTGTAAATCACAAAAATTAATCAAAGACCAAACAGATAATAACTGCTATTATAAACTGCATAACGAACTGTGAGAAGTGGTGGCTCAGTGGTTAAGGTGTTGGACTGATACCAGAAAGATCAGGGTTTGACTCCCAGCACCACTAAGCCACCACTGCTGGATCCCTAAGCACATCCCTTAACCCCCAATTGCTCATTTGTATATAAAAGAGACAAAAGTAAGTCGCTTTGGATAAGGACGTCTGCCAAATGGCGTAAAGGTAAAGTAACCCAGAATATATTGGACCTATGATTTATTAATGTCTTCTAAAAGTATTTTTTTAACAAATAAAGACTTACCGTGATAAAGAAACTCCTCCAGGCTGTCCAATAGCTTCCTCATGGTGTAGAACCCCCTCATGCCATGGTACACTAAGGAACTCTAGGACTCTCGCCATTGTGGTGCGTGGCTGCAGGACCAAATTTTCATAGCGAACGGTCAGACAGCGTGAAGAACCTACCAATGTGCACTGAAACAACATGATCTCTATTGCCTGGCTCCACTTGCTGAGGCAGTCTCTGTAGCTGGAAATGTTAAAACCAGCAATTGTAACTTGTCTTGAAATCATAGAGTGCACTGAGGCTCGACCATCACGTATCATAAGAAGAAACTTTGAGCTGAAAGCATAATATAAAAAAGGTAGTACGTGTAAATATGGTGGACGTAAGGACAGACAGAAAGAATTGAATAATAAATAAATGAAAACGCTGAGAGAAACGGCTTAGGTTATTTAAAAACTATATTCCACTTGTAAAGCAGTTTATAACCGTTTTCCAAACCTCTTACTTGGGAAACAATTGAGAGAGGTAGATGGAGCTCTTTAGCGTAAACGGATCCTTATTGCAGAGCAGCGGTGCAGGCTCACCATGACGAGCAATGATCTCCAGTATAAACGCTGCAGTGGCAGAGTCCAGCATCTCCTGGGTGATCTCCTCTTCATCCAAGGCCCAGCGCGCTTCTTTTGACCTCCTCCAGCCATAGTGTAAAGCCAGAAGCCGAGGGATTACCCGGGTTTCTTCCCCACAGCGGATATCCGGGTGGGCATCAAGCATGGCACGCATTAGTGTTGTACCTGAGCGAGGTACGCCACCAACAAACACCACGTTCGAGTTCTGGTTGTAGGAGTATAGAGTCTGATTGCTACCCCTAACTATTACTGACGCTCCTTTGCTATGAGGATTTTCACTTTGGCATATGAGCGTATGATACAGTGCTTTTACACTGGCATACACTCCAAACAGACACAACAGCAGTATGAATCCACGTCGAACAGACAGCCGCATGGTTTAGTTAGCTGACCGCTATATTAAAAGTCAACAGACAGCAAAATTAGTTTAGAAATTATCAAAAAAAATCAAGAACTCATTAGCTAAGACACAATAAGATTATTAGATTTTAAAAAGGTTTTAAAAAGGAACAGGTAAAAAAAAAAAAAATTGTTAGCAAATTCCTTTCTTATTGCATTTCTAATGCTAATCGCAGATCTAAAGTGCTGTCAATAAAATCGAAGCACTGCTCATTTGCTTGTCTTACGCCATGAGTGATGCAACAACAAAAGACGCTTAAAAATTACCAACGACTTTAGATCTTGTAAGAAAACGACCCAGTTTCGTATCTTTAAGAAGCAGGATGTAAGAACGTTCACGGACTTCTAACATGTCAGTTAAAGGACTTCCTGAAATAGGTTGCTTGCTTGATAAAAACTTGTAATAATGTTTTTAAATTGATTTATTCACACACAAAATATATAAGAAGCATAAGTACTATTGTGCATCTTCATTTTTAGAACATTTAATATCGTGACAGAAGCAGAGGTTTTAGCAACTTACTCAGAATAATTTTTTTTTTCTGCAAAAATCAGAAATTCAGGCATTATGTACTACCAACCGCAGCTAGATTCCTCTTTTTTTAAAGTAATCCATTGGTCAACAATTTGATCCATAATAGTTAAAAGCACAAAAGACTAAATCTAAAATAAAATAGCAGCTTGGATAGAATATAAACAAATTCAGGAAGTAGGTGGGTTGGAAAAAAAGAGACATTTTTTTTCTGTGAGTGTTACGACATGACAGGAAACAGAATTCTAAGAAAAAGGCACAGACGTGACGTCATTTATAAATAGGAACACAAGTTTATTACGAAAGTTATACAAGCTACCAATGGGTTTATTTTTTTAGGGTTTTCCCTCACTATTTTGTTCAAATGTACATAAATCATATGCATAAAAATAAATACGTTCTCTGTTCTCTGTTGTAGTCTGTCATAACTTACATGGGAAAATACTACTATCAAACTTGTCTAGGTACAAAGCTTTAAAATTACACACAGGAAGTCAGAGCACAGTAAGGTAGACACACACACACACACACACACACACTGTACAGCTTCTACCATAAGTGCATAATATTGGAATTGGAGACTAAGACTCCAGTCATTTTTCTTTTTTTTATTTAACCACACATCTCTATAACCATGTCCTTCTTGTTACCCCCCCCCCTTCCTCCCTAACCGGATTTTGCTGCATTGCATCCTGTAGATTTGTAAATTTTACATGTTAGATGTTGCAGTGGAGTTGTCCTGCATTTGAGAGTTCATCCACCGCTGGTCTGTTTATATTGATACTTCATATTCTCTTGTGTCCTGCAAAATATAGCAGTTGCAACAATTAACTTATATTCATGCATATATTACCCTGACAAATACCTTCTTTTAAACACTGCCACACCGGTCCTATAGACCTTATATAGAATGTTTAGTGTTATACTTACCCCCCCGGTCTCATATAAAGGATTGTCAAATTCAGTCTCCACAGTAATCTGTCTGTATGGGTGAGGGTACATGAGAGGCAAGCGAAGATTTGAATGGCACCTGGAATACAAAATATATCATATGTATTTTTAAGCAGAGAACATAAACATTTATTCATTTCTTTTTTATAGACGCTTAGAAGGGGGTACAACTCTGGACGAGTTGCCAGTCCATCACAGGGCCACACACACACTCACACTCACTCCTACGGGCAATTTAGAATCACCATTTAATCTAACATACATGTTTTTGGACTGTGGGAGGAAACCGGAGTAAACCCAAGCAAGTACAGGGAAAACATGTGTTGAGATATATGTTTATGAACTATGTACTTTTAGCATGCACTCAGCACATGAACACGCATCTATGTCTAGGATTAGAGGAACTATGTTAAAAGGTTATAAAAGGTAAGCTGTAAAACATGCTCACAAAGAATGAACCTTCTGTTCCTTCTTACTGTTTTGCTGACACACACAAGGTCATATCCTCTCATGGGTGAGAACATTCCGTCCTAAGAACTGATTTCTGTTTCACTACTCAGGATTATCATATAGGGAGTTGTTGTGTTTTTGCAAATGCCTCAGACAGTTAATCTAGTTTTCGTGCGAAAACTAAGCACATCTTTTTTTTTTCCTTTTTTTATCTACTGTATAAATGCTCTGCCTACTGAGAGAACTCTCAGGAGATCTGTGCATCAATAAACTCTGTCTGCTTGACACCGTTGTTCTTGCATTGGTTTCCCTCCCCGAGCGCTCGTATTGTATGTTTTCTTTGCTGACGGGCGGGGCGGCATTGCTCCTGGAGTGGTACGGGGGACAGAGCAGGGCAGATTTTGCAAACCTTACAACATGCAAACTCCACATAGCAAGGCTCCTGCTCGGAAATCGAACCCAGGCCTTCTTGCTGTGAGGCAACAGTCAAATCACCTGATAATATTACACCAAAATATTATTCCTTGAACCAAGTGCTCCTTAAGTAAGAGGAAGTGCGCGTGCTGGGTGATATTGGCATTAACAACAGGTGTGATAAATCAGTATTCAGTAATGGAGTGCTCTGAGTGGCTGTGTGATTAGATGATAGCCGTGGCGTTACCATGACAATTATCCTTTGTGGGGCAGTGGTGGCGTAAATGGTTAAGGTGCTGAGTTGTTATTTGGATGATCAGAAAGACCTGGGTTTAAGCCGCACATCAGCCAGTGTTTGATTCCTGATCTAGACCCTTAACCCTTCCTGATTCGGAGGCGCTTTCTTTTCTAAAAAAAAAAAAAATTAACTGTGCTGTAGAGTATGTGACAATTAAATTTATTTAGATTGACCTGCAATAGTACCTCATAGTTATTAATAAATATACATACTGAGTCAGGTTCATTAGGCCATGGACTAAGAGTACTATCAGTCTGGAAAACTCTGCTGAGAACATATTATAGTACAAAAAGAACAAACAGACATAAGATTTCTTTTGAAAACATAAAGTGCTTAAGCATGAAGTGGTCCTCAGTCGTCAGGATTGTCAGTGACTGCAGGTGACTGTTTATTTCACCACAAAACAAAAAAATCCTTCCTTTTACCCTGTTAGGCTGTGGTATAAGTTAGACCGTGTTAGAAAATGGTATGGTACAATGGTGTGCTACAGCTTCAGCTGTGAATCTCTTTATGGAGATTTCGAAAAAGATGCCAACCCCATGAGGGTCCCAGGGCATCTAAAGATGTACCAGCTCCAGTTGGATAACGTTGCACGACAATTTCGTCATTCAAAACAGAAGAAGGGATAGAGGAGTTGGCGTTGAATTAATGATGAACTCAAATGTTGAGCTAATTTTCTAAGTTGCTCAAGAGCTTCTGTGACTGTATGTGACCATAGAACAGCCTCTCTATTGTTAATGAAGTTTATAATAATTCATAATCACAGTCTCTGGTGTCCAGGAGTGCCGCTAACAATTCTGGGCCCAATGAAAGAATATAAGGTTGGGCCCCCCTACCAGACCCATTCCATACTGTTACAACTAATACAACAGATTTCCGGGCTCCCAAGGTGTGTGGGCCCTTCTTCATTCTAAAACACCCCACCCCTCACGAACACAGCACCTGCTGGTATAACTAAAATAAGGGTGGGTTCCATCTTTCAAGGGAGTTTTATTGCTTAATAAGACTTGATAATTTCTCTATAAGACATAAAGACAACAACACACATTTTCTATTATCAAAGGAGGCGGTCACAGAGGCTGGACTAGGGGAGCCCGAAGAGAGGAAGAAATAGTTTTCTGAATCATGCACATTTGAGTACCATCTTAGCAGAAGCCACATGCATTCTGGCAAGCAGCATATGAGACGAAAATTTTTGTCAAGCAATTTAGACTAATCTCCTTTCTGTTCATTATTTTCAATTATGGCTACACATTTGATAGCCAAGGAGCAGAAGAGGCTAACGTCAACAGAAAAAATGAAAAAATGTCAGGGTCTGGAAGGGATGATGGTGTTGAGGAAGCTATTGAGAATAGGAGGATAGCGTAGAGGATTTGTCATGTATTGACAAATTACACCAGTTAGTTTTGTCAGTTAAAATAAAGAAATGAGTAAACAGACTGCTAACCTTCTCACATAGATATAGGTGCCTCCAAGAAAGACACACAGTAACAAAACTAATATGAATATGGCCAGAGCCATGCTTCCCCCATCCAGCGATGACTCCGTCATTGCCTCTGCCACTAGCGAAGTAGAACACGTTATTAATAAACTAAAAAATATATAAATGCAATTACATCCACCAGTTTGATTAATATGCCAATGTTATAAAACAATGATTGAAATAATGCAGTTGTTTGCAAATTTTTTGGTTAAATATGCTACTAATTTTACTCATTGTTGATGTAAAGTCAGTTGCAGAAGATTGCTTACACTAATTAACCACTACTTAGCTATACAATAACAAGACTAACCTTCTAAATCATGGTTGCTGGTGCATTCATGATTAGCTACATTTGCGGAAAAAAAACAAACTATTAACAGAACATTTACATACATTTACCTATGTTTATTTATATTAATATGACAAGCTTTACCTCTACACATGGGCAATGGTCCACTCCAAAAGGAAGGATTTCCCAGTATGCACTTGATTGTAATCTCACCAATGAGCTCATAACCCTGATAACACATGAAGTTCAGGGACTCACCAGGCAGATACAGTCTCTTATACAGAATCTGATAGCCATTGTCAGGAAGACCAGGATTTTCACAGGAAATGGACTCTTCCACTAGGATAGAGAGAACGAAATTGTTAAAATAAAAGTTAAAAGAAGAGCTATTAATCCTAACTGAATTTTCATAACTGAATTATTTAAACATACAGATACAATGTGGCAAGTGAGATGTCCATACTGGAGTTCCAGGTTCACGGCCATAGCAGGTTAAAATCGCACCACCCTGCAATATGTAGCCTATTTTGCAACTGTACTGAATTGTAGTTCCAACCAACAGTTTGGGGTCTGAGAGAGTCCGTACAGAGTGTTCAACATGACCTGGGTCTGTACAGTACATAACTAGCAGAAAGTAAAAAGACAAGGAGAGAACAGACAACAATCAATATTCAGTATAAATGATGTTAATTGAGAACAAAACCTTTTTGGTTTCACGTGTTACCCTTATTCCCTGGAGAGGGGAACCGAGATTTAACATCAGTGCCTGACAAATTGGAAATCTTGCTAGAGAGACCAATCCATTCGGAGTCTTACTAAAGGAGTCATGTAATAATCACTTTTAACTGCTATGGCTTGTGAGAACATAAATAAGCAGAAGGTTTTCACTGAGGAGCCGAGCCGGTGCTCGACTGCTTAGAGGTGGTACAGAGCCTGTGCCAATATAACATAATATCCTTGTTTTCTTCTGTAGGAATCAAGGGTTACATATGCAACCAAACCCTTCCCTTTCAGTCGGCCTCTCTGATGTTGCGTTGGTGACCATTCATTAATTCATCTTCTATACCCCCTTATTTTGTAATTCGGGGTCACAGGGATCTGCTGGAGCCTATCCAGTTGTCTCTCAAAAGGGCGAAAGGCAGAAGGGTACACTCTGGAAAGGTCGCCAGTCCATCACAGGCATTGGTGATTGGTTTTTATCTACGATATATACTATGTTATACCAATCATACAACTGGTTTTGCCCAACCAGGAACAAAAAAAATCAAGTGCCGTGATTTGACAAGCTGATGGCAGCCTGTGCCCCTTGGTGTCGCTACTTGTTAAAGTGAACATTGTGGAGGACACCAGCTTCACACAACGGCCATTTACTCATGTTAGGTGTCATCTTGCCCACAGCCCCACAAACAAAGCCAAAGCAACCAGAATCAAAGTTTTCGTTAATAAAATCTTAGACTTGAGTCTATTGTTTAAAGTGTAATCAGTCAAGTTTAAGTATATACCGAAAAGAATCAGTTAAAAAAGGGGCTGTCGCAAGGAGAATCAGTTCTTTTAACCAGGTCTTGTGGGTCCAAAAGCCCCAAACGACTGAGATGGTTGAACACCAGATCTCTGTGTTGCACAACTAATCTTGAGATTTTGCCAGTATGACAATTTGCCAGTTATTGAAACAGTTGAGAATTTAAACCTTTGGCTTACTAGTACTGCGCCAAAGAAAAAACGGCTTTCAAGGCTGTTTCCTCGTGTATGACATCTGAGAGATGGACTGAATGGGAATCATAGTTACTTAAAATAAAAATCTTTTTTATACTCAAAAAAGTTTTCTAAATATTGTACATTTCTATCATTCTGATCACTTATTCATGTTAATAAAATATAGCAACTTACTCTCAATCTAGATTCAAATTCACCCAGAACAGACCTTTCAGTAAATATACTAATGATGAAACTAACTAAATATACTAATGTTAAACTGTCTGATTATTTTAGGTCCCCTGAAAATAAATATGGTGGAATATGTGTCCCAATATTGAATCAATATGGTAAAATAGTAAAATGCTATCCTGTCATTGACTCACTTTTCTCACAAAATGGTGACTGGGTGCTCCAACTTAGGTCTAGCTGACAGATGAGGGTGTCCCTGCCCACCAGGTCATAGCCTGGGTCACACTGATAAGTGATACGAGTCCCTCGTACCAGTGCGCTGTGTGATGTTGTTTTCCAGCCATTCTGAATCTCTGGCAGGTCAGGGCATGAATCATTATGTGAAACCTCTAATATAAAGATAAAAAAATATTGGTTACCTAAATAAAACTAGCTTAATGCCACTGTAAATAATTGTAAATTGAAATTTTTAAAATTGTAACAAAACATAGATAATCACAATCTGTTTTTAAATGCTTTAAATAACTCAGTATTTTGTGGCTTTTATCTGTTATTTCCTTCCAGTTCACTCAGATTCCTGCGCCCTATTGGTGTTCTTTTTATTAGTATTTACCGATAGATGATCACATACAATTATCCTCTTAATTAGCTGCAAACTGTATCAGCGATGTGAGAATAAATATAGTAAACATTTGGCATCTTACCCACATAATTAATGATGAAACCCTCTCCCTTGCCGAAGACCAGGCCAGCCGGATCAGAATGGAAGGTGATTGTAAGATCAGGAGTAGAGGAAGTAAGCTTGAATGGACTGTTTCCTCCAACATATTGGCCCAAAATGTGTGTGGTGACCTCATCACCATCAAGAATGGTCAGGATATCACTGTTACTAAGGTTTAGACTGGAGATAGCAAATACAGATAACTGTAAAACTGTTTAACATCCAACATTTATTTAGATCTAAACATGTATGTGCTTTAATAGTAATGCTTAAAAGTGATGGAAAATGAACCCACAGCTGCACATCCAGAAGGATACGCTTTTCCTCACCAACATGAATCCTCCAGATGCAGTCCTCACCTTCACCATACCAGTCAGGCCAGTTCGGAGACAAAATTAAGCCACTGGGTCCGGACAGATCTCCGCCACACAAAGCTGCACATATAACCTTTAATATCAATACCAATTAATATCTTATTAGTTTTTGGTTTTAATTTTTTTTTTCAGGAATTTTACACCTGATTACTGATTCCTGGGAAATTACAGCTCAACCCTGAATAAGTGTACAATCAGGTACCACACTTAGGATTCTTTTATTTTAAACATATTTTTATTGCGCAACTTAAGGCATAGGTGAAAAAACCTGAGCAAATTATACAGAATTATAAAAAGCAGCATCTTCTAGTTATAAAGATGATTTATCATGGCATAACGGATAAGTATTTCTTTTAAGACTGCTGTTTGGGGGTAGCACAGTGGTTAAGGTGTTGGACTGCTTCTCGGAAGATCTGGGTTCGGTTCCCATACCACCAAGTTCACACTGTTGGGCCCTTGAGCAAGGCCGGTAACTCCTAATTGCTCAGCTGTATAAAAGGGAAAAATGTAAGTCACTCTGGATAAGGACGTCTGCCAAATACTTGAATCCATGTCTCAATTAAAGCAGTATTCCTATAATCAATGTTTGGTAGTAGTAACTTGGTGGTAGCGTCATTGTTTTCTAAATAAGATAGCTTATTACTAGCGAAGCTATTTTTTTTATCAGTGCAGTAGCATCCACACAAGCTAAATTCACTGATTTTGAATGTATCCGACACATACCAAATACAATCCTTGTTTTATGGTTAACATCACAGGCATATGTAGTAGCGGGTTTAGTTTCCTCTTTCTACCTCACACTTACTTTTCACATCATACTGAAAAAATCTGTTATTGTGCCAGAGCTTAAATTTGGTTGAAATTTGACAAAATTACAAAGATGTAGTAAGCCATGTTTGCCATGATGCTATAGCTTAACTTGCTACATTTTCCAGGGCGTTAGCTTCTTTCAACATACAGTAACTGATATCTTAGCTCACCATATTTTCCAAATAGAAATTTGGAAAGAGAAAAACGTCAGAAATATGAGCCAAAAATACATGCCATGACCCGTATGAACAATTTACTTATGTACCGCTCGTGTTTAATGGAAAACTGTGGTGAAATCAAAGAAAACAATGTAAAAGCTGCAGGCGTTTTTTTTTTCTTTTTTTGCTTTTACTTTAAAAGGTTTTATTTGCAAATAGTTACACAATGAATTTGTGTCACTATTACCAAATTACAATGTTCCAACCATAAATCTTCCTGAAATAGTCTTCATGTCTTAACGAGTGTGTCTTTATTATTGTTTAATTCTATGTGTTCTCTTTGAGTACTTATACCTTTACACAGAGGCTCCGTGTCATTCCAGTAGGGGTCTCGTGTGTTGACGCACTCAATGACAGGAGGGCCTTGCTCCAAAGAATGACCAAGTTCACAAGAAAACTGTACAATGGCTCCCACACCATAGGTTGGGTCTGTGGTGCTAAAGTTTCCATTTTGGATGTACGGCTCATAGCAGTGACCCTTTTCAAATGCTGCTTGGGAAGAATAAAATAATGTAAATTGCATTGCGAGGGGAAAAAACATGTATGGCGTAATTGTTCAGTTGGCAGCGATGACTACTGATTATTTTGTACGCATGTTAACAAGTAGCAGACCTTCATAATGGATACTGAAGCCAGTGTTCTGATTGTTTGACTTGTCTGTTATGAACTGGATTCTGACGGCTGGTCCCTCACTGATGACTCCTTCGAATGGGAGAGGAACTCCCTGATCAGAGTCAAACAGAACTACAGAACCTTCATCCAAGCCACTCCACAAAACAAGCCTAAAGTAAGATTTAAAGGTAAAACTTATAAACATACAGTCCAGGAAGTACCCACCGCTAGTGATTATTTCTTTTTTGTTGTGTTTACATCAAATATACTTATGTAGTTACAACTATTTGTAAAAGAAACTTGTTTAACTGATAAGTATTAACCTTACTTCACTTTACTCTATTTAAATCTGACGCGGCAACCCGGCCAAACCCCCCAACGATGCCCATACAGTGAACATTTTGTAGAATTAATGTACATATACCTCTTCTATGCCAAGGCTATGTAAGTAGAGCCACACACTTACCGTTCCGTTGGTGCCAGAACCATCTTCTCCAAATGTAGATGTAGTCGTTGGCCACTGGGAGCCTCTAGGGACCAGGAGCATTTGTGGTCAAGGGTGCTACTTGGACTCATATGAGGTGATGGTGACAGCACTCTACCAACAGTGGTGTTTTTTGCTGTACCTCCACAGAGAGCTAGACAGGGAGAGAATTACACCACTGATCAATGTGAGTCAATAATGAGGTGATTAATATATAAAACAGACCAAAAGCAAATGCACATCTTGTGCAAATGCAAGTCCTACATCCTGTTATTCTTTGCTAATATTGTTTATTTAGCATATATTCACAATTATATGAGTTATAAGTTCTTGCCATGGTATTTGTGAGGCTTTTCTCTTGTAGCTTTAATGTAGTACTTTGTATTCTTTTGAAGACTGTTCATAGTACATTGCAGCTACAATTTTAGTTATTTTTTTACACTATGTTAATACCATTACCTCAACATTAAAACTAACTTAACACTAGACAACGCAACGCTTATATCTATGATAATGGTGAGCATGCTTTAAATTGAAATATAGTTTATTTTACAACTGATTTAATATTGCACATTTATTAATAAAATACACAAGCTGAGTTGTCATACCACTTCCAGAAGAATAACCATTTTTTACACCAAACATCTTGCCAGGATATGTGTTTAAAACAACCTGTTTATGCCTACCCATTTCCTGTTTTGTTTTTTTAATTCTTACATTTTGGAACAAGAAATTGACAAAAGTTACAATAACTTTATGGCTCTAAACTTATAGCTACTCCCACCTAAAAGCCCTGATAAATTGCAGAAGATTTTCATTTTAAAGACAATGAATATAGTTTCTGCCTGGATCTCGTCATGTCTGGCAGACATATCATTGTGGATAGGCTGAAACTTAACCCCAGCAAAATGGGGTAACCTTGGGGTAATCGTGGACAATAAGTTATCATTTTTCCTCACATGTTGCTAACTTCTAGAGCATCAGGAGGATTTGAGCATTATTATCTACTTGGAACACTCACTTCCTTATGCAGTCTCTTGTAATTTCTAAACTAGACTACTGCAACTCGCTCCAGTGCAGTTTGTCCTCTGCAGCTGATTTAGAATGCAAAGCTGTGCGAGTTGTCTTTAACCTCCCGAAGTTTTCACACACTACCCCACTGCTGCGCTCCCACCACTGGTTCCCAGTAGCTGCAAGCATCATGTTGAAAACACTGATGTTTGCCTACAAAGCCAAAAACAGAGCAGCCCCCTGCTGCCTCCAAGCACTCATTACTCCTTGCATCGAACTCCCTCAGATCCACAAGTAACACTCGACTGGTCCCACCATCCCCTAAGACGCAAAACAGGTCTGCCTTTAGGCTTTTTTTCTGTTCTGGCACCAAGATGGTGGAATGAACTTCCCATTAATGTCAGAACAGCCAAATCACCGGCTGTTTTTAAGAGATGATTGAATACCAACCTTTTTCTCAAACACCAAACATTACAAAAAACGTCATCTATGCTGCTCTTTTCAGCGGTTTTTGTGGTTTGTAACACTATAATTTGTGATGTATGTACCAGTATTGAGCTGTTCAATAATTAGTCTCAAAGCACTTTGTACGTTGCTCTGGATAAGAGCATCTTGTGTGTGATGTAAATGTAAATCTGCCTACAGGTTTTCTATGGCTATCGCTAACAGCCTCTCGCTGTTTTTTCACTGCAATTGCAGTCTTAATCACTTTACACTTTCTTTTAGTTTTTGTTTCTATATTTACATTTTTTTTCTTGCACTGTTTCATTTTCTAACCCATTTAGCAGCTTCCTGTAAATCTGTAAATAGTTTTCAGAGCCAGTACAGCTACCCAATGCAATAATCCCACAATAGCCAATAAAATTATAAATGTTATTATTAATAAAATCATCTTGGTATAAACATTTTAATGAACATTTCTACCAAAAAAAGGACCACTCTTACTAACATCATCTTAAAACTTAGTTGAAGTCGAGAACGGAGCATGTAAACAACCCAAATATCGATTTTTTTTTCTATTCCTGTTTCCTGAGGTGGTAACAAAATGAAGAGATTTTTTTTAAAAAGCTTTTCTGGTACGAGTGTTTTACTCAGTTAATTATACACAGTATCTACATACATATATCAGCATTAACAATTACTACTGGGACCTGAACTACAGAATATTCACTTCCAGCATCTGTATTTCAAGTATGTCTCTGTAAAAATGGCCTCATTCTGTTCGAATGAAATATCAAAAATGCATTCCCCTTCTCAAGCATCTCAGCTGCTCAGCTTCTCTGCCTTTGAAGTACCCCAGATGGCAACCGTCACTGAAGGATCGGGGGTGCTATCTCTTATTGAAGCACTGCAAATACTATCTTTCCCTGAAGCTTAAACAACCATCTTTCTCTCACGTTCTCACTTTTCCATTCAGATCTGGAATGATCTCTCTCTTCAACCTTTTTATATTCCATTTAATTGGTAATGTTTATAGCTACTACACGGTTTTACAGAACACACATTGACATTACAATTCACAGAAATTTCTTATGTCCCAAGCACACTAGACCTACAACCAAACAAAGATGTAGGGCCTCAGCGGAATAGAGGTTTAAGATCCATGTGCGGTTTATTACACAATAATAGTCGTTTTATAACACAAACAGGCGTAAATGTACGTACTAAAACTTCAACTCAGCAATTTTTTTCCCCCAAGTGAAGTCACTTTTATTATACGAATCAGACATTTGACTCTGCATTCACAAAAAATCTGTCTAAATATAATATAATTGCAATTAAAATTATATATATATATAATGTAGTTATCATGTAGTTTTTGCCTGTACTCAGCTTTACTTTCCCTACTGCCACATTTATTATTTTTAATTATTATTTTTCATTATTGTAATGGTTTTCTAGCAGGTATAGAACATTATAAGCAGCGAAGTTCAAGTTTTCTTTCCTGTATCACTAGATCAATAAAATAAAATACTGTTGTTGTTGTTATTATTATTATTATAAAAGAGTTTAAAACCCTTTTGTTATATGGTTTTGGGGCTCTTTCTTACCTTTACAGCTGGGTTCATGCTGGTTCCAGACAGGCAAAGAGGCATTAAGACAGGTTAGTACTGTTGCTCCCTGCAGATGGTAACCCATGTGACAGGAGAAACGTGCGGTACCACCGGGGTGCAAATCCAATACTGATACCTCCCCAAAGTGAGGCTTTTGTGGCAATGAGCAGCTCAGATGGAACACTAATGAAGAAAGAAAGGACACCAAATCATATAATGACATTTTATTGTAGAGAATATAGATAATATTATTATAATACAAATTCTATAGATATAAGCTGAAAGAAGAGTATAAAAAGATATAGAGAATTTGATATTTTTGTAATAGTTTTCAGCCACATGTTAGTATCAGAGTTTATATCTACATACCAACACAGCCTAAGGTTTTGATAAAACGATTCAAGTGTATTATACTAATTAAAACAAATTGTCACATTGGAAAATTAGTAAATTGCTCTGTTGGTTTTATCGCACATACGAAAGCCAATAAAACTAATTAGGTAATAGCAGAAGTTGAGATAATAGTGGTTCTTTATAACATTCAATTTTGTCACTTACTTTGATAATGAAGCTGGAATGTTCCCATGTTGCCCTCGGGTGAAGTGCGGTAAAATATAGACATAGTATTGGTTGGGCTGCGGATTACTTGACCCTCCACCAGCAGCGTTTGATTGGCAAGTACCAGCAAAGTACCATCCTTATCTATCCCTCTAATTGACAGCTGTTCACCGTCTGATAGGTTAGCACTTTTGACCTACGATGACAAAACAGACAAATATTCTGTAGCATTCTGTATTAAGCGCACTGTCAACAGTATGTATGTCTTTATAAATTGGGGGCAATTGTTTTGTAACATCTCTTTATATAGAGTTTATTCATTCATTCATTTATCTTCTATGCCCAATTATTCCCTTATTCGGGGTCACAGGGATCTGCTGGTGTCTATCCCAGCCATCTCTAAAATGGCGGAAAGCAGGAGGGGTAACACCCTGGACAGGTCGCCAGTTCATCATTGGGCCACACACACATACACTCACTGCTATAGGCAATTTAGAATCACCAATCAATCTAACATACATGTTTTTGGACTGTAAGAGGAAACCGGAGTACCCGGAGTAAACCCACGCAAATACAGGGAAAACATGCAAACTTCACACAGACAGCTACCAGCTCGGGAATCGAACCCGGGACCTTCTTGCTATGACAAGTTTTTATTGTTTTTACCAACAACCTTTATTCTATGTGTAAATTTACTGCAACATACTTAAAACGAGATTCTTTATTACCCTTTTTAAAGGATATTGTTAGTATCATTTTTTTCAGTTTATCTTTCCTCTGTCACACCTTTTTTTTTTTTAACTATTTTGCAGGCATAGACATGAGTTAGAAAAAAATCTTCACTTTGTCCTCTCTTCGCTTTTATGGAAAGCCAAGGAGATCACCAAATGAGACATTTTCGTGTTCTAACTTTTCTGGATGTGGGATTTGTAACTTACATTTACAGCATTACGCTTTTATCCAGAGTGACTTACATTTATCTTTCTTTATACAACTGAACAATTGGGTGTTAAGGGTCTTCCCCAGGGGCCCAGATATCAGTCCAACACCTTAACCACTGAGCCACCACCTCCCAATTTTTCAGCTAAAAAAACGAATGAATAATTTCTAGTTTTTAGTGTAGCAAATTCATATATTGCACTCGTAATAAACTAATATTTTAATTCAAAAGTCCAATAAACCTCAGTGGATTAATTAAAGATTATGTTTTGGTTTGAGGAACTGGCACAGAGATGTCATTTAAGGACATGGTTTTATAATAAATTGTCACATTACACTACTTAAGCCTCTCATAGCTGAGAAATCTCTGTAACATCTGTGAATTTTGGATTAGATTAGAGTTGAAATAGTGATGCAGTTTATAACGGGATACATAATCTGATTAAACATGTAGTACATGCAATCCAATGTCAACTTGAAAGACCAACGCTCATGACTAGTTAATAATTACTAATAATAAGTCATTCAGTAAACATTAAAATTCTCTGTCTCAAGAAAGAAACTTGCAACTTAAAGCTTTTCATCATACATTAAAAAAAAAATGAACATAAAAATAGATCAGGAGATTTTAAGCATGCCTGCAGTTCCACCCCATAGCCTGTATACACAGTCACTGTGAAAGTGCACTGCAAGGGAGCGCCATCTGGAAGCTGCAAATCGTCTGGAGAATCAATGTAGCCCTCAGGGTCTGAGAAATTGATCATAAAGCTTGACGCAGCTGAAAAACAAGGGAAAACAGTGTTAGACACTGGGGAGCGTCTAATTTACCAGTTTAGATTCACTTCATACAAACCCTTACAACAATATAACCAATATATTAACAATAAAATGGGGCAAAATATAAGGCTTAGAAATTAAAGTAATTTCTAAAATTATGTAAGGATGTGTGGCACTGTAAAAAAATTTCGGGCCACCAGAGGGCAACAGGGGTTGTAAAACCATGTGCTTAATGTATAGGTTGTCTTGTCTTGTCATTGGTTGATTGTTCCCTCATTGTTGTGGTGTTTCTCATTGATGTTATTATTTCCTCTGTTAGTTTAGTATATGTAGCACTTGTGTTGCCTTGTCCTTTGTGACATCGTTCCCTGTACCGCTGTCTGATGAGTCTATGTTTGTGTTTTAGTCTAGTCTAGTCTACATTTACAGCATTTGGTAGATGCCCTTATCCAGAGCGACTTACATTTATCTCATTTATACAACTGAGCAATTGGGGGTTAAGGGCGGTGGTGGCTTGGTGAAGCTGGGAATCGAACCCACAATCTTCAGGTTGGCAGTGCAACACCTTAACAATGAGCCACCACTTCCCCAAGTCTAGTCTAGTCTAGTCTAGTTTTTGTTTATTGTTTTGTGTCCCTTGAATTTAATAAACTGCACTTGGGTTTACTACTACCTGCCTCAGTTAGTGGATTTCTTACACAAAGGGACTACAATAGCATGTTGACTTTAACAAATTCGCATTAACATGTATAAATAAATTCACAACTTTATAAAAAAAATTTTTATTATGTTAGTCCAATTTTAAGGACATTAAACTGGTTAATGCAATATTTTTTATCTTCCTAAATTAATGCTTGATGATTAAATATTACATTTAGTGATTCTATATTCTAAGATTCTATATTTTTATGTATAAAATACACAAAAATATACATAAACATGAGAACCAGATTTCGGTTTTCTACCAATGGTGGTGGGCAGTCAGGGTCAGCAAGGACATTTTTGCTGCCCTAAACAAACACTAACAAAAGCACTGACCTACATTTACAACCTGAATTCTTATATTTGTGTCATAAAATTGTATTAGTTTAGCTTTATTTCGTAGCATTTCTTTTGCTTCCAGTATGTGGATGTTAGATTTGTTGTCCAATCAGATTTCAGCCTCTATGTGTTGCCATGTTAATCTAATCTAACCTTCAGAATCAGTAGTGCTGCCCATGAAACTTAAACGATATTAGCAATGGGAGCATTAATACGGTTGAATTAGAATTATGGCTGACGGAGGAGGAGGAATTAACGTTTTGTTTTTTTCAGAAAAGAGAGACATCGTAAGGAGAGGTTGACTAACCCTAAAGATAACTAGCTTTGTCTCAGCAGGGGAAAGAGTTTGTTTGCTACTTCCAGACCAGTGCAGATGATCCGTAATGCTGGCTTACATCCTTTGAATGTATGATGTATTTTATTTAATTTATTAATTTTTTTTGTTATGTTGAACTGCTCCGGATGATGTACGTGGCACAGTTGTGGTTGTAGTGTAGAGGTTTGGAGTTAACTGGGTTTCTTGCTTCAATAAAAATGGTTTTCACCCTCAATACACGCCTCTCTCTGTCTGTAATGCCACGCCTTGTTATATTTATCATTCTGTATAGTATTAATGGTTTCTATAATTGCGATGTGATAGTGGTTGTGTTAAGACGTGGCTCAGTCGGGTAAGTCCTCGCTGAAAGGCCCAGGTACCAAATGCACCAAATTTGATAGTAATTTAATGTCGTGTTTAGTTTAAAAAAAGACATTGTCTTACATTATGCTTCAAATTAATACTGATGGTATATTTATAGGGCCGCACCCCTCAGTATGCCTATATAGCAAATAAATGCCCTTTGTCTAACGAACTGAAGTGTATAGGTTCATTCCTACCAGAGAGAAGTGTGTCTGGCTCTGCTACATTCTTCATTGTTGTTATGACTAAGGGTTCGGGTTCATTAGCAGCCTGTGTTGTTGTGGAAGGACTGTTAGTTATAAGTGTAGTAGGATCTGGAGACCAGGCTGGAACAAACGGCGTCTTTCTCAGGGACAGTGTTTCATTATCATGTCCCGAGTCAAAGTCCTTCTCAAAAACTGGAAGCAGATCTGTAGGGATTTCCACCCCCTGCTGAGTTCTTAGGGGATCTTGATCTTGGCTTTCTCCAGGGGACACTGCATAAAAGGAACGTGGAGTAGTTTTAACAGCCTCATCTACAGAGAGAGAGAGAGAGACAGAGACAAGGGGTCAAAGGTGATTAATACATATTCATGCTCATTTTAAAAGCCAGTTCCAGTTCTGTTCTATACTATGTTGTTCTAGGGTAACATTATTCTTTTGCTCTGTATTATCTCAGTTTAGGAAAGTAAAAGAACAGAAAGAGTTTCCCAGCACTATTTTAAATCTGTGGAGAACCACTACCCCGCTAAAAAATTTCTCTCTCTCTCTCTCTCTCTCTCTCTCTCTCTCTCTCTCTCTCTCTATTATTCTCACTCTAGTTTTTTCTTAATTTCTTATTCTCTTTTTATATTATTCTCAACCTTATTCTTTCTCCTATTCTCTTTCTCTATTATTCTCACTCCTATTCTTGCTCTCATTCTCTTTCTATATTATTCTCACTCTTGTTCTCTCTAGCTCTCTTTCTCTTTGTCTATCATTTTTACTCTTATTCTCTTTTTCTATTATTCTCACTCTTATTCTCTCATTTTTTTCTATTATTCTCGCTCTTTTTCTTTCTCTTATTTTCTTTGTTATTCTTACTTTTATTCTTTCTCTTATTCTCTTTCTATATTATTCTCACTCTTATTCTCTCTCTCATTCTCTTTCTCTATTATTCTTACTATTATTCTCTCTCTCGTTCTCTTTCTATATTATTGTCACTCTTATTCTCTTTTGCATTGTCTTTCTCTATTATTCTCACTCTTATTCTTTCTCTTTCTCTATTATTCTCACTCTTATTCTCTCTCTCATTCTTTTTTTCTATCATCATTTTCACTCTTATTTTCTCTTTTATTCTCTCTCTATTATTCTCATTCTGATTCTCTCTGATTCTCTTTTTTATTCTCACTCTTATTCTTGCTCTCATTCTTTTTCTCGCTCTCATTCTTTTTCTCATTTTCTTATTCTCGCTTTCATTCTTTCTCTCTCTTATTATTTTTGCTTATTCCATCTCTCATTCTTTTCCTCCCCCCCATTCTGACATTCTCTCTTTGTCATTCCTCATCTCTCGCTCTTTTTCTCTCTCTCTCTCATTTTCTTTCTGATTCAGACTTTTTCACAGCCCCCCCAGCAGCATGATTAAGTGTGTTGGAGAAATGATACAGATGGGGAGAAATGCACAGACATGCAGATTCCGAGTGAGAACTTCCCACGCATGCTGATATTCAATAATTGGCTTCCTGCGTATCAGTTCAGAGACTAAAGTGTTGCAGAAAGTAAAAAAAGAATAGCTTCACTGTTGACTACTAAGATTTAAAGAATTTAATGAGTTTTCATTGCTGTGAGATTGCAAGTGTACAGATATAATAACGGTTATACTTTACTTAAGAGTATACACATTCATACTAAACGCCAAACTATTGTATTTTTATTAATTCTACCAGAGTAGCACTTCTGTGAGACAGATGGGGTTTTTTTGGTAGACAGTTTTGCCGATTTTGCAGGTAGTATTAAAAGATTCATTGAGTTTAATAACACAGGGAACACAACAATTAGTTTAATACACCAGGTAGAAAAGATTTAACAATTCAGTCTTAAATGTGATTAATAGATTTACATCAACCAAAATGCAACAGCAGTAATAACCAACAATAAGATTAACGCATCAATAAGATCTTAATTACAACAAATTACCCCTGAGTCTAAAAAAATATCGCATAGTGCACTGCAATGGACTGGCATCTAATCTGTGATGCGTTCCCACTCACACGCATTATTTTGAGCTAGACACTAGAGCCACCAGAACGCTGTCTAGGGTAAAGTCGTAACTGAAGTTAAATTAAAAGAATGAAATGAACACAGTGATCAAACTCATGGTTGTTACATGGTCTCCTGGGGTTAAAGTTGGTTCTAAAAATATGCTCTTTTTAAATATTAGTTTTTAGGCCATGGATTAGTTGTGAAAAAAAGTACATAGTACCTAGTTGTGCTCATTTAGTAAATATCAAAAAAAGTTTAACACATAGTACAACATAGTATATGTACTGTAATAAAACAAACCAATAAACTAGTTGCCTATTTATGAACAGTGACCAAAAAAAGTTTAACAGCAAACAAAACATAGTACTTTAACAAGTATAAAACAAACCATAAAAACTAAACCTAAGCTAAGTAATTAAAACTGAAAAAGAAAACTATGCATAAAACTGAAAGACATGGACATGGACATGGACATGGACATCAAGCATAACATAGACCATGGAAACCAAGTCAAGACCCAGACCGACTGAAACACAGGTGAATAAATACACAAACTAATGAGTGGCAACAATTAACTAAACAAGAAACACCTGAACACAATAAGAGAAACAATCAACCAATGACAAGACACAGACAACATAAACAAAAACGGAGCACATAGTCTACAAAATGGGAAGCAAAAGTCTTACAGTTGCCCTCCGGTGGCTCAACAGGGCAACACACCCGGAAAGTCTGACCGAGTCCTGACAATACTATTGTCTTGCTTACTAAAAATGATGCCTTGTAGCGTCCGATAAAGCGTTGTCTTTAAATGGAGAGACACAGCAAAAAAAAGCAGCTGCAGATGATCTGTTATTACATGTCATGATTAGACTTTTTTATACTTGCTCGTCTTTAGAATGGAAAGATAGTGTAACGTCCAGCAATAATAACAGTAATATATTACTTGTTAATTAGTTACATGTTAGATATTAATAATAATATAATTGAAATTAAAATTAGATTAAAAAACTGATTTAGCTTAAATTTCTAAGTTACATAAAATCAACATTTAAACTGAGCTTTGCTGTATAATCGTCATTAATGGAAATGAGGAAGTGGAAATGGGGGAAGTGATAGCGCAGTGGTTTGACTGCTAATTGGAAGATCAAGGTTTGATTCCCAGCACCACCAAGTTACCACTGTTGCCCCTGAGCAAGACCCTTAACCCCTAATTCCTTAGTTGTTTATAGGAGATAAATGTAAGTCGCTCTGTAAAAGGGCATCTACCAAATGCTGTAAATGTAAATAGGGGGAAACAAGTTTTTATTGTAATTTGTACCCACAGAATAGCTTTGACAAAAAAATACACAATGGAATTATTGTCTACAAAATAACTAAACAACGAGGACGAAAACCTTTTCAGGTATTCGACCTTGCTGTGACTATGAGCCTGTATTAAAACTGTGAGCTAATTCTGATTAAAAACAGATCTGTATGTGGCAACGGTCACAATTTCTCAGAATTGTAATATTGTATAAGCATCACAGATTCATTTCACTTTAACACTTCAGCCAGTTGGTTAGACTTCTCACCTAAAATTCCTATTACTAGCAGTCATACTACCATTTCCAATATTCTTCTCTCATATTGCACAGCTGTAACAATACAGATCCACAGCTCAGAATCCCAGAATTCACTTGACAGCGAGATATAATGAACATCTCTAACATTCATCACCAAAGTACTTAAAATTTACAACAACTACTGAGGACATAAGAGGAAGGGTTGTGTATGCAATAAATGAGATCCAATACATAAATGATGCCCTGCTAAATAGCCAAAACAGGTAACTTTACATTAGTTACATAAGACATACTTAAACAAGTGCATGTTAATGTAAATAACAGCTGAGCTTAATAGAATAATCCATTTTTTGTAGCTATGTTAGTTCCGATACTACAGATCAGGTCATTACCACAGTTAACTTTTAGTGTGTAAGTCAACGAAAAGACATCTTTATAAAGGATGTCATGATTCTCTGACCAGAATCCTGTTCATGATGGCATCCCGACTGAAATATTATCTATTCCGCACTGGTGTTTACACGTGCCGACACTTTTAATCTAAATTATTGTAGATCTTAAAAAGCAATTAGAAATGACCAAATATTTTATTTAGAGTAACAGCTCCTTTTTTTGTTTTTAAGTTTTTTTTTTTGTTTTTAAGTTTTTAGGGGTAATTAAGGATATACTTTTATAAGGATTGTAAGCCACAGACGATCATTGCTAGAAGAGCTGGGCTGCTTACTGACTGCTGTATCAAAGCATATTCAATGAAAGTTGACTGGAAAGGCAACGATTGGTGGAAATGGTGCACAAGCCTTGAGAAGATTATCAAACCAAGCCGATTCAAGAACATCACAAGAGCTTCACAGGAGTGGACTGAGACTGGAGACGCATCGAGTGCATTAAGAACCACTATACAATACAAACCCTATATTAATTTTGCATTTTATTTGGAAATCAAGCTCCCAGGAGATCGTCACAAAATCTAATCTGCTTACATTCCAGTGTGAAATATCTATAGTCAGTTATAATTTGGGTTGCAATGTCATCTGATGGTGTTGGTCCACTGTGTCCAAAGTCAAAGTCAATGCAGCTGTCTACCAAGAGATTTTAGAGCACTTTAAGTTTCTGCTGACAAGCTTTAGAAAGGTGCTGAATTTCTTTTCCAGCAGGACTTGTACTCTGCCCACAGTGCCAAAACTACTCTACTGGTTCGCTGATCATAGCATTACTCTGCTTGACTTGCCAGACTCACCTGTTCTAAACCCTGTGGAGAATCTATGCATTGTCAAGAGAAGGATGAGATACCTTGCAATACAGATTAGATGAAGGCCGATATCAAATCAACCCGGGCCTTTATAACACCTCAGCAGTGCCACAGGCTGATCACCTCCATGCTGCACTGCGTTGATGCAAAAAAAGCCAACCAAAATCCTAAATTTTTTGATTATCTTTTCAAATATTGATACAGCGGTGCCTTGACTTACTTTAGTTTAATTCGTTCCGTGACTGAGCTCAAGTAACTTAAATTACTCGTATGTCAAATCAATTTTCTCTATTGAAATGAATCGAAATGCCATTAATCTGTTTCGGGTCCCCGAAAAATGGCTTATTTTTTTTGTTACATGTTTTTAAATGAGAAAAATATACTTATAATTAACAGATGTTGTATTAAAAAACAATACAATAGGATGTACTGCAATAAACTGGTTTTATTAAGTCTAATGTACAGCATTCACCTTGGAGATCAGACGACTACACTCGCCAACGCACTTGCTAACACGCATGCCTGAATAGCTATCAAGTGAGACACGGGATGCTGGGCGGATGTTATGGTGTTCACTGCGGCGTTTCGCTATGCCAACTAGCGGTTGGGTGTCTGAAGCTGGCTAGTAACCCGAATTTCAGCTCACAACTCAAAGCAAATAATCGGCCGAGAGACGGCTTGTATCTTGAAAAACTCCCTAGTTGGGAGACTCATAAATCAAGCTACCGCTGTATTTTAAGATACTGGATTTTGGATTTTTATGAGTTGTGATAGATACTTTATTGCTTTATTGCAACACATTTTCTTTTTTATCGTTTCTCAAAGCATGCCATTATCACAGTTTAGCACTCTGACAGTGATCTGACTCATTAAAGGTGTCAATAATCCCACCACCGTGTGTGTGTGTGGGGGGGGGGGGGGGTTGTGGAAAGGGTGGGAATAATGTGGGAAGCTTGACTGTGTGACAGGATAGCATAAAGATGAAAGAGTTGTTTACTGTATTTACTAAAAATATGAATTCCTGAAAATGTCATTACTGGTTGGGAATCTAACATTTAACCACAAAACAAAAGCTACAAATGTACATCTTAAGATTAGTATGTAAAAGTGACAGACAGACAAAATGGTAAGAAGACAGACAGACAGACTGTCAATTGACCAAGGGACAGGACTGCCAAACTTGGTAACAAAAGAACTAAAATTAGCTGATTAGCATTAGCCTAGAGGACCAACAACCCTAGTGAACCTTAGAAATAACATATACAAACTAACAAGTGGGAACATGCTGCATGTATCAAGTGACTCAATTCGGTTTTTTCCTCTAATGTAGCACAGATGGGATATGACAGATGACAGTGTAAGCTGCAAAAATGAACATGGATTCTGATAATTTTAGATCGGTTCCAGGCCTTATTTATATGTAAGAAAAAAGGGATATGAATACATGCATTGGCGTCTGCGATGGATTGGATTTACAAATGTAAATGCGGGGACGAACGTCATTAAATACGCGACGGTGGCGCATGATATTAACTCAGGTGGACACCAACAGCGATATATTATATATATATATAAATAACTTAATGCAACCTTGTATATTTGATATTTATTATTTTTAACTAATCATTTCCTCTTTCTTTATTGCATCCATTGATTAAACATACCGAAAATTACTTCCTTTTCCAGTCAGTACATCTACCCTGGGTTTGTTTTGCAGTGTAAAGATGGGATAATGCGAAAAATGCATTTCATTGGCTCTGTACATGTACCTTGCACAATGACAATGAATTGAATATACTTATACTTATAACTTATACTTAAAGTGTAAATGCAGAAGTTAGATACGGGTCATCAAAAATCGGATATAGTCACCAAATCAGAATTGGACATCAAGACCTGCGGTGTAAATGCAGCTTAAAAGGGAACAATCAACCAATGACAAGCCGGGGGAAGACTCACACACGACTAAACATCCAGGGGGAAGTGATAGCAGCCAGTGGTTAAAGTGTTGGACTGCTAATTAGGAGATTGGGGCTCCATTCCCAGCACCACTAAGTGCAGTGCACCACTGCTGGGCCCCTAAGCAAGACCCTTAACCCCAAATTGCTCAGTTGTATAAAACAGATAAATGTATGTCGCTCTCTGGATGTCAAGAAAAGAGTCCCAGGGTGCCCTCTGGTGGCCTGGTGGTGTATTGTTCCCTGTACTCCTTACCCAGACTTTGTTATTGGGAGCAGCACAATTACTAAATCATTGACTTAATTGAGATTTGACCTCATTTTAGAATATAAAGTAAAAGCTAATGTATACAGTTCATATATATATATATATATATATATAATATATATATATATATATATATATATTATATATAATATATATATATTATAAATAATAATATAATATAATGTATATATATATAAATAAGAGAGGATATATATTCTAATAGCACAAACAGACTAACATTTAGTGTTATGGTGATACCACAAGAAAGTACAACAGCACAGACATCTAACAAAACAGCGGGGGGTTCTCTCCTTTACCCTGTATCTTATTTTTTTCCTGCTTACCCCCTCATGTGGACTTGAAGCAGGGAGATGTGTGAGTGGTGTTTTAATGACTGCTGCCCACAGCGCTATACTCAATCTGGTCTAGGCAAGCGTGCCAAGAATCTTCCGCTTGTCACTTATTGAAATTCTCAGGAAGGATTCGATAAAAGACCAGCCAAAAACGGATATAGACCACAGAAATACACTATTAAACCTAATCGCTCATATTCTATAAACACTTCTTATCACAGTGCTCACAGTTATCCAATCAGATTCAAACTCATGTTGACATGATTCCGATTAAACCCAAATACCAATCAGCTGTTTTTCTAGAATGTTTCTGCTTGATGTCATAGTCCTCACAAAGCTTACAGAGCAGGTGGGGGATCCCTATAGACTGCAATCCCCCATTCACAGTTAGGGGCTTAGCCACACTCCTGGTTTTATCAAGTAGATTCCAAAAAACATTCGGTCCCAGATTTAAATCTCACTGAATAGAGTAAAAAACGGTCGAATCAAAATGTACTTAGCTGGTGGACTGGAGTGCATTATAACCAAACAGGGGTCTTTTAACAGTATTAGCTGAGGGATATGCACATTTCCGCAAACAGGTTCTTTTCTTTCACCTTAAACATTTTCACTTGTTCTCATGCGTTCAAATTCTAAAAAAAAATCAAAAGATAACCAAATGCTTCTGAATATCCTGTCAACACATGTACTACTACATAACTATAGTAAGCTGCATCCACCGAAGGTCTTTTCTGCCAGTGTCCATCAAACTCCTCCCCTTTCAGAAGGAAGCAGAGTTGACACACTAAACACTGTTATTACATGCACTTTCCCTATTTTTTTTACATTAAGTACAATATGTACATTAATATAAAACCAGGTGCGATGTTATAAAATATCACATCATGTATACTTTAGACAATGTGCAAAGAGAGTCAGCTCTAGGAAAAAAAATAACTAAGCAGCTGCCCTGGGCCCCCGTGGTCACTTGGGGGCCCTCAAGAGTACATAGATAGGTTTTTTTTGTTATCTGCTCTGTCCTATCTTGTTTTTATCATATTCTATTCTGTCCTGTTCTATTCTGTCCTATCTTATTCTGTCCTGTTCTGTTCTATTTTGTCCTATTCTATCTTATCCTGCCCTGTCCTGTCCCAACTTATTCTATTCTATCCTGTCCTATCCTGTCCTGTTCTACCTTCTGTCCTGTTTGTGTTATCCTCTCCTATCCTGACCTGTCCTATCCTGTTCTGTCCTATTCTTTCTTATACTGCCCTGTCTCGTCTCATCTTATTTTGTTTTATCCTATTCTTTTTTTGTTCTATCCTGTCCTGTCCTGTCCTGTTCCACTCTATCCTAACCAGTAATCTTCTGTCCTGTTTTTGTTATTCAGTCCAATCCTGTCCTGTCCTGTCCGGTCCTGTCCTGTTCCTCTATACCTCATCCTATTCTACCTTAACTTGTCCTGAATATGCAATAATCTTAAAGACGCTAAAACTACCTTACGGCCTGTAAACTGCAAAAAGTAGTAAGGGTCACAGTTTAAAATAAAAGGACATATAAAAGATGTAATTGTTTGTCAGCAGCACAACAGATCATGCAAACCTTTGTAGCTTTCTGTGATTTTAAAAGTCCTAATTGCACAGTTGTTGCTGCCAAGAAGGCTATAGTACCTCAAATAATCACTTTTAAAGCATCTTAGCTTGCCAAAATCGTCTATCATGAGCGCTTCCTATACAGTATTTATGCAACTATACAAAACTGTTAAAAAAGGAATAAAAACGTAGTTTATTACGCATGTGTACGAAAAACAAGGACAGTGTGGAAAACTGTACAGTGATGTGATGAGAGGCGAAGGATAAATTATAGCCTAGTGAGTTTTGCTGTATTCAGAATAGACAGGCTGTCTGATGATAAAAGCGCTGTGACAGCTTAGGAAAAAATACTGAATGTAGCTCACATTTGAATAACTGCACTGATATTCTGTTAGTTCCACATCAACCAAGGTAACCAAATCCACAAGTCAATTTGCCCCATGAATCCAAACAAGCAAGTGTGCAAATGCTACGAGACATGATCAAAATTATGGAATAAAGCCAATGACAGATCTTTTCCCAGATGTTCTGCTAGTCTATGCCATCCACTGATTAATAGTTTAAGATTAGCAGTGCTTGAAGTTTTAAAATATCCAACCGTCCAACTGCAAGTACTGATTATTAGTAACGTCCAACAAGTCAGAATTATATTTCAGTTGTGTTTATTCACACCCGTAGGTATAGTACTGTTCATATTTGGCCAATAAAGAAAGTGTAATGTATATCACACCTGGAAACGAATGTTATGCCTCCAAGTGTGTTCTTGATTTGCCATCGTAAATTTCACAATTCACACTCATTCAATACAAAAGATACGTTGAATAAAGGGTGACTGGGACATAAGGTCAAATGGGGCAGTATAACCATACAATGTTTATTTTCTTACCTGATAAGTAAAAATAAACATTATGTAGTCCATACTGTGTGACTACATAATCAAAATTAGATGTCCTCTTTATATAGGTGGGCGGGGCAAATATTAAACCGAAGGTTGACCAATGAGGTGAGAAAAACCTGTCATAGCTATAATATATAAAGAAAATCCTTTAATTAAAGTGAGTATGATGTACTACTTACATAAAATACTTCAACAATTATGGGTAAGATCCTGTTTCTGGTTTCAGAATTATACAATTATATTTTGTCCCATCCACCCAAACACAATTAAAGATTAGGTTATGCTGATAAATAAATATATACATCGATAAATAAATATCATAGCTGATAACCTTTTTTTTTTTTTTTCAAAACGTCTAATTAACCACAATCAAAAAGGTTTGTCCAATATACTAACATTTTACTGTAATACACTAACTAACATTAAACCTAACCTTAGGTTTAGCCTTGTCCTTTATAATATATATATATATATATATATATATATATATATATATATATATATATATATTTAACTAACCCTGATTTATTAAAGCTATTGAAAAAAAGAAAGAACGATGTATGAAAGAGAGATGTATGGAAAACCACAAACACAGGGATAGAACAAACAGAGAGTAATAGAAAATATTGCAATTGGAAGGTAAAATGTTTAATTTAAATAGAAATTTAAATGTCTCTGATAAAATATATAAGGATGAGAATGAAATTTGTAATAAAATTTAAGGGATGTGTTCAACATCATTAGTTTTATAGGAATTCAGGTAATAAATTTGAAAGAAATTTAAAAGTTTAACGTTTTTTTGAAAAAAAAATTTTTTTTTTTTTGTTTTAACCAGGAAGTCCTTAACTAATGAAAAGATTTGCATAAAATATTATTAAATATTGAATAATGAATTTAATTTTGCAATAAATATGCAGAAAAAAAGGTTTTGGCTCAGTTTACATAAAGTATATCACTCTTCCTTTTATTATTTGAGCTGTATTTTATCCAAAAATGGATAAATAACATCTTCGGCACTGCAGAAATGTATGTGTTGGGCTGATATTTTCCAATTAGGGCATGAAATTTTACACAAGGCAGAAATTAAAAACTCTCCTGCAATTTATTCTTTCTAAAGTCTGTGACACAAATCTTTTTTTACCAACTGATTTAAGTGGAAGTCCAAATTTTGAGAAAATTCCAAATTGACAGTGTCGCATCTGTAATAACACAAACCATCATATCAGCCTGGAATAAAATCCTGACAGTCTTATTTATAGGGGAATTTTATTTATTTAGGCTGGGATTTATTATGGCCCTATTTATTGATGCGAACTGTTACTACAGCGCACTAAAACAACACTGCGGCTGGTTGTGAGTAATAAACATCACGTTAAAGCTCAAATGTTTCATCTTCATAATTCTCCACATGTGATATGTCCTTGTATGTCCCTTGCACAACTACAGCGACTATAGAGTTCTGTCGCAGAATAAATCGACGCAAAATAGCGAAAGTTTGAGAAGTGAATGGCGCGGCCGGCATCATGCGGATGCATTTACAGCACGGATAGAAGAGCGATGTGCGCTGGGAGCTGCTAGTGAATCTTACCGTGGCTGAGGATGATTCCGCACAGGAAGCCCAGCCAGACCGCGGCGCTTAAAGCGCCACTTTCAGCAGAGCGTCTAATGGACATGATGAGACTCACAGGACGCGCATAACAACGCAGAGAAAAGAGTCCAGGATTAAAGCTACAGTTCCGTAAAACAGCCACGATCTAAACGCAGGGACTGATCGGAGGGGAGAGGACGACTCTCTCTCTCTCACTCTCTCTCTCTCTCTCTCCTTTCTCTCTCCTTACCCCCCCCATGCTCTTCCCCCCTCTCTTTCCTTACCCCCCTATACTCTCCCCCTTTCTCTCTCTCTCTCTCTCTCTCTCTCTCTCCTTACCCCCCATTACTCTTCCCCCCTCTCTTTTCTTACCCCTATACTCTCCCCCTTTCTCTCTCTCTCCCCCCTTACCCCCCCTATAATCTCTCCCCCCATCTCCTACCTCCCCTATACAAAGTCAGTCTCTCTCCCCTTTTCTCTCTCTCTCTCCTTACCCCCCATTACTCTTCCCCCCTTTCTCCTTACCCCATACTCCCCCCATCTCTGTCTCTCCCCTTAACCCCCCATACTCTTCCCCCTCTTTTCTTACCCCCCAAACGCTCTCTCTCCCTTCTCTCCTCCTACCCCCTCTTTCTCTCTCTCCCCATTCTCTCCTTACCCACCCTATAATCTTTCCTTCTCTCTCTCTCTTTCTGTCTCTCCTTACCCCTATCTATACTCCCTGCCCTCTCTCCTCCACCATACCCCCTATCTATACTTTCCCCATCTCTCTCCTTACCCCCCTATACTCTCTCTCTCTCTACAGTGTCTCCCTTGTATTTCCTCCACGTCGTACCACCTGTCAATAAAAGTGACCCCGTGTTGATTTGCCCAAAACCTCATTTCTTAATTAGTATCAGCTACGCCGTACTGTCTGCTTCACCAAATGCTAAATGAAAGATTTCCCAAGGTTATTCGATAATGGATTTAACGTTAGCTATATAACGTCAGATATCCTCAATACTTCAGCCACTGCCAGGGCTTTATTGTGGTCACATGAAGTAGAAAAGAAGATTCATAGCAAACAAAGCTCGTGGATGTTGCGCTTTAACTGTGTACCAATGTGTCCTTGTCTTTGGTCTAATGAACAATTGTCCCTATAACCAGCAGTATTGTGGTGCTTTCTCATGATCAAGTACATTTTCTCAAAAACAAATCCAAACCTTCAACATAAACCTCTGGACTCTTCTGGCAAAATTTTACCTATAGATATATATATACACACCAAAAACTACACCCAAAATATACACCTGATACTCTCGAAAAGGACAAAAACAAAGATTATTCTGGCTCAAGATCGTACCTGGGTCACAGGCAATGTAGTTCTTTGCCAGGTACAGGCAAAGAACCCTCTGGTGTGGCGATCCAGCCTTGAGAAGTGGATGCTATCTGGGTTAGGGTAATAGATTTTTCTATCAGAAAAAAACCCTATTGGGTTATGAAAGGACTACATGGTGGAAGGAACAGGCTCAAGGTCAAGACAGGCAGTATAAATCAAAGTTGTAATACAGGCACTGGCCAGGGCAGGCAGCAAGAATCGAACAGAGTATACAAACCAGCTAATGTAGGTGTACACATTGGTGGAAAAACAGGAAATGAGAGCTCAGTAATGCTAAAATGGGTTAAACAAAACTTCACTTTGAACATGACAGAGCGAAGTATAAATATTTCTGGTGCGGGTTGATCCTGGTGAGGATGATTAGTTCCAGGA